>PVKU01000004.1:0-360059 GCA_004027475.1 Anoura caudifer
TGATGGAATTGGTAACTTTACTAATATTAAAAATAAATTATATATTTGACCTTTTATTTTGCTAAGCATACTCTGCCGGGTTCTTTACTGAACACTTTGTGTGGATCATCTTGCTTCATCATAGCCTATCTTATGAGTTGTAGGTACTGTTGTTTTTCCCGTCATGCAGTGGGGTGTTAGAAGTTGTAAAGTGGATTTCAGACTGATTCTATACAGACTTAGCAGGGTCTAGCTCACTAGAACCTTTGGTCTTTATTACAGTGCTGGTCTGAATTTCCTGTGGGTTTGTTTTTCTATTTTTTTAAAATTTTTACATATCTTTTAAAAATATTTTATTTGTTTATTTTTAGAGAGAGGGGAATAGAGGGAGAAGGAGAGAAACATCAGTGTGTAGTTGCCTCTTGTGTGCCCCCTACTGGGGACCTGGTCCACAACCCAGGCATGCGCCCTGACTGGGAATCGAACCAGTGACCCTTTGGTTTGCAGGCCAACAATCAGTCCACTGAGCCACACCAACCAGGTCATCCTGTGTTTTTTAAAGGATCAGTGTAGTATTGGAGTGTGCAAAGTGAATCCAAGTGGAAAGACTGGAAGCAAGGACACCCAGGTACTGTTGCACCATGTCACTTGAGATTATAGAAGCCTGGTCTGGCGTGGAGGTGGTGGGAATAGAAGGGAAGAGAGGGATTTGAAAGATGGTGTGGAGCACTGTGGGTGTTGTAGAAGAACCCAAAGGACTCGTTCGAGAGTCATTCTAATAAAGTGGTCAAGACCAGGGATTCTGGAATTAGATCACCTGGGTTTTAATCCTGGCTTTGTCACTTACTTCTGGGACTGTGGGGAAGTTACTTAACCTGTCTGTGCTTTAGTTTCCGCATCTGTAAAATGAGAAAATTATGACCTCCTCTTAGAGTTGTCAACAGGGCAGAAATGAATCCGTAATTGTAAAGTACTTAGCTTAGTTTCTGACATCTAGATCATAGGAAATTGGCTGAGTAGAAGTGCCATTGTGCCTTCTGTTCCCTCTGCCTCAGATACTCCTGTGTGTTTCCATAGCTTTTTGTATATAAACACTCCATTGTAATGCACACCATAGGTGTTAAGTAGGCTTTGAGTTCATTAGTGACAGGGACCTGGTCTTGCTCAGTTTTACATTTTCAGTTTCCAGCGTAACACTGAACATTTACAGTGAGTGTGTGATAGGCATTTATAGAATGAATGGTTGGTTATGTGAGGGAGACAGTTTGAGCCAAGAAGGTTGATAACGTTGATAGAAATGGTGACTTTGGGAGGGGTTGCTTATTTGGGGGGACAGATGTTAAAATCCACTTTAATATTTATGGATATAGCAAGACAGCAATTTGAAATGGCTGTTAAGTAAAGATTTGTGCCCGGGTTTGGACTGAGAAGTCAGGACAAAACACTCGTCCTGGGATCACTCACATGGAGGTTAAAGTGCAAGCCAGAAGCACACTCAGATTCTTCCTGGGGGAGGGAGGATCAAGAGAGAACAATCCATTCATTTAACAAAAAATATATATTTTTTACTTTAAATTATTATTCAGGAATAATCTACCTCAGGAGATGTGTTCTACATACTACAGAAATATCACATTTCAGTATAGTTTTTAATGTAATGGTAACTTTACGGGAGTAGTGGAAGTTGAGAGGGCAAGCTGGTTTTGGGAGGGAGGATGGAATCGGTTTTGCACACATTAAGATCAAGTTCTTGACTACATCGCATTAAAATAGGTCCTTTGAAAGGTTTACTTCTAAAAGCAAGCATTAGCAATGGCATGCTTCTCATGTTTAGTACAGACTTCTATAAGGTGCATTGTTATGCAACAAATTACTGCTTATATATTACCTGTATAATTACAAATATATTATCCTAGAGTTTAAAAAATCCTAAGTATTTTAGGGATCCAGGAAGAACTGGCGTTCTGGTCAGAGGCTGGGTCTGGGAGAGTTTTGAGGGCACCGTGGAAGCCACTAGTGGAAGCAGGAGGCAGGCTCAGTGACTGACGGGTAGAGAGAAAGAAGCTCTGAGAGCCAAGAAGGCTTCTGAGGCACAGTGAGCGGGACAAGCAACAGGACTCTTAGGAGATGAGCTGATTGGATAGTGGGTTTTTCAAGTTCCATTTTATCCTAGTTTTCATTGGTAAGAGTCTCAGGAGTTCAAATAAAACCTTGGGTCCAGGTTGTGTGTATGTGTGCGTGTGTGTGAGTGTGTGATGCTTGGCATGGTTCGTTGCAGAAGAGATGTCATCGGGTTCAGTTTTCTCCTTTGCTCCCTGTGCGGGTGGGGAGCAGGTGGGACTTTCTGACAGCAGCACCTCGGTGGCCAGTCCTCCTGGCTTGTTCCTCCCGGGGACTGCAGGTGCCGCGGGCGCCGCCTGCACCCTGCTCAGCAGATGCACCCTGGTGCGTCTGCCAGGGGAGGGAGGCATGCCCCTTCTGAGATCTCCACGTATAGATTCTGTGTTTCGTGTTTATGTTGGCTAAGGCAGATGTTAGCCCCATTTTCCGCCTGATAACTTTGTACCTGATGGCTAATATATTTAAAAATAAAGGTGTGATTTCCTTTAGTAAGTTTACAGTCTTTTACATTTAGGTCAAGGGTAGGGAAATTTATGAGGATTAATTTGAACAAGTTTGAAATTTCTTTTTATTCTTTGTAGGTTGTCCTGTGGAAATGAAGGTTTAAGGACAAACTGTCTACCAGATCAGAAGATGGGGTCGAACAGCAGCAGGATCGGCGATCTCCCTAAAAACGAGTACTTGAAGAAGTTGTCAGGCACAGAGTCTGTCTCTGAGAATGACCCGTTCTGGAACCAGCTTCTCTCGTTTTCTTTCCCTGCACCAACCAGCAGGTAAGAGAGCCCGTGGACGTTCACATTTTTATGGAGGGCCACATGTATTTGTGTGGTATGCTCATTTAAAAAAATATTTTTGAAAGTCTGTCCATCCATTTGTCCGTCCATCCATTACCTACCTGTCTGTCATACATGTACCAGTAGAAAGTCCAAAAGGTAGAAGAGTAGGAAATAGGTTTTTCTCTTTCTTTTTTTCCCCTGCTCAGCTGCCTCCCTTCCCCAGAGATGATTCTTGGTAGCAGTTTCTTTTGAATCCTTCTAAAGATAGTACAAGATTATTTAAGCATATATCTCATATACATTTTATAAAACTGTTTAAACACAAGTGGTAGGATACTACACATAACCTTGCTTTTTCTTTTTTGCTTGCTATCTTTGGCTTTTTCTTCCACAGTTAAGTAAAATATGTCTTGTATACTTAAGCATATATGCAGCTGAAAAGAAATAAGCATATATTTCTTTTCAGTGTCTGCAGACTATTTATAGAATATATTTATCAGTTTTCTCTTGGTGGGTATGTAGACTGCTCCCAGCGTTTTGTTATAATAGACAATGCCGCATATGTTATTATTCATGCATACAAGTGTATCTCTGGTTTAGAAAGTAGATTTGCTGGGTCAAGCTGCGTATACATTTGTCATTTTGGTAGATGTTGCCAAACTGTGCTCTGTGGAAGTCGTACCAGTTTATACTGCTACCAGCAATGTATGGGAAAGTATGTTTCCCCACACCTTTGTCAATTTAATGCATTGTTAGACTCTTTGACCTTTGCCAATTTGATAGGTGAAAACCAACATTTCACCTTTAACCTGATTCCTGAGCCAGAGGAAAGGTGGCTTGGGAATAAGAGGGGACTGGTCCAGGTAGGGGAATGCCATAAGGAAATCCCAGTGGTGAGGAAGAGCATGCCAGACATGCAAATCTCAAGAGTGATGAGGGAGGCGGTGTGGAAGATTGGAGGGTTCTGGTGAAAAATATTAAGGAGTTTGGACTTTGTCCTAATATCATTGGAAACCATTGAAAGATTTTCATCAGAAAGGATATAGCCAGGTTTTCATTTTATTTGATATTCTGATTGCCTCCTATTGTGGTAATCTGTCCTTCAGCAGAAACTATTACTTCTAGACCACGCAGTTTTCATTTTGTTTTTAAAAATAATTCCATTTTAAGGTCAGATAGGCATGTTCCAGATACGCAAGTAAAAAGCTAGAAGGTACATGGAAACTGTGTGGGGTGGTCAGGGTTACAGGGTTCTGGAAAGTCTTTCGGAGGCGTTGGGGTATGAACAGAGCCGCGGAGGAGGCGGATGGTTTAGAAGGGGAGCAAGTGAGGAGGGTTCTGGCACTTGGGACAGGAGCGTGGACAGAGGCATGGAGGTGGGACGCAGTTCTGTGCGTGTGGGTATGGACTGGGGGACACTAGCCCGCCTGAAGGACAGTGTCGCTCGCAGAGGCCTCTTCTGTGGGCCAGAGGCCAGCTCAGCATTGGCAGGGGGTTGGAAGAGATCCAGGAGCCATGGTGTCCGTAGATGGAATTTAAAAATTATAATTTTGTTTATTTTTGTCTGAAAAGATAATACATTCTTGTGATTAATACATATAATTCTTGTGATACATACATTCTTGTGATAATACATATAATTTTGTTTATTTTTGTCTGAAAAGATAATACATTCTTGTGATTAAAAATGCAAAAGATTGAAAGGCTGTAAACGTGGAGGTCTCCTTCTGTTGTCCCATGTGCCTAGTTCTCTGCTCCAGAGGCAACAGATGTTATCGCTTTTCTTAGATGTCTTTTAAGGGATGTTTCATGCTGTTTTAGTCTGTTGGGGCTACTTTAACAAAATGCCACCAACTGGGTAGTTTATAACACCAAGAATCCATTGCTCATGGTTCTGGAGGCAGGAGTCTGAGGTCAAGGCACCCTCACGGCTGGGTGATGGCCCTCTTCTGGTCCATAGCCCGCACAGTCTCTCTGTGTGCTCACGGGGCAGAAGGGGTGAGCAAGCTTTCTGGGGCCTTTCTAATAAGTGGCACTGATCCCATTCATAAGGATTCCACATTCATGACCTAATCACCCCTACAGGCCCACCTAGAATGCAATATGTTTGTGGGGTTAGGATTTCAACATAAGAATTTTGGGGAGGCAAGCGTTCAGATCATAGCGCATGCACATTTAGACAAGTGTGCACATACATCCCCCTCTTATTTTTTATTATTTTTTAAATTTAATTTAATTTTATTGATTATGCAGTTACAGTTGTCCCATTTCCCTCCCTTCATTCCCCTCCACCCTGCACCCCCTCCCACCCACATTTCCCCCCTCTAGTTCATGTCCATGTGTCATAATTAGCTTCTACTTTTCCACACTATTCTTGCCTTCCCCCTGTCTATTTTCTACCCACCATCTATGCTACTTATTCTCTGTACCTTCCGCCCCCTCCTCCCACTCCCCTGTTGCTAACCCTCCATGTGATCTCCATTTCTGTGGTTTTGTTCCTGTTCTAGTGTTTGCTTAGTTTGCTTTTGTTTTAGGTGTGGTTGTTAGTAACTGAGAGTTTGCTGTTTTTTTACTGTCCTATTTTTTATCTTCTTTTTCTTAGATAAGTCCCTTTAACATTTCATATAATAAGGGCTTGGTGATGATGAACTCCTTTAACTTGACCTTATCTGAGAAGCACTTTATCTTCCCTTCAATTCTGAATGAAAGCTTCACTGGATAGAGCAATCTTGGATGTAGGTCCTTGCCTTTCAGGACTTCAAATACTTTCCAGCCCCTTCTTGCCTGTAAGGTCTCTTTTGAGAAATCCACTGACAGTCTGATGGGAACTCCTTTGCAGGTGACTGTCCCTTTATCCCTTGCTGCTTCTAGAATTCTCTCCTTCATTTGAATCTTGGCTAATGTAATTATGATGTACCTTGGTGTGTTCCTCCTTGGGTCCAACTTCTTTGGGACTCTCTGAGCTTCCTGGACTTCCTGGAAGTCTATTTCCTTTGCCAGATTGGGGAAATTCTCCTTTATTATTCATTCAAATAAGTTTTCCACTTGTTGCTCTTCCTCTTCCCCTTCTGGTACCCCTATAATTCAGATGTTGGAATGTTTAAAGATGTCCTGGAGGTTCCTAAGCCTCTCCTCTTTTTTTGAATTCTTTTTTCCTTTTCTGTGTGGTTGTTTCTTTCTTCCTTCTGGTCTACTCCATTGATTTGAGTCCCAGTGTTCCTCCCATCTCTGTTGGTTCCCCATGCATCTTTCTTCATTTCACTTATTGTAGCCTTCATTTGTTCATCTAATTTGTGAGCAAAATCAACCAATTCTGTGAGCATCTTGATTACCAGTGTTTTGAACTGTGCATCTGATAGATAGGTTGGCTATCTCTTGGTCGCTTAGAAATATTGGCTCTGGGGCTTTGATGTGTTCTTCTGCTTGAGCCATATATATATATATATGGCTCACACACACACACTTTTTTTTTTGGGGGGGGGTCTAGTTGTGCCTGTTAGGTATGAGGGGCGGGGCCTTAGGTGCTCACCAAGGTGGGTCAACCCAGTTGCTGGGTTGTGACGCTGTATGTGGGGATGGGGTCAGAGAGGGAACAATGGCGCTTGCTCTGTGCTCTTTCTAGTGTTTCAGTCCCTTCGGCCGTTCCCACAAGCAAATTGGGCCCGTCTGGTGCTGCCTTCCAGGTGGATGGTCCTGTGTACATTTTAGGACCCTGTGGGTCTCTCCAACGTACTCTCCTGTGAGGCTGGGAGTCTCTCCTGGTACCTCAACCCCCACAAGTGATTTCAGTTGGTGCTTTTAGGTTTCATTTCCCTGCTCTGGGGCCCTGGGTTGAGCGGTCTTTCTCCCGGTTTTCACCTGGTTTATCTGTGTGTGAATATGTGCCCATGGTCAGCCAGCCACCTTGCGCCCCTGGGGTCTGCTAGCCGCTGCATGCATGCCCAGGATCTGCTAGCCACAGCCTTTGCACCGGGGTCTGCTAGCCATTGCCCGTGTACCCAGAACCGCCAGCCACTGCTTTCTCGTGCCGAGACCCCTCTCTGCAGGCCACCGACTCCGCCCCTTCTACTGGTCCGGATGAATAGTTGTCGAACTTCCTTACAGTTAAATTTTCTGTCAGATCTGGTTTTTTTTTTTGTTTCTAAATCTTTGTTGTCCTTAATCTTGGTTGTGCGAGGAGGCACAGTGTGTCCACCTATGCCTCCATCTTGGCCGGAAGTCAAATGGACTCCATCCCTCTCTTTTTAGACTGATGGTAACATATACACACTTCCAAGCTTTGTATTTTTGTCATTGATTATATCTTAGCCATATATACATATATTAGGCTCCTTATTGTTTTTGATGGGGCATAGCATGTCATCACTGAGTATACCACAATTAATATAGCAATATTGTTTTATCCTTTGGATTGCTTTAGTGTTTTCTTATTACATATAATGCAGCAGTGGATAATCTCATACATATGGGTAGAAGTGATTCTTGTGATGTGTATAAAGTATGACGAAATGACTTTCATTAATTCTTCCAGTTGATGTTGGAAGGGTGTGAGAAACGAGTGTAATAGGTTGGGAACAGATTTTAGGGAGCACTGAAAGCACTTCCCACCGTACAGGGGTGGGCAAAAAGTAGGTTTACAGTTACAGTACAATGATTAATAAATAATAATGCAAGGAGAAACTCTGTGTTGTCCATACTTACAACTGTAAACTTTCTTTTGCCCACCCCTGCATTTCAGGGTGTTTCAGGAGGCACTGAAGCATGTGGGGAGTCTGACCACAGAGGGTTGAATGGGGACATCAAAATCAGTCCACCTGTGGCCCATTTTTGGCACACCTGTTAGAAAGCTGAGGATTAGAATTCTGATCCCTTGCAGGTAGATTCTTGTTGAATGGATTTGGGGAAAGTATTGTTTTAGGGAGTTACTTTTTAGGTAGGGTGAGTGATAGGCTGGAAAACGCAGTACGGAAGAGACAGGTGGGCGGGAAAGCCAAGTGCGAGGCAGCCACAGTTCTGGAGCCGCCCCTGATGCAGGTCTAAGTCCTGGGCCTGTCCAGGAAGTGGGAAGTCCTGTATCTTCGTGAAACTGATGTTTCCAGCTAGCAGAAACCTACACAGAATAATATAATGTGAAAGTTTTTCTGTTTTAGATTGATACTTGATTTGAGCATTAGTACTTAATGAGCTTAGAGTTCTAGGTTTGAGAGCAGTGCTGAGCAGTACAGTGACAGCTTGTATACTTACTAAGAATAAGAGTCGTTTTGCTGAAAGGGCAGTGATTTTGGGTGATGTTGGAGAAGGGAAGCAGTGAAGCATGGTTGGGGAGCATAGATTTTGAAGGCCGACCAACTTTGTCTTGCATCTCAGCCTCATCACTTACTAGCTTTTTGAACTTAGGAAAGCTAGTTCATCTCGTTGAGCCTGTGGATGCTTCTGTAAGATGGAAATCATATACCCACTGTACAGATTTGTCAGGAGGGTAAAATATCACAAGGCATGTATAGTGTCTGACTTTCCTTTTCTTTCAAGGAATAAATACCTATTAATTTGAAAAAGAACAAGGGCTCTGCCTTGAGAGTCTAAAATATTTGAGGGATGAAAATAAGCAGCGGAAATTTAATTTTCTTAAGACTGCTTTAGCTTACTGAATAAAAATCCTATGACTCTTTTGAATTAATAGTTCAGTTGTTTTAAAAATAGGCCAGATGCTGAGTCTAATAATATTTGTCTTTATCTTTGCACAAGACCCTTTTTATAAAGGCTACTTCTAAGCAACCTTACTGCGTTATGAAGTTGTATTATATACACTGAGCACTAGGTGGTGCTCCAATGAGGCAAGAAGGCAGCTTCCGGCACACTCCCTCAAATGGATTTTTCTGAGTACCAAAGTAATGCATGTTCATTTTTTAGTACCTTAAGTATAGGAAAGCACAAGGAAGGCAAAAAGTTAAAAATTATGACATTGAAAAGTAACTATTGTTAACATGTATGTATATCCCTTCAGTTCTCTCACTTAAAAATGTTTGCATCAGATTCTCTACATTGTTTCTTTAACTCATATTCCCTCCTGTCAGTGATTTCCTTCGACATGAGTTTAAATGGTTGTAGAATGTTCTGTCTTATGGATGTGCATAGCGATTTAACTAATGTCGAACATTTCGTTTGTTCCTTATTTTACCTGTTTATGTATAAACTCTGATGAACATCTTGTAGCCAGGTCTTTGTGCATATCCCTAATTATATACATGGAGTGAGTTTCTAGTAGATTTGCTGGTAAAATAGACTTTAAAAAAATCACACCAGCCTCTCATTAAAGAAAAGTTAGAAAACAGAAGCAAAAGGGAAAACAGTCATGCCTTCTCATCTCATAGAGCTGTTCTTCCATACTTTGTGAAATGCACATATGTATTTACATCTGCCTTCCCCCCCCAATAGGATATTGTACGGTATTATTGTTATGATACTCTAAAAAAAGCAATGATTTATATGTATTTCCTTTTTAGTAAATATGAATTACTAAAGTTTATTTCCCAAAAAATAGTATTGAATGCCTCCAACTTGCCAGGCACAATTTTTAAGGGCCAGAGATCTTGCAGTGAACATGAGAGGGGAGGTCCCTACCCTCAAGAAGCTTGTATTTTAGCGGAGGAGTTGGGCAGTAAACAAGTAAAGAAGTAAATACACAGAGTCATGTTTGGAAATGCCAAACGCAATGAAAGAATAGCAAAGCAGAGCGAGGTCATGGGGTGACAGCATGGGAGGGCACTCTCTGGCGAAGTGGCCTTTAGGCAGAGACAGGGAGTGAGCACGCGGATCCTGGGGAAGGGGCATTCCGGGTGGGAGGAACAGCAGCTGTGAAGGACCTGAAGCAGCAACAAGTGCTGCGTGTTGGAGGAGCGGCAGGAGTCCCATGTGACAGGACAGTGAGCAAGGAGACACATTACATAGGCCGGTGTGGCCTGTGTCGCAAGGTGTTCCAGAGACGAGCATGTTTTCATTTGGGAATTGAGTCTAGACTGCTGTAATTTACTGACTCTCCTATAATATGGAAAGATTTTACTCACAAAGTTTGTTCTGTGGTGGTAAGATTAACATAAGTTTGTTAATCTTACATAGTTTGTTCTGTGGTGGTTTTTAAGTGTATGATTCAGTGGCACTAACTACATTCTCGGTGTTGTATAGTCATCACCACTGTACATTTCTAGAACTTTTCATCCTTTCAGACAGAAACTCTATACCCATTAAATAACTCCATCTCCCCTTCTCCCAGCTCCTTGGTAACAGCCTCTGTTCTGCCTTCTGTCCGTATAGATTTGTCTATTCTTGGTAACTATAAGTGGAATCATATAATATTAGTCATTTTGTGTTTGGCTAATTGCACTTAGCGTATTTGAAGGTTTATCCATGTTGTAGCACATATCAATTTCCTTCCTTTTTAGGCTAAATGATATTCATTGTATATATATACCATGTCACTATGTTTTTTTAAACTTCAGTTAGTTGTACTTTCTAAAAAAAAATTCTTTTAAATGTCTTCCATTTCTCTTCAGTATTGTTAGGTCCCAGTGACCAGTTTGATTCTTCTTTTAGGGATCGCTCTTACATCGTAAATAATACGTACATTCAGCTAAGAGCCTGGGCCAATGAACCATCTACCTTAATCTAGCCGTTATTTGTTGAGCGCTTACTTTGTGCCAGGTGCTGCGCTCATCTCATTGCCTTAGATGCATTTCCTCATTTAGTTCTCATGTCCCATCTGTGAGATAGGTACTCTTACTGTTCCTGCAGGTGGGAAAACTGAGAGCAAGGGAGGTCTAGGGTCACACAGCTTGTAGCCGGTGTGGACTGGATTTAAAGCAGGTTGGTGTAGCTCCAGAGCCGGATCTGTTGGCTGTCAGGCTGTACCGTCTCCACTTGGGAGGGTAATCACAGGACGAGCTTCAAATAATGATTAAAGAGCTGCAACATCAAATTTGTGATAATCTTTGAGAAAAGAATCACCACATTACATATTCGTATTTTCAAGTGCTTTCAAAGCAATAGGTCATAATAACGGGTACTTATTTTTACAGTGTAAATGTATAATTACATTATTTATGATTAATGCATGCAAGCTGATGGATAATCTGTCCATTATTTTAGCCTTGCTTGAGTGGTGTGCCTTCTCTCTCTTTAAGGGGAGCTGCCTGAATGATCCTTTCTGAGTTTCTTGACCTGTTTCCTTGATTGAGAAACAGGAAAAGAGTCTTTTATTGAATTAAATCACAATTTTTAACTGACAGAATCAATTAAATGGTTGTAAAATTAATTTTTTCCTTAAAATTTTGGGTGCCTTCAATTCTATGTTTTTATTCTGTTTGGCCCACTTTACGTACAGTTTTCTTAGATCTTTTCCGAGTGGAAACCATCCACTGTGTCATGGAGTGGGGCTGAGCTAACTACTAAACTGTCTTCCGAACCCTCTTCCGATTCTCTCACCCTTGGGTTACTTGGATAGCAACCAAAAGCATGTCCTAGGCCATTTACTAAGGGAATGAATGATTTGACACCTCTCTTGGCATCTTAGTTTCTCAACCTGAGGGACCAAAAGAAGTTCTGTTTTTACATCTTGAGTGAAAACCTGCTCCTTTGTTTAGACCTTTCCAGGCAAAAGCATTTTAGAAGATGCTTCAGTTTGCCCAGGGTAGGTCGCTCCCTTAAACTAGAAGTTCAGATGGGGGGGGGAATACAACTAGCATATTTAAAACATTGAAAGACAGACAGGTAAGTTTTATTCCAAGTGCACCCTTCTTTCTTTTTCTCACTGTGTTGGATGGAATCTCAACTTTTAAGTAATTTTTTTCTGTTACTTTCTTGAGAAAATAAGTACAATATTATATTGCATGGTAGTTGCTGAAATTTTGACACTTTAATAGTTACAGTTCCTTTCATTTTGGCAGTTGAATGACAGCATATAGGGTTGCCTGTGAATCCCATGAATATAAATACCTTTTTGGTTCTGTCTGGTACATTAAAAATTGCTATAATAAATTTATGTGCAGTTTTTATCCTTCAACTTTTTCCTATGAATGGGCCCTTTTAAAACATTAACATTCCCACAGTTTAACCACTGAATGGGCTAGTTAGTTTTGTGAATGATTTCTGTAATTCTGTCTTTGCTAAGGTAAGCAGGGGGGGGAAGTCCTCAGAAATGCTTCCATACTTTCTTGAATGGTTACTTGTTGGTTGGCTCAGGTTGTGTTTTAAACTGACAAACACGTAATTTGTCAGTATATATATGTTGTGGGATGAAAATGACATTAATACAATGCCAATTTTGAAATGATTTTATGGCAGAATTTTCAGTGAAAGGAGGGACTTAAGCATTTTCAATATTTTTTTGTAAGCCTCATAATTGTATTTACTTGAATTGTTCAGAAAATCTGCATTCAGAAATCTGAATGTATAATTTCTGCCCTCCAGCAGCTTTCTGCCCATCTGCTTTTCATTAATAGATTTGAACTATGAGTTTATAATCTTTTATTAATGAGATTCACCTATAAGATTGGTGTGCTTACTAGTAAAATAAAACCAGTCTAAATTACTGAAATCTGTGAATTAGGGAATGTGTAATTAAAAAATTTACTTCCTGACCAAACTAGAGTTTATATTTCATAGCAGTTACAAAAAATTCCTTTGCTTTTCTTATTAGACTTAAAAAGTTTTTGTTTTCTCCAGTTCTTTATTATCACATACATTTTATGTTATGATTTTTATGTTATGACTAAAATCATAACATAAAATGTATGACAATACTTCTTTAGGTCTGTATAGAAATTGCAAGTAGTTATCAGTAGTGTTAGATTGATGTTATGTAGGTTTGCTTTAATAAAAAAGTAGCTAAATTGATACTGTTCATATTGAAAGAGTATTAAACTAGAAGTTAGATGTGTTTATTTTTGTATTGTGACCTTGGACAGGTTATTTAGCTTCTTTGTCTTTCTGTCACCTGTACAATGAGGATATTCCTGTTTCCTCAGTTGACTTCAGGATTTTTAAAAGTAATCAAATGAAATAATCAAGGTGAGAGAACTTTGTATATAGTATATAAGTCTGTATAAATTGCAAATTATAGCTAATCAGCAAATTTATTAGCATATGAACAATTACTATGCTAAAGTCTTCAAATGCATTTTTTTTGTAGAGAGTTAAATAAATCTCCTCCCTGTAAAATATTTTTCTTAAATTATAAAAGTCAGTTTCAATTCAATTGTAGACCCAAAAACCCAAATTCTAAATTAGTGAATTTCAAATTAATGAAGTTCTGCTAAGTGTATACTTAGTTGGAACTTTTAATTTTTAAAAATAAATTATTTCTGCCCTGGCTGGTATAGCTCAGTGGATTGAGTGTCGGCCTGCAAACCAAAGGGTTGCTGGTTTGATTCCCAGTCAGGGCACATGCCTGGGTTGCAGGCCAGGTCCCCAGTAGGGGGTGTATGAGAGGCAATCACACATTGATGTTTCTCTCCCTCTCTCCTCCTCTTCCTCTCTTTCTAAAAAATAAATGAATAAATAAAATCTTTAAAAAATAAATTATTTCTGTAGTGTAAACAATTTTTTAAAAATCTGGTATGTGGGAACCCAAGTACTTGTATAGTTGAGAATATGATAGTCATAAGACTTCTTCTAGGTTGCAGTGTTCTACGACCAGTTGGTTAGCTTCTTTTCTAAGATTGTGTATTATTCAACCTCCTTTTCCTTTCTTTAATTCCTGAGTGTCAACACTACGGCCTGGCAGTGTCCATTGTTGCTTCTTATGTTACTGAACAATCCAAAGTGTGGATAGATGAAGAATAAAACAGATGGGTTGGTAGAAAAAAAAAAAAGCGTCTAAAAGAGAAAAAATGTTGGGTGGTAGAAACTGCTATAGGGCCACAGTTTCCTCTGGTGCTCTGTAGAACTGGCTCCATGGTCTAGGACACAGGTCCCCAGTTCACTTAGCAGCCTAAGTGTGCTGCTTCCTTCACCTCAAGTGGTATTGAACTTGCCAACTGTACTGACCTGTCACACTAGCTACTAAAGTATTGTAAATAACTCATATATTTTCATGTGTGACATTGATCAGGAATAGGTATTTAGTTTATTACATGGCCCATTTTATATATTTTTTGGGTTGTGGACACTTGAATTCTTAAGCTTCATATGAACTGAACTTTGTTTCCCTACCAACAGATTTTCTTCCTCGTTTATTTGTCAGGTTTGGAAAGCCGTTTGCCATCTAATACTGGAGCGGTGTTGATGAATGAAGGGGTGTGTGCTGTAGCACTGAGCTCTGCTTTTTTAATTCTTTTCACTCACAAACCAGTGGCAGGGTTTCCCGAGGTTGTGGTGGACAGCAGATCTCATCCTCAAGGCCAGGGTTGTTTCCCGTCTCTCCTGTCACCTTGTGAATTGTGGCTGACACTTGGGCATGTTTTCTGCATAAGAGACTAGCATAATCATCCATTGCGATGTTTGCCCCCGTCACTGCTGAACATTGCTGTGTCCGCTTCACTCTGTCATACTTGAAGTTAAGGACAGAGTTGTCTGTCATGTCGGAGCATTGTAAGGCGGAGTTTAAGTCCAAAGATCATAAAAATTCTCTGTACGGTATTTCTCGATGTACACCATCCCCTATGAGATTGAACTCAAAAACTGCCTGGTACAGTGAAAGAATGTAGGTGGTGCTGAATAGAATTTGTTTCAAATTTACAACGGCATGGTAATAATTTGCTAGTTAGATGTACATCCTTTATGGATTCCTCTCTATAGCCATTTTAGAGGGGAAAAAATCTGTATTTGTCATTAAGGTTCTTATGCTTGCTTACTGTCAACACTTGCTTACTTAAGTATAAAGATCACTGGATTTGGTGTCAAAGATCTGGGTTTGGAATTTTGCAAATTTAGGATTATGTGTGGGCTTATAAACCACAGTTATGTACTTTTGGTGCAAATGGTAATTGGTTAAATCTTTCTGGAACATAATTTGCACTAGTCGTCAGAACAGAAGTGTGTGTTCATTGCCCTAGCAATTTCATGTCTAGAATTTATTTTAAGGATATACTCGGACAAGTTTGGAAATATGTGTAGAAAGATTTGTATGTATAGACATTACAATGTTTATAATAGCAAAAAATTGCTCACAACCTAATGTCCAGTAAAGAGATTGAGTAAATGAATAAATAAAAACAATGCACACTGGAACAATATATAGTTATTAAAAATAATCGTATGTTTATAGATACAGAAAAAGATCCACAGCATATTAAATGGTTAAAGGCAGTTATAAAGCCATTCATAGAGCATAATCCTATTCATGCAAAATTGTGTGTGTATGTGTGTGTTATAAAAATGTGTATATTTATGTAACTCTTGCATAGGTTATATAGCTTTTTTATTTTTTATCCTCACCCGAGGACATTCTTTCATTGCTTCTAGAGAGAGAGGGAGGGAGAAAGGAAGGGAGAGAGGAAAACATCAATGCGAGAGAGAAGCATTGATTGGTTGCCTTCTGTATGTATCTGGAGTGGTGTTTGAACCTGCAGCCTAGGTATGTGTCCTGACTGGGACTTGAACCCTCAACCTTTTGATTATGGGATGATGCTCCAACCAACTGAGCCACACTGGCCAGGACTAGCTTTATTTTTGATTCAGTTTTTTAAACTTGTTATTTTGAAACAATAGAGTCACAGGAGGTTGCAAAGAGGTATAGTGAGGTCCCTTTCATCCTTCAAGTAGTCTCCCCCATGGTAGTATCGTGCATAACTATAGTTCAGTATCAAAACTAGGATGTTGACGTTGGAGCAGTCCCCAAAGGTTGTGGCGGTTTCAGTAATTGGTTGTACATGCGCTCATTTGTACTTGTGTTTACTGTGTATAATTCTAGCCCATGTGTAGACTTGTGTAACCACCACCACAACCAAGACACTTGTTTCCAGCAAGGCTCCCTTGTGCTTTCCCTTTATAACGACACCCTTGCTTTCCCCCTCCAATCTCTAACCCCTGGCAGCTGCTAATCAGTCTTCCATCTCTGTAACCTTGTTATTTCAAGAAAGTTATATAAATGGAATAACACAGCATGCCGCATTTTGAGATGAGCTCTTTTCCCTCAGTGCAGTGTCCTTGAGCCCCATTCAGACTGCTGCGTGTTGCCATCAGTGGTTCGTTCCTTTTTACTGCTGAGTGCTGTTCTGTGTTGTGTATGCACCATAGTTTGTCTCAGCAGTGACCTGGTGGAGGGCTTTCGGGTTGTTTCCAGTTTGGGGCTGTAATGAGTAAAGCTGCTATGAACGTCTGTGTACAAGTTTTGGTATGAACATGAGATTTTATTTCTTCAAGATAATGCTCAAGAGGGCAGCTGCTGGTTCGTATGGTGCGTGCATATTTAGTCTTACACAAAACTGCCGGAAGTTTTTCAGAGTGGCTGTTTCATTTACACACCCACCGTGAACGTGTGGGAGGCTCAGTTTCCCTGCACCCTGGCCAGCATTTGATGTCACTCTCTTTGTTTCAGCAGTTCTGATAGGTGTGCAGTGTTACTTGTGGTGGTTTCTGTATGGCTCATTTTTATAATAATATGGTATAAAAGCCATTTCCTTTAAAAAAAGAAAAATACCTAAATTTAATTTCTGTTCTGCCACTTATTAAAAGTTACTTAATACAGAGGGGTTTTGCTGGGTGAATAAGGAATACTGATTTCCTTTGTAATGCATTAGTGTTATATTTTGACTATACTGAAACATTAATATAAATAAAATCAAAGCAGATCACCTACAGTTATTTGATACAGCTGTTTGAGATTGTTTCAAAGTGTAAAAGTACTCCAAAAATTACTAAATTACATTTCTTACTTCCCTTCTGTTCCACAGTGGCGGGGGTGGGGCAAAACAGGCATATTACTTATAAGAAGTGTTGATAAACAAATACATGCATATTTGAAAGTTTGGTACTTGTGGGTTTGCCCTATTGTTGTGGTTGGGTTAGGGAACTTACATTTCCTGAACTGTGTGCTGGGCGCTTTCCATACATTGCCATATAGTCCTTACAACTATCCTGTGAGATGGAGGCATCCTTATCTCCCTTTTAAAGATGAAGAAACTAAGGGTCCAGTTAAGTAACCTGTCTAGGTCCTGCCAATAGGAAGTGAGAAAGATGAACTTAAATTCTGTGGCTTCAAAATCTGTACTCTCTATTATACCAGGAGTGTGTATTGTTTTCAGGAATAGCTCACATGATTGGACGTCTGTGCCGCTTCAGGAATAGCTCACATAATTGGCTGTCCAAGCCACTGGTGTGCATGAGCTTGTTAGTTGATGGCCATGGTTACGCTGAGAGGTAGTACACGTGGTGTTTAAACATTGAAAGTGACCGCCCGTGAGTCCAGCGATGCAGAGACATTCCCTATTCTTCCTTTTAGTATTTCTTCCTAGTGTTCCAATTTAGTGTATAACTGTAGTAGAATTAAACTAGATGAGAAGGCAAGGTGGACCTTGCCAGTCTTCTCTGCTAACTACACTTCCCAGTTACTTAACTTTTTCATGATATATGTTGGTGTACTCAGTGGAAGTGGCATAATTACATTGATTATTTGAGATATAACTTAGAAATAATTCAGCTGTATTATTGGTATTCATTGGGGAATTTTGTTGTGAAAGTTCTCATAGGAGCATGTGGAGAGTGTGAGGTTGAGGATGATGACAGATCTCTTCCTCAGGAGATTCTCTTTGTGGCATCAAAGTAAGGGAGGGAACAGACTTAGAATATAGTCCAAAGATGGCAGTGGTGATGTTTAAGAACTTCCCTCCCTGGCTTGCATGGCTTGGTTGGTTGGAGTGACATCCTGTGAATGGAAAGATTTCGGGTTCTATTCCCAATCAGGGCACATGGGAGGAAACCAATCGATTTCTCTCTTGCTCTCTCAAAAAACAATGCATTTCCCTATAGTTGTGAAAACTTTTAAAAAAAGATTTATTTATTTTTAGAGAGGGAGAGACAGAGGAAGGAAGAGAGAGAAATGTCCTTGTGAGAGAGAAACACCAATTGGTTGCCTCGCACAGGCGCCGCAGCCAGTGACCAGACCCGCAGTCCAGTCACGTGACGTGCCCTGGCCTTTCACTTTACAGAATGATGCCAGCCAACTGAGCCACACTGGCCAGGGCTAGTTGTGAAAACTTTAATACCCACTTCCTTGCTGAATTATCTTCAGGGAAATCCATTGAAGGGTTCTTAAAGCTGTGAAAACAATTCCTAGACTGGTTTTAAATTTTCTTGGGGTGATATATGTGTGCGGCTCATGGGCATAGCTCTCCGGTCCCGTAGGTCTCGTTGTTCATTGGGGTGTCACCAGCCAAACTGGGCTCCTGTTGTGTGACTTCATCTGTTTATGTCGCTGCTGGAATGCAGCATATTCGGGCTGAGAAGGAGGAGCCCGATACGCTGTCACAGAAAAGGGTTGTTTCCGACGGAGCCATGCCTGGTCTTTGGATTGGTATGGTTGTTTATCTAGGTTTAGTTCACTTAGTAAAAGTTAGAGCAACAGGTCGCTAGTTTGAAGTTTTTAGCCTTACTGTTCCATTATTGACATTTTTCAAATTGACCTGGGATTGGGGAGTTTATATACACATACAATAAGTTTGAAGCACCTTGTGTGTTGCTGATTTATTTGATCTGTATTGATATGAATATTTGACTGCTGCCTTTTTGCCCCTTTGATGCTTCCAGTGCTCCAAATCTACCTTCAGTTTCTAATTGTCTTGGAAGCACTGGCATATTCTGCGGTACCAGTTTAGTTTTATTTACTGCAAATGATGATTTGTTAGTTGCCTGCTGCCAGGAGATCTGAGCTCATTTGTTGAACTAAAGCAGTGCTGTGCATAGATGCCTGTCACACGCAGCAACAGTTACCAGCCACCCCAGTTGCTAGCCACCTCATTTTAGCTCTAAATCAAGCAAATAGAAAAGAAGATTATTCTTAAAATGTTCCAAGAAGTTTAGAAAATTGGAGGATGGAGAGGTGGGAGGAAAGGAATTCTATTCTAACAATCAGTGTGTTGCTTTTGGCAGGGGTGTGTCTGGCTGATTTCCTTTGTAGAAATAAGTAAGGCTGCAGAGTGCAGAAGTTGCAGGGACACTGCCCAAACAGGGCTCTGTAAACCCTTTATTCGGTAGGTAATTACCAAGTATTTGTCTTCTGGCTGAGCCACCGGACCAGGCATGGTGGGGAAGCATGGGGGAATGAGACATTCCCCTGTTCTCACGGAGTTTATAACCTGGGCACTCCACATGCTTGCCACTTGCAGTGGCGATTGTTGAGCAGGCAGGGGTGCGGTTTCAGGTCACGGCCCTGCATGGGAGACCCAGCCTGACAGCCTGTTCACAGAGTGGCAGGTGCTGGCTGGCTTACCACCAGAGGGAGCTGTCCTAGAGAAGCGGGATAATTCCCAGCCTTTCCAGACCGCTTCAGTGAGTGTTTTAAAAAACGTTTTAATAAAAATTTAAACTTGGGAGCAGACCTTGCCTTGAGGGCTGGAGAGTGTCAAGTGTTTCTTGAGGAACCAGGGGGCTGGAGGGAGGGATATAATTTTGTTCTCTGGTAGTGAAGTATTTGACATTCATTCACTCTGCATTTTTATTAAGTGCCGGCTTTGTACCAGGCTAGGAGCCCTCGGTTGAACAAGGAAGCTACAGATGGGTAATTAGGCAATCTTGCTACTACTGGCTACCATGTGCTCGGTTTTATGGTGGGCGCTTCTGGGGCAGAATCCAGACTCTTTCTCATTGGGTCTTAGGTGGTCAAAGAAGGTTTCCCGGAAGAAGTAATGTACAAATGAACCTCACTAATGCATATGGAATTAATTAATCCCTTTTTAAGGCTAATATTGTATTCGAAATCAGTCAGAAACCTGTTTGGGGAACCTTTCTGTTGAGAACACGTTGAGAAACTGAACTCTGTATTGCAGCCATCTAGTGTATTTCTCCAGTGATGGTTAACCTTCGCTTCTCAGGACATGCCAGGCTCTCTGTGACTGCCATGCCTTTGCGTATACTATTCCTTGTGTGTGGAAAGCCCTCTCCTTTGGTCTGCCCGACTGATTTCTTTTGCTTCTTCAGGACAGACAGGTAATTCCTCCAGGGTGCCTTCCTTGACTGCTCCTAGGGTGAGTTGGGTGCACTTCCTATGAACTCAGGCACAGGGCTGGTCTTGATTTTTGTATATACTTCCCCTGCACCCAGTTGTCCACCAGTTCTTTCCTCCATGTAGCCTGGAGACAGAGGCAGCATCTTTCACAGAGCCCAGATCTCCTGGCCTCCAGGTAGTTTGTTGAATGAACAAATTCAGAAGCTTTTGAAGGTTATAGTTACACACACATATATATATAATTGAAGCTCTTGGTTCCAGTCAGCTTTGAGAGTGTTATTGACTGAAGAAAGTAGAAGCCCCATGAAACAGATTTTATGCATGTGGTCTAATTATTAACCTCATAAAGCTCTTCACAGTCTTTTGCATTTTATACCTATTTATTTATTTATTTATTTATTTATTTATTTTTGCCTGAGTAACCAATAAACTGAGTAATTCATAGTTCCTACTTCTTGCCAACTACTAATGTGTGTGAATTAATCTGACCACAGTGATTTATTAATCAGAGCCTTTTGGTTATTAACAAAAATCAATTTGATTTAGCATATACCAGAAAGAGGGGCTCGTGTGATGAGGAGACAGGGTGCTGTCTATTAGAATCCAAGACCAGAAACACAGCCAGGCTTTGGGAGGAGCTGGCCCCAAAAAGCGGAAGGCCGGCGGAGTCCTGAGAGGCCTGTTTGCTGTTGCTTTTCCCCACAAAGCTCTTTTATTCATTTTCTTACTAACCGGCTTTCTCTGCTGCTTAGTGGGTGGAAGATGGCTTCCCATAATCCTCAGTTTTCCACCCAGATTCCAGCCATCAGAAAACCTGTTTTTCCATCTCAGTTCTAAATTCCCCAAGACTCTGGTGTGGCTAACATTGGACGTCCATCCCTGACCCAGTCACCTGTGGCCAGGGGAGTGGGGTCACGCTGAGGAGCCTGTCTGCTTCTGCTCACCCCCGAGGGGGGGGATGGGGAGAGGGAAGCCAGGGTTAGGGGCACAGCATGCAGACACGTGTTGTGAGGCGGGCAGACGCTCTAAAAATATGTGAAGCCTGTAAACAATTGTAGGTTATTTCCAGGTTATTTTGACTATAGAATTTTAATCTTAGATGAAACTTAAAGGTTTAACTTTGGAAAGGTATTTATCTTTTAGGATATGAATATAATTTGAGATTCTTAAGGTGCTGGCATATCCACTGAAGTAGTTAGTGGGACTTAGATTTGTTTATATGACCATGTGCAATGCTTTTTATACGTGATACTGTCTTAATTGCTGGAGACAGTTTCTAGAGCAGCTCCATTAGGAATATGTGAGACATTCATGGATTTGAAAGTTTTGTAGTAGCCACATGAAAAAAGTGAAGTGAAACAGGTGAAATCACTTTTAATAATATACACAATATTTCATTTAACCCAGTGTATTTCCAAATATTATTTTGTGGACATAAGGACTAATAATGAAGTAGTTTATTCTTTGAAATCTGGTGTGTATTTTACATTTCAGCACATCTCAGTTTGGACTAGCCATGTGCCACACTATGTATGGCCGGCCAGTGGTCAGCATACTGGACAGTGTAGTTCTCAAGATGTCTAAAGCAATTCATGTTCTTCTGCAGTTTTTCCAAAATTTTCTTGTCAGATGCCTTAATGCTTATGGTTCCTTTCTTTTTTTTTTTTTTTTAAAGTATGCTTAATAGCAACAACAGTGAGCCCTACGAGGTAGGGATTTTCAAGGTAGCTCTTGAACAGTTGCCCATTTGGAGGATTTCCTGTGCTATGCTGTGTGTATTAGCAGAAAAGAATGCAAACTTTTTAACCCAGTCACCAGACTCTAAAGCTAGTTCTTCCTGTATCTCCAATTCCTAGAATATTAAACTCCTTGGACGCCACAAATTGCTTGTCTATATTTTTTCTTCCTTCCCTTGATTGTACACCCATTAGGGCAGGTGGGTGGTAGGGACCGGGGGAGGGAAGGAAGGGAAGGAAGGCACTCTTCTATGGCTACTTTAAAAATCCCCATCTTCCAAAAATAACGGCGTTTTTCTAAATAAGTGTAATTCCATCACCAGTACTGCCCTCCTACATGGGCAGATGGGGCCTCGCTTTTGCTCTGTATTTCGGAGCACCTTCCTTGAATTTTTCTGTCCCCTGCCCCAGAGCCTGAAAGGTGGGGTGCCTGAACCCTTCTCTTTTAGGAATCCCATATTGAGAATTATAGTCAATTTCCTAATTACATTGAAAATAGAAGCTTCATTTTATTTTGCTTGTTTTATTGTTCACCATATATATCATATTTTCCTTCTGAATTCCTTTTTTATTATCTGTTCCTTTAACTGGTGACTGTGTACATATTTTAGTGTTACAATTATTAATACCATTCTTCTTCTGTCTCTCCAGTACTGATCTGAAGCTCTTGGAGGAGGCAACTGTTTCCGTCTGCAGGTCTTTAGGTAAGAGGGGAAGACAAGCGTGTATGTGTGTTTGTGTGAGTATGTAGGTGTGACTTTGTGTGTGGGCATTTATTGGAAATACTCTGTTATGAATTTTGATAGTGTAATATGAGTTGAATTAATGAAGTGATGTATTCTTGATAATGATGATAGTAATAATTACTTCTATTCCTGATGCTCAGTGAAGCCACTAGAATGTACCATTCAATCTTTACCAGTAAGACACATGCTTAATTAATTTGCAGTAGTGGTAATAGATGCTTCTAAACCATAGAGTTTCTTTCAGCTTACTCTTTTTTGTGAATTTTGAAATGCAGAGATAAAACAAAATGGTAAGTTAGCTTTGTGGTTGCATGGACAGTTCGTATGAAATATAGGTCATTCGGCCTGTGATTTGCCACCTACATGGACTATATTTGCTGGTGTGGCTGTGTTAACCAGTTTGATTATCCTTCATGAATAGGGAAATACAGTAGGAAGCTTCTTGAATTGGTAATAACAAGGCGATGGTATGGTAAATGCAAAGGCTCTGAAATACTTTTATGATCTTCATTTCAGTTCTGCTACTTATTAGCTAAGTCTTAATTTTCTCATCTAAATTTCTGGATTCCTGTGAAGAAAAAAATTAGATAGTATATGAAATATTCAGTGTAAGGTCTAGTATCTTGTCATTATTCACCATTTATATCAACAAATGTCACTCTTTTTGGGGGTCTTATTTCTCAAATGCTTTATTTTCAAGCTGGTAGCAATTGGAAAGGAATGTGTATGCTTTTAAAAATGTAGATAATTATACCTGCATTGCATTGTTGCTTTGAAAATTAGAGATAATGTGTTTGCAAAATGCTGAGTGTACAGGAACTTCTTGAATGCTGGTGCTATTCAGTTAGTAAATCAAATTATACGGATGAGCTCCATGTATGGCTAACTTCCATGTGAGTTACTTTGCCACAGTCTTGGATGAAATGTTTTCACTTTTAAAAACAAATTATGTTGGAAATGATAGAGGTGTTATTGTAGCAATTGCCTTGAACTTTGCAGTCACAACCATAGATGAGAGAATTTTGTGCTAAATAGAGCTGGCTTTCAAAAATTGTGCTCATTGATAGACAAATGGATAAAGAAGAAGAGGTACATATATACAGTGGACTATTATGTGGCCATAAAAAATGAAATCTTACTATTTGAAACAACATAGATGGACCTAGAGAGGTCCTATAGAGGGGTCCATAGATGGACCTAGAGAGGACCTATACTAATAGCAATAAGTCGAACAAAGACAAATAATATGATTTCACATATAGGCGGGATCTAAAGAACAAAATAAATGAACAAACAAAATAGAAACAAACTCTTGGATACAGAGAACGTTTTGCTCGTTGCCAAATGAGAGAGGGGTTAGGGAGATAGGAGAAAAAATGGAAGGGAGAAAAATAAAGAATTACTAAGAAAAAACTTTATGTGGCAGTTTGATGCTGAAAATTAAAGGAGTTTATGTAACAACGATATCACTGCATTTGTGATGATGGCTTATAAGGTGACCTTGGATTTTTTAAAAAATACTGGCTGGTGTGGCTCAGTGGATTGAGTGCTGACCTGTGAACCAAAGGGTCGCTGGTTTGATTCCCAGTCAGGGCACATGCCTGGGTTCTCAGTAGGGGGCGTGCGAGAGGCAACCACACATTGGTTTCTCCCCCTCTCTTTCTCTCTCCTTTTCCCTCTCTAAAAAAATAAAATAATTAAAATCTTAAAAAAAACTATGAATTATAAAAAGGTAACATTTTAAATTGGAAGTATTATTTACTCATTATACAATATATAATACGGAAAGTACTAAACTCTAAAAAAGGTGAGTAATTGCTCATAATTCCATAGTCCTGGCATAGCCATTATTAAAATTTTGTGTATTGCCTTCTATTATTTATTTTTGGATATACATTTATATACTATCTACAGTTTTAATGTGTTTTTCACTTGGATTATACTTAAATATGTCATATATTTAAAAATACCTTTGGGAATAGGAAAAAAAAAAAAAAAAAGCCAAAAATCTAACGATATAGAGGTGCTGTTAAAATACAGAAAATAGTCCTGACCAGCATGGCTCAGTTGTTTGAGCATTGTTTTCAAAGTAGGAGGTTGCCGGTTCGATTCCCATTCAGGGCACATGACTGGGTTGCAGGCCAGGTCCCCAGTCAGGGGTGTGCAAGAGGCAGCCAATCTATGTTTCTCTCATACATCGATATTTGTCTCCTTCTCTTACCCTCACTTTCAGATTTAAAAAAAAAGGTCTTTAAAATACAAGAAATCACTACTCATCTTCATATTCATAGTATTCTGTTTGTATCGATTTATATGCACAATTATACATAAGTGGTATTATTTATATGTTGTTTTCATTCAGCAGTATTCAGGAACTTCTGTTCTTGTCAATAAATGTAAACATTTATCAATTTTTTAATTTTATTTTATTGATTATGCTATTACAGTTGTCCCATTTCTCCACCTTCATTCCCCTCCACCCTGCACACCCCCTCCCACCCACATTTCCCCCCTCTAGTTCATGTCCATGTGTCATAAGTTCCTTAGCTTCTACTTTCCCACACTATTCTTGCCCTCCCCCTGTCTATTTTCTACCTACCGTCTATGCTACTTATTCTCTGTACCTTTTCCCCGTCTCTCCTCCTCCCACTCCCCTGTTGCAAACCCTCCATGTGATCTCCATTTCTGTGGTTCTGTTCCTGTTCTAGTGTTTGCTTAGTTTGCTTTTGTTTTAGTGGTTATTAGTAACTGAGAGTTTGCTGTCTTTTTACTGTCCTATTTTTTTATCTTCTTTTTCTTAGATAAGTCCCTTTAACATTTCATATAAAAAGGGCTTGGTGATGATGACCTCCTTGAACTTGACCTTATCTGAGAAGCATTTTATCTTCCCTTCCATTCTAAATGAAAGCTTCACTGGATAGAGCAATCTTGGATGTAGGTCCTTGCCTTTCATGACTTGGAATATTTCTTTCCAGCCCATTCTTGCCTGTAAGGTCTCTTTTGAGAAATCAGCTGACAATCTGATGGGAACTCCTTTGTAGGTGACTGTCCCTTTATCTCTTGCTGCTTCTAGAATTCTGTCCTTCATTTTAATCTTGGCTAATGTAATTATGATGTGCTTTGGTGTGTTCCTCCTTGGGTCCAACTTCTTTGGGACTCTCTGAGCTTCCTGGACTTCCTGGAAGTCTATTTCCTTTGCCAGATTGGGGAAGTTCTCCTTTATTATTTGTTCAAATAAGTTTTCCACTTGTTGCTCTTCCTCTTCCCCTTCTGGTACCCCTATAATTCAGATGTTGGAATGTTTAAAGATGTCCTGGAGGTTCCTAAGCCTCTCCTCTTTTTTTGAATTCTTGTTTTTTTCCTTCTTTTCTGTGTGGTTGTTTCTTTCTTCTTTCTGGTCCACTCCATTGATTTGAGTCCCAGTTTTCCTCCCATCTCTATTGCTTCCTTGTGCGTTTTCCTTCATTTCATTTATTGTAGTCTTCATTTGTTCATCTAATTTGTGACCAAAATCAACCAATTCTGTGAGCATCCTTAACACCAGTGCTTTGAACTGTGCATCTGATAGGTTGGCTATCTCCTGTTTGCTTAGATAAATTGGCTCTGGGACTTTGATCTGTTCTCCCATTTGAGCCTTTTTTTTTTTTTTTTGGTGTGGTCACGCTGTTACTTAGTCAGGGGCGAGGCCTTAGGTGTTCCCCAGGGCAGGGCAGCCCAGTTGCTGGGTAGTGACACTGTATGTGGGGGCAGGGTCTGAGAGGGAACAATGGCGCTTGCTCCGTGTGCTCTCTCTTGTAATTCAGTCCCTTTGGCCGTTTCCCACGGCAAATTGGGCCAGTCTGGTGCTGCCTCCCAGGTGGGTGGGCCTGTGTATGCTCTAGGACCCTGTGGGTCTCTCCAACATACTCTCCTGTGATGCTGGGAGTCTCTCCCGGCACCTCAACCCCCACAAGTGTTTGCAATCGGTACTTTTAGGCTTTATTCCCCACGCTGGGGCCCTGGGTTGCACAGTCTGTCTCCCGTTTTCACCTGGTTTATCTGTGCACGAATGTGTGCCCACGGTCAGCCAGCTGCCTTGCACGCCCGGGGTCTGCTGGCTGCCGCCTGTGCACCCAGGACCGCCAACCACCTCTTTCTCCTGCCACAATCCCTCTCTGAAGGCCACCAACCCTGCCCCGCCTACTGGTCTGGATGAATGGTTGTTGAACTTCCTTACAGTTCAATTTTCTGTCAGATCTGGGTTTTTTTGTTGTTTCTAAATCTTTGTTGTCCTTAATCTTGGTGGTGCAAGGAAGCACAGTGTATCCACCTTCACCTCCATCTTGGCCGGAAGTACATTTATTAATTTTAAGGGCTATGTAAATATACAACAAATTCTATTGTCTGAAAATGTTTTTATTTCTTATTTACTTTTGGAGTATATGTTTCCTGGGTATAAAATTCTAGGTTGGCATTAATTTCTTTTCCATACCTTAAAGATATTTTTCTGCTTCTCTCATTTTTGTTCAGATGAAAGCTGTCAATGTTACTGTTTTCCTTTGAAAATAATGGAATTTTTTTTTCTTCAGGATATATTAAAGTTTTTCTCCTTCTCTTTTGGCTTTTACCATCTTAGAATGATGTGCTGAGGAGTGGCCTTCCTTCCTTCCTTCCTTCCTTCTTTCCTCTCTCTGTCTCTGTTGCTCTGTCTCTCTCTTTTGCTGCTTGAGGTTTATAGAGCTTCTTAGATCTGTGGGTTGATATGTCTGATCAGTATTGGGAAAATTTCAGCCTTTATTGTTTTATGCACTGTTTCTGTCCTATCCTGCTTCTCCTCTCCTCTGGGACCTCTGTTATACTTCTTTTAATATTTTTATTGTGTTCCATATGCCTATTAGGGGCTGATGCGTGTGCACGTGCGCTCTCGTATTTTACAATTTTTTTTTCTCTCTCTGGTCATCAGGAGTATATTATCTTTTAACCTGTCTTTAGTTTACTAATCTTGTTTTCTGTTGTATGTCGTCGGCTATTAAATTCATTTATTGAGCCCTGCCTGGTGTGGCTCAGTGGATTGAGCTCCGGCCTGCAAACCAAAGGGTTTCCTGTTCGATTCCCAGTCAGGGCACGTGCCTGAGTTGTGGGCCAGGTCCCCAGTGGGGGTGAGCTTGGAGCAACCACACATTGATGCTTTTCTCCCTCTCTTTCTCCCTCCCTTCCCCTCTGTCTAAAAATAAATAAAATCTTTTTTAAAAAGCCATCTGTTGAGATTTTTTTACAATAAAATAAAAATTTAATTTTAGAATAGCTTTTAGATTTACAGAGAAGTCACAAAGCTGTATATAGAGTTCCCATATAATTCTCATCAGTTTCCCCTGTTGTTAACATCTTACATTAATGTGGTAGGTTTGTCACAACTAGAGAATCAACACTGGTACTTTACTATTAACCAAACTTGACACTTTATTCATGTTTCATTAGTTTTCTCCTAATGTCTTTTCCCTTTTCCAGGATCTCATTCAGGTTACCACATTACATTGAGTCATCGTGTTTCCTTACCCTCCTCTGGCCTTCAACAGTTTCTCAGATTTTCCTTATTTTTGATGTTTCAGAGTTTTGAGGAGTACTGGTAGGGCATTTTTCAGAGTGTCTTTCAATTTGAGTTTGTCTGATACTTTTCTCATGGTTACACTGGGGTTGCAGGCCTGTGGGAGGACAACCACAGAGGGGAAGTGCTGTTCCCAACACATCAGACCAGGGGTGCGTGCTATTGACATGAGCTATCACTGATGATATTGACCTTGATGACTTGGTCAGGGTTGTGTTTGTCAAATTTCACCACTGTAAAGTTGCCCACCACCCTCCTCCTTGTCTTTATTCTTGAAGGAGGGATTTTTCCAGATATGGAATTCTTGGTTGATGTATTTTTTTAATTCCTTTGATGACATCATCCCAGGCATTGCCCTCCAGTTTTCCACTTTTCAGAGGGGAAGTCTTTCTGGTTGTGTGGTTGCTCCCCTACAAATGATGAGTTTTTTTTTCTTGCTGCTTTGAAGATTTTCTCTTTACCTTAAATTTTTAAAAATTTATTTCTTATTTTACTTGGAATTTGTTGATATTCTCAGATGCATAGATTAATGTTTTTTCCATCAATTTTGGGAAGTTCGTGACCATTATTTTTTGTTGGACTTTTTATGTTCATTTTTATGCCTTTTTTCCCCCTCAATGCATACATAAGGCTTGCTGGATCAGAGACAGAGTTCTCGCTTTCTTTTTTTAAATTTTATTTATCTATTTTTAGAGAGAGGGGAAAGGAGGGAGAAAGAAAAGGAGAGAAACATCAAAGTTTGGTTGCCTCTTGTGCCCTCCTTACTGGGTACTTGGCTTGCAACTCAGGCATGTGCTCTGCCTGGGACTTGAACTGGTGACCATTTGCTTCACAGACAGGCACTCAATCCACTGTGCCACACCAGCCAGGGCCCAATTTCTTATTAAGAATAACACAGTAAATAATAAGTGCATTGATCCTCCTTTGTCCTAGTTCTAATCGGCTAGGACAATGCTATGAGAGTCAGGTGAGTCGTTTTATGTGAATAGTTGGGGGAGGGTGTGTATGGTGTTTTTTCCTTCCTATTAGCTCTCCTCCTCTTCTCCTCTTTACTGAGCCCTTTGGTATGGAAATAAAGTCTCTTCAGGAGCCAGATACTGTCGCTCCTTGTCTTGGCATTTTAGACCTATAGGTGTTTCCAAGTTCTGGGATTTCATTCCTCCTTGAAATACAGACACTTAGGAAGATGATACACTAGTCTCTTCCACACCTTTGGAGCCTGTTTAGGTACTTATCTTGTGCTGTAGCTGCTTGGCTTTTGGTGAGATAATGAAGGTTTAAACACGTGGCTACAGTTCTAATCCTTATGGTATGTGAAATGTTTCTAGGAGAAGTAAAAGCAGACATTCCCTCCATTTTGTGGCATATTTGGTTCCCTGACCCAGGAGGTGAAGGGTTTTTTTATTTGTTTGTTTTTTGTTTTTAATAGGAACTCTGAGAACATAGGGAGGTTTTATTTCCCACAACTTTTTCAGATATTTTTTCCTGCCCCTGTCTCTCTCTCCATTGCTTCTGGGTCTCTTGTTACCATTTCTGAGTTTTCCTTATTTCTGGGGTGTGGCTGTTAGTCATGAGATGTGGTTCTTACTTGTCAAGCACGGCCCTTCAGGGTTGTCAGTGGAAAGTCCTAGGCAGTAACTGAGCCCCTCTGATTTGGCGGGAGTTAACTTTAAATTTTGCCTCCTCAGCACCAGGCAGTTGCTGACTGTTTATGTTGTTTCGGCTCTCCGTTTGCTGTTTCCATCGAGTTCCTTGGATTCTTTTCCCCTTGGTGCGCAGTGTAGGAGTCAGTCAGGCATGACGGACAACTTCCTTGGATGTAAACTCCTTTACTGTTGCCTCCTTCAGAACTCTGTCGTTGTTCATCAAGTCTTTTGTGGCATCTCGTAATATTAACCTGAGAGGAAGTCCAAGACCTTAATTTCTCTTTGTTTCTTTGTTCACAAGACTTTTCCCTTTAACCATTATGATGAAATGTTTCTCGTTATACTTTTTTCTTTATGATTTTGCCTGTAATTGGATGAGGTCTTTTTATTGGTTTATTAAGGTCTTTTTCAGTTCTGAAAGTCTTCTATAGTTATCACTTTAATTTGCTTGTTTTAGTTTCTTCTCCAACTTGGCATCATCACCTGTAGCATTCAGATTGGATCTCTGTTCTTTGCCTCCTTTATATCTTTGATTCTGTGTTTTATATATTATAGTTCTTGTCTTTCAAGATTCCAATGCATCTTTTAGTTGTTATTGCATTGGTTTATTTTTAATCATTCCTAGTTTTTCCAATATGTCAGAGTGCCCTCTTTTCATTATACTAATTTTTCCCAGGTGCTTTCTGTTCTTTTTAAAAATAAATGGTTGATTTTCCTATTTTCCACTAATGATGCTTGTGTACCAAAATTTTTTTTGACAATTCTGATTCAGCTCTTCTGCTGAGGTTTCCACATAACCTGTTTCTTATTTTGTAATTACTACTCTTTTTCTCTTATCCATTAAACCAGCCAATATTTACTGAGCACCTCTAATATTATAGCCTGTATTCTAGAAGCTGGGGGTGTGACTGCAGAAAGACTGACCACGCCCCTGACCTCATGGGTCTGTGTTAGTGGGCAAGCCAGACCATAAATAAATACGTGTATTTTACATAATGATGACTCTTCAGAAAAATAAAGCAGGGAAAGTGTAGCGAGTAACCCTGAAGGCTCAGTGTTTGCCCCCAGAGCAGGCATTTTTATTAACCCTGTTCATTGTGTTGCTTCTGTAGCTGCTTGTTGAATCTGCTGTTATTTCACCTTGAAAGTAGGCTAGTCCTGTTTTCTAACCTAACTTCCAGGACCCAAGAAGGTTTTATTTTGTCACGTGTGCTCAGTTTAAGGGAGACTTTCCCTTATTCTCATTCCTTGGTTTGGGAGTGGGAGCGAATTCTAAAACCCCCAAATGGAACAGTTGGATCCACCTTTTTCCTGCCTCTGCCCTCCAGCACAAGCTGCTCTGTGTTTGGATTGTTTAGTTCTTGTTGCCAGTTGTTTTCTGGGAGTCGTAGCCTCTGAAACCGTATAGAAAATTACTGTGTTGGAGGAGTCGCATACATTTTCTGGTTGGAGTGGACAGTAAGAGGGAAACTTGTTCCTCAAAGGTACTTTGAGGTAGTTAGGCTTGCTGGTGATTACCAAATAAATTTGTAGTTTAGTTTTACAAAATTTGTGATCAGTGAAAGTGTTTCCTATTTTTGAAAGAAGAACTATATCCTAATTTCACACTTTTTATGAGCTTGTATATTTTGTTTTCATGGGTATTTTATTTTCAAATCTTTATTTTGAAAATTTTACACTCATCCAAAGACAGAATAATATAATGAAGTTCAGTCATTTTCAGTGCGTGGCCAGTCTTGTTTCACATGTGTTTCACTCACTGAAGTAGGACATGTGCACAGAAAAGTGCACAATAGAAAGTGTGTACAAAACAAACAGAAAGCATATCCTCGTAATTAATTTGACAGAAATCTCAGACATCATATAATTTCATACATAAATATTTTAATATGTATCATAATAAGGATTTTAATAGAAAAGATACCATTATTTAATTAAAAAACATTTTTTAACATCAATATCCACTGATATTTTATGATATGATGAGGTGATTTCTAACTGTCTCTGTTTGTTTGAATCTGGAGCTATATAAGGTCCTCACAATATTATCATTTAAGTTTTGTTTTTGTTTGTTGATTTTAGATGGAGACAGAGAAAAACATTGATTTTGTCGTTGCATCTGTGCTCGCACTCATTGGTTGCGTCTGGTCTGTGCCCTGACGGAGGGTCAGACCCTCAAACTTGGTGTATCAGGCTGACGCTGGAACCAACTGAGCTGCCTGGTCAGGGTCCGGTCCTCATATTGGGATTACTGGTTGATATGGCTTTATGGTTTTTCCCATAGCTAGATTCTTCCCGCATTTGTCTCTCTCTTCTTCTTTCTCTCTCAATTTATTTATTAAAGCTGGTGGGGATGTAAAGTACAGCATAGGGAACATAGTCAATAGTATTGTAATAACTACATGTGGTGTCAAGTGGGTACTAGACCTATTGGTAGGATCACCTTTTAAGTTATATAAATGTCTAACCACTACACCTGAAGCTAATATGGTATTGAATGTCAACTGTAATTGAAAATAAAAAGTAATTTAAAAAAAGAAAGTGGGTCATTGAGTTTCTCACAACGTAGATTTTGTTGGCTGTATCCTCATGGATTGTTAATATGTTTCTGTGTTTCCTGCATATTGGTTATTGGGCCTGGGGGCTCATGGGTATTTTAGTGATTTATTGGCAAAGGTGGTTTCAGGACCTGGAAGCAAGTTCAACGTCTCACTCCAGATGGAAATCCTCTTTATAGTACCTCTGTATGAGTGTTACCTGGACTTTGCTTGAACTCCTGTAGAGGTGGAGAATTCCCTTTTTTCTACAAAAGCCCACTTAGTTCATAGATTTCTACAAGTTCAAGCTTTAGAGTCAAATGAGTTATTATGCTTAAGTACTATAATCTTAATTTCACGAATGAGGAAACTGAGGTGTGGGAAGGTAAAGTTGCCTGGTGTCACACAGCTAGGCAGTGGTGGAGCTGGGATTTGAACTTGGTCAGATTCTGTAGTCTAGTTCTATTATGTTTTTCTGACTTTCTGTTGGATGTCCCTATTTCTACTCTGGCTGCTGAAGCTCATTCAACTTCAACATAGCATTTGATTTTTACCAAATAGGTTTGATCCTGCTAATAAATTCCATTGAAGTATTTTGGAATATAAGCCTACCATTGGTGTTACTGTTGAAACATCACTGAGCATATTTACTTTTAATAATTTATTGTCCCATTTGCATCTTGCCCAGAAGCTTAGTAGGGAAACTTAACTGACTTAGAATGTCAGCTCTGTTAAGTCAGGGAGGTCTGTTTGTAAGTACTTCCTTGCACCTGAAGCAGTGCTGTGTGCATATCAGCAGCTCAATAAACACATGCTGAATGAATGAAAAATGTGCACAGAGCTTTCGTTCCATCAGTCTAGTAGTCTGTTTTCCCCCAATAATACAGTTTTCTTGTTTTGTTTTTTAAAATAGCTAACCATTTATAGTAAAAAAATTGTAAAGGAATTTGGTAATAAAGGGGCTGTTGCATGAACACAAGATAGTGAAGCTGGGATTCTGAATTTTATCAGTCTCAAGACTTTGTTTCAGTATTTTGCTTTGATTTAACTAGCTACATAATGTTAATTTACACACTGCCGCACTTGCAAACATTAACAGTATTTTTTGAAACACTGTATCCTGAAATCTTAGGATAGTCTTTCATTAACGAAACCCAAAGCTTGAAAGTAGGAAATTTTTGTTTGAGAGAAACTGTAACAATATCTAATATCTAACCACACACCTATTCTTCATGATGAAAGCTGGGCTAATCCTGCCCTAATTTATAGCACACATTTCACCTTGCTAGGGGGAGCGGGGGAGCGGGGCTTCTCCAACCGGGAGCGATGGGCTTTACCTAGGAGGCTGTGAGTGATGCAGCCTCAGGTCACCCTTCACTGGGCAGGATCAGAACTTAAGCTTAATGAGAGTGGCTTGTGATTTAAATGCACACGACACTTTGAAAAGCACTGTAAACTTCAGTAGGTGTGGGTGGACCTGGGCTTCTGCACTTCCAACAAGCTCCCAGATGATGCTGTTGCTGCTAGTCCATGAACCACGCATTGAACAGCAAGGCGCTACAGCTTTTGTTGCAATGAGAAAGTTAACCAGTTAGTGGTATTAACTCTGAAGCTGTGACAAGAACACACACCCAGCAGATGGACCTGAGTTAACTTGACAGTTAGTGAGCACAAAGCAGGTATGCTGGGATGGCGTGCTTACTCTCATGTGCATGTTTTCAAAAGTGCATGACCTGGATTTGTGCAGACCTGGATTTAGAAAATTCTGGAGAAATCATTCTTTTTATATCTTTGTCATAGACATTTAGGTATTATGTATAGAAATGGCAGCAAAAGCATAATTCTCAGATCTGCATAAAATGAATTCTCCTAGCCAATGTGTGTGTTTGCATTTCTGGTTTTCAAAATAGTTAAAGATGTATTTCAAAAATGAAACAAATACCTGGAATTCTGGAATCTCACAGTTAGAAAACCATTGTTAAAGTGAAAATAACGGGCATTTGTTACTAACATATTGTTGACTTTGGGCCCAATACTTGGCCTTTCTGGACTTCTTTTCCTTCCATCAGTAAAAGAAAGGTTCTGACTAAATAGTCTCTCTCTTAGGATGAATTATTAACCTCTGTGCATTTATACTTTATGAGCCAGGGTTCTCCAGTGAAACAGAATCCATAGAATCCATAGGGTGGATCTAAATCTCTATATCTACATGAAACTTATTATAAGGAATTGACTCACAGACAGTGAGGGCCCAGCAGTCCCACCACCTGTTGTCTGCCGCTGGGGGACCCAGGAAGGTTAATGGTGTTAACAAGTTCCAGTCCGCGTCTAAAGGCTGGAGCACCGGGAGAGCCAGTGTTGCAAGCCCCAGTCCAAGGGCAGCAGAAGACCAGTGGTTCAGCCTGGCTGTCAGGCAGAGGGAGGTAATTCAGCCTGCTTCTGACGTGTTCTCTTTGGGCCCTCAGTGGGGACGCCAGTCTGCTTTACTCCGGACTCCGGACACCGGCACCGGTTGAAATGCAGAGACACTCTCACCGGCACTCCCAGAAATAAGGTTTAACCAGCCATCCGGGCATCCTGCGGCCCAGTCAAGTTGAAACACAATATTAACCATGACCTGTGTGTTGCTCTGCAGCCTGATAGAACTTTATAGTTTCATGAAATCCGATTCCTTGATTACAGGGGCTGGGATGGCGTAGTTCAGAGCCAAGGATTTGAGTCAGGAGACAAGGATGTGCCTGTGAGCGAGTGACAGCCTACAGTGAGGGTCTTTAAATGGAGGTGCTGTGGGTGCTTATGCCACCGTGGAGTCTGAGGATTAAAGTAGGCCATGCGTGTAAAGCATGTGGTATGTACTGTGCACCGTATGTTAGCTGTGTTTCTTTTACAGATGAGCAAGTGCAGGTGGAGAAGTGAATACTAGTAATTGGCCTGCGGTTCAGTTTTCCATTGTTACAGACTTGGGTCTAGAAGCCAGATCTTCTAATTCCCAATAGTCTTCTCTCAGTTCTTCAGGTTGGCTTTGCTGAAATGCCCACCTTTTAAACTTAAAAAGTTTTTCAACAAATTCTTCAAAGTTTTGCCTGGTCAAATAGCTTCCACTGGCCACATTGCTTTCTTTATGTGAGTTTTCTGTTTTAAATGAGGATAATTTGGGATTATCTGAGCAGTTTTAACCTTTATGGTTTATTATATTCCATATAGTAGGGATATAGATGATCAATTTTTGAGTGTTTTTAACATCTGCTTTTCTGAAGAAAATGGTGTGTGTGTAAATTGGGTGTGTATGTTCACTATCACATCTTTTCTTTGCAGTTTTGAATTCTCAGGTGAGATGGCTACTTTCTCCTACTGTTTCTGTCAGTGCATCTTGTATATTAGTTTTTGTTTAGAAAAGATTACAAGCAACCAGTGGTTTTTCTCATTGCTTACTGACAGTAAGGTTGGTCCATGAGTGACTTCAGTTTGACATTGGCTTTATAAATGTTATGATACGTTCACTTTGATTTTAGTTCTTAATTTTAACTTTTTAAAATCTTTTTTTCTTTTGCAGTTGAAAACAATCCTCGAACAGGAAACCTTGGTGCGTTAATTAAGGTCTTCCTTTCTAGAACCAAAGAACTAAAACTTTCAGCAGAATGTCAGAAGTAAGTTGGCTGATTAAATCATGTTCTTTTCATATTTAACAGTGTGAGTGTTCTTTATCTATGGGTGGAAATCAATTATGATCATGGTCTTTTGAAAGCATAAAGGAATTCCCCTTATCGTTATGGGGAAAAAGTAAAAGAGAGGTTTTACTTTGCTGTCCAGGTCATTGGGGTGAGATGACAAATTCTGGAATCTGTTTGATTTCAGCATTTTAGATAATCTTTAGGAATATATTTTTAAAGAAGATTAATAGTGATGTACTTAGTACTGAAAAGGTAATTACTGCCCATTATCACTGTTGGCCATATCTAGTTTAAATAATGATTGAAGTTTGAGTATTATTTCATTCCACATGTATTTTCTTAATTTCTTTCATAATAGATGAAAGACGGTTCAGATTAGATACAGTTTTATACTGGATGCAATGGAAAGCTAACCTTTATGCACTCGGGCATTTTTTTTCCTGGCTAGCTGTTATAAAAGATTGTTCATTGCCCAGCTTTCAAACACATTATATTGAATCCAATTAAAATGTGTGAGTTCATGGTTATTAATACAGATAGCAGGTATTGTGCTGTGCTACTGATGATCCCACATTTAAAATTTGGTTGTGTATTTGCATATATTCTCTTTAGGGTACTATATATTTTTAATTTTGTTAGCTTTCTTTTCTTTGAATTGCCTGTGTGTGGGACTGCTGTAAGTTAAGAACAAAGAGCAGTCATGCCTAAAGGAAAAATGTTTTTATTCAGTTGACTCTCTATGTAAAACACATGGAATGAAACAGGAGTTAAACTCCAACAGGTATCACTGGTTGATGATCCATTCAGAGATATGCACATTGTTCCTATAGTGCAGGCAGAGTGGGCAAAGGGACTGACGCAGCATAAAGAAGTCATGAACCAGAAGTAAACGGATTGTGCTGACGATTAAATATTAACTCTTGGCATGGCTTCGGTCTTCCTTTTCCAGTCACATCTTCATCTGGCAGACACACAACGCTCTGTTTATTATTTGCTATTTGCTGAAAGTGTTCATTTGTGAGATGTCAGAGGAGGAGTTACTACTTCATTTCACTTATGAAGAAAAATCTCCCGGCAGTTACAGTAAGTATTGCCTTTGAAGAGGTTCTGGAGATGGCACGTGTAACCTGTAAGCACGCAATTTCAGGAATAAAAGTATAATTTTGAAAATTCCATTTTTCCTTATAATTTTTATTCTTAAATAAGCTGACATTGCCACTCTTTCTTCCCCATTAGTTTAAACAAAAGAGTTGAGGCTCTCAATGTTTTTCTCCTTTTTTTTTTTTTTAAATAAGCCAGTAAGATTGAGACTTTTATTTATTTTAACTCCCATGCATACGGAAACTTTAAAAAATCACAAGTACTCCTTTCAGGAAACAGATGTCAGTTTAAATATTATCGCTAGGGCAATACCTTATTAAGTGAGACAGCCAATCAGAATTGCAGATTTATAAGCATCAGAGGCACTGTCGTAGGGTGTAATGACAGTCTCTGAGTCTGGCTGTCTTTGGGGCTGCTTGATCAGAAATAGCATTTTCAAGGACAGTTTTCTGATGCTACTATTTGTCATCCTTTTCTGAAGATACAGGAAAGGCTTACTAGTTTCTCCTGATATTGCAGAGATATTTTTTTTTTTTTTGGCTAGCAGTTAAGAGGGCCTGTAGTTTTCATGATCAGCTGCTTGTGTTTCATGTCTTAGCATTAAAAGAAGAGAATGGGATTATTAATAAGTGCAATATGGGGAATACAGTGTTTTGCATGCACCCTTAAAGCTAGATCTCCTCTCTTCCTGAGGGCAAAGGCAGTATTGCCCCACGTTTCCTGCGTTCATTTTAAAAAATACACTTTTGCCCTTACTAGGTTTTCCTTCCTACCTAGAGCCTTAGACACTGATTTTGAGTTTTAAGACATGAACATGTTTAATCTCCTACTCCAAAAATGTTTAAAAAGATAGAACTTTTAATTTAATTGTGTCTTGCATGTGTTAGTTTTGCTCATGCTAGGCCTTGTTTTTGTGGGACAAACAGCACCAAAACATAGTTCCCTTAGGGAGTTGAAAACCTTTCCAGGAAGTTCTAGCAGCAACAATGGAGTGAACATTTATCCCCATGGGGCCTAAGAGGATAGTCCAAGCAGTACCTGCAAACTTAACACTTTGTTTGGCATTGTTATAAAATTGTGCATATATTATACATTTATTTAACACAATATCATTTATTTTAATATAAAATCGGTTTTTATTACTTATTGAGTAAAGTGACGCACTAGAGGATACACTGTATTTTGGGGGGGGGTGCAGGGGCAAATGTCTTCCTGGAACACTCTCTCTGCACCTGCACTCCCTACTCATATCCAAGCTTGAGAAGCATGGTGTGTGAACATCCTGGGTGGCCTAATGCAGAGGCAGGGTAACAATGACATCTTCTTAACCGTGACCACATTGTCAGGATGGCTGTCTCGCCGGAGGAGCCATCTGGGAGGCCTGATGGTCGGCAGTTCTGTGTGTGTGCTGACACACTGTCCTCTCGTGCAGTTCCCAGTTCAGGGTTTGATACATGCTCTCTTAATTTTGTTCTTTTTCTTTACAGCTGAGCCTCCGGTCGGCCCGCCAGCTTAAGTCCAGTGGCTATCTTTTTAAGGTTAAAGACTTGCTGTTCTCGACATACGCAATTCTTTTCATCTTAGCCTTACATGTTGTTAGTTTGAGGTTTCTGCTTCTTACTGCATAGTATGAGTCTTTTCTGTATTTTCTGCCAATGTCTTTTTACAATTTACAAAAGCGAGATGCAATTAAATAATTACAGATACTGTTGAATGGGAAAATATGGAACCTTGTTATGCGGTAGGTGAAAACACCCATTTATCAGCTGATAATAGGTGAATGTCTGGAGGAGGTGTGCGAAGGACTGCTTAGGGATAGATACATACAGTAGTAGTACAGGTCGTTTGAAGGTTGGATTGGCAGGAGTAGAGAACCATCTGCAAACAGTTGAGCAAAGTCAACTGAGGCATTTTAAGGTGGTCAAGTGAGTACAGCGTACTGATTTTTTTTGTTTATTCCAGTCATGTAGTACTTCTGCGATCAAATGAATCTGGTTGGCATATTCAGGGGAGCCATCTTTGCAAGGGTGAGGCGACTCTCAGTAAGCTTTCAGTTTGTAATTGAAGTTTGTGAGGATTTCGTATGTGAACATTTTCCCATAGGCTACGTATAATGTGGTAGTGGAGCGTTTGCTAGGGAGAATTTGTATCGTTATGTAAAGAAAGCTCTTTCCACTATTCCACGTCTTTGAGAAGAGTCGGTAGGACAAAGTCTGCCCTGGGCAAAACTAGGAAACACCACAGAATTGTTTCCACTTTCCTTTTGCCTTCAGTGCAAGTTTTCCCTTCCTCTGTCTTGGGATTATGCCCCATTCTTGCCAAGGCAATAACTGACTTTTTTTAAACATTTTGTATCTCACCATGTGAGGGGGTTGGGGCAAAAGTAGGCTTACAGCTGTTCGTATGGAAAACAGTACAATAATTAATAAGTAGTAATGCAAGAATAAACTCTGCTTCATATACTCACAGCTGGAAACCTACTTTTGCTCTACCCTGTACAATATTTTAAGTCCTTGGGGGGCCAGACCTGCTGTTGGTTTCTGCAGACACTTATGGTGGTTTGTTTCCTGCTGTATTTGATGATGTTGATTGTGAACTTTTGTTTCGTCCTCATATGAAGCCCCAGATAGGGGACGAGGCCACTTCATCCTCGTTCAGCAGTTTCTGGCTTAATGTGGCATCTCAGGGTCGGCTTCTCTCCATGCCAGCGGCTGAAGGCTTGGTCTCCCCGCGTTGGCTCCTTGCTGGCATTCTTCCTCAGGGTGCCCCTGCCTTGGAGTTTGCTGCTGCTCTGTGTTTTTCTCTAGGAGCAGGCCAAGGTTTGTTCACTGTTGGTTCTTTTTGGTTATGATGCTGGGCCCTTGGAGATTTCTTTTACTTTCTGGAAGCCCATCAATGCACTAAAAAGTATATTTTAGCCAAGAACTAGTTGTTTTGTACAGGAGGGACCTTTGGAGAAACAATGGCACTATATTGCCAGTAGAAGGCAATTACAGCTTCTTTACAAATGTTTTTTAATTTTTTAAATGAGGGAAAAAGCCTGTGGAGATTGAATGAAGTCAGAAGCGATAAAAGGGGGAAAAATAAGCTGAAAAGAAGGTCCTAAAAGGATGCACGTGGATCGGGAGCACAGGGAGGAGGAATAGGTTTGCTTTGCAAGAGTGTACTGCCTGTGCTCCCAGGCAGGCAGCTGCGGGGGTGCTGAGGGGAGAGCAGAGGAGGCAGGGCATCTGGCCCGAGGAGCGCAGCAACCGGTCAGCATGGCTTCGTGCAGAGAAGAGAGACTAGGGACTTGTCAAGTCCAGGTAAAAGGCTTGCTTAACTATATTTCCTTGACATAAAATAGGTCAATATAAGTTTATTTTTAAAATATTCTGTGGGGCTTGCTCTCAAGCATAGTGGGTTCAGTGTACCTGATTATCTTTGCTTTCTCCTGAAACCCCAATAAAATAATCAGTAAGGGACTAATGAAAATTTTGAATGTATTACTAGGTTAAAGAGGAAGAAGCGGGGAGTACTATGTTAACAACATTTTGCAAGTTGGAAAATTGACTAATGATGAACTTAACTGATCAGTGAAAGCTGAAAGCTAAATGCCAGAAAAAAGCCAATTCTTTCCTCAGAACCCTGGGAAGGCCTAGGCGTTGGGAGTGGCAGGTGTGTCCAGAGGCAGACCAGCAAGAGGACTTACGGAAAGAAGCAGTTGGACGCCTGCACCCTCTGCTGCGCCGTGTGCGGTCAGGAGACCGTCCCTCCCAGTCCGATACTGGAATCTGTCTGCCCTCTGCAGAGGGCTTTCCTGCACCAGCACTCAGGCACAGAGAGGGGCGTGGTGCACTGAGAAATGGGCTTTGTAAGCACAGCGGCTGCAAACGAAGAGTGAGATGTCTTGTCTTGGCTTCTGGACTCCAGGCCCCAGAGTTTTACCCACCTCACTCCCTTTCCCTCCAGAAAGTTAGTGGATGCTCTTCTGGAGAAAATGAATCAAAAACAAGGAAGATTTGTTGGTAATAGCCATTCTGATGGGTATGAGGTAACACCTCATTGTGGTTTTAATTTGCATTTCTCTGACGATTAGTGACATTGAGCATCTCTACATATGTCTGTTGGCCTTCAGTGTATCCTCTTTGGAAAAGTGTCTATTCAGAAACTGAAAACACTAATTCAAAGAAATATGTGCACCCTTATGTTCATTGCAGTGTCATTTGCAATAGCCATGCTGTGGGAGCAACCCAAGTGCCCATCAATAGATGAGTGGATAAAAAAAGCTGTGGTACATACGTACACTGGAATATTAGTTGGCCATAAAAAGAATGAAATCTTAACATTTGTGACAGCATGGATGGACCTAGAGGGTAGTATGCTCAGTGAAATTAGTCAGTCGGAGAAAGACAAATACCTTATGATTTCACTGACATGTGTAAACTAAAGAACAAAATAAACGAGCAAACAAAATTGAGACAGACTCATGGACACAGAGAGAGAACTGGGAGTTGCCAGAGGGGAGGGGCATTGGGGGACTGGGTGAAAGAGATGAAGGGATTGAGAAGGATTGGGTTGGCCAAAAAGTCTGTTACATTTTTTCCATAAAATAAAAGACATTTTTCATTGTCATCAATCACTTAATTGATTTGGATATTTTGAGTATGTCAGCTACCTCCTGCTATTGACTTCTAGCGGGTAGAGGCCAGGGGTGCTGCTAAACATCTTCCAATGCATAAGACAGACCCACAGCAAAGAATTATTTGGCCAAAATGTAAATAGTACCAAGAAACTTCACAAACCATTTTTGACATGTTCGCAGTACCTTCTCCATACATTGCACAATTCTTTTTTCGTATTTCAATTGTATTTTTACCTTCCCCGAAATAATAAAGCATAGTACACCCAAAATGTTGTGTACTTTCTTCCATCTTCAATATTAAAATCGCTGCACAAAAATTCACCAATTTTGATTTTTTTAAATGCATGCTGATATGACAGCTGTCACAATATAATCTAACAAAATTGTTTCAAATGAAGTTAAAGACAACTAAGCACTACTAGAGCCACTGTATGGAAAAAAAATGTAACAGACTTTTTGGCCAGCCCATTAAATGGCCTTTGCAAAATCAGAAAACAAATAAATGCTGCTTTTTTTTTTTTTTTTTTTTTTTTTTTTACAAAGGGAAAATATTTAGGACTGCCAGTATTCTAAATCTTCCAGGGTCTTTAAAGACAACTAAACGCCACCAGAGCCATTGTACAAAAAAAATGTAATGGACTTTTGGCCAACCTAATACAAATTGATAGTTACAGAGCAGTCATAGGGATGTAAAGTATGGCATAGGGAACATAGTCAACAAAATTATAGTAACTGTGTGGTGTCAGATGAGTACTTGATTTATTGGGGTGATCACTTTATAAGTTATATAGTGTCCAATCACTGGGTTATATGCCCGAAACTGATATAATATTGTATGTCAACTGTAACTGAAAAATTAAAAAACTATAAAAAAAACAAGGAGGAGACTTACTGACATTTGGTTGTCCCTCAATAAAATGGCTTGGAACCTCCCGGGGAACCTACCGTTTGCTAGGCTGCACCCAGGAGTGCAGGGCTTCCATCAGCGTTTGTCTCCTCCCTCGGGCGGGTGAATGGAGGGCCACGGATCCCAAACGCCTGACAAATGTAGGAGAGATTGAAACAGCAGAAAAAAATATGAGATAGGAAATTGTGGGAAAATTACTAAGGATCCATAATCATTCCTCTCTAAAACACAGCCAATTTTCTTTCCATCCCCCCTCTGGCCTAAAACCTTTTGAAGCTCTGGAGTTTCAAAGCTCATGGTGTATTCATTTTATTAACGTGATGAAGGCGAATCTCCTTTGCAGCCAGCTGTGATTTTGCCCATGGCCAGGTGCCTGGCTCCCATGGCTGCTGGGTTTCACTGCTCTTTTCCTTCCTGGAGCTGGTCCCCGGGGCCCAGGCAGGCTGTAGCTCAGGGGGTACCCCTGAAAGTGTGTGGTAGGGGGGTGAGGGGTTTCTGTTTTTTGTTTATTTTTCTCTTAATATAAAACCTAACAGTTTAATTTCATTAATTATAGATGAGTAATGCCCCCCCCCAAAAAAAAAACTCCAATAGCTGAAAAAAATGTGACTCAACAAAAAGAAAGCATGGACTTACTCCTTTAGATTCTTAACGTATAAGACTGCAGTCTGCGTTTGCAGAAAAATAATGTGCTTCTAGGAGTTCCTGAGTTGTTCTTTCATCACGTAACCAGTGATCTCTCTCTTCTCTCCTTTTCTTTTATATTACCAGTGGAATAAAATCAATTAAACTTACTAGTAGGCACTTTGTATAATGAAATGTGGTAGACTGTATTATCCTTGAGGATAATTAGAAACGTTTCCGTTCGACCACCATTATAGCAGGCAACCAGAATTACTGCAGATTTTATTGGAATGGTGTGGGACACAGGCTTATAAATACTGTACTGCATTAAAATGTAGATCAATATTTTTAGAAAAGAGAATCCATTTGCTTTTCCTTAATTTATGATTAATGTCTAGAGGCATATTTAAATTTGCCAATTAGAAGCTTAAATATGATTTTTAATGTAGAACAGTAAGTCCAGTATTAGCTCCACAAGTAAAACTGACAGTAACGTAGATTCCACTATGGATTTCTGAATATATTTATAGCAAATGTAACCTAGCTGTGTGCCTTCCATTTTAAAGAAATCACTTTTGCTCTATATTTTCCAGGCACACTATTAACTTGTTTTTGGAGTACAGCTCTGTTATTTTTTGATGGAGTTTTTAGTACTTGTGTTTGGTGCAGTATGTTACTGGGCAGCACTGAGAAGCTGGCAGCTTGACTTTGTTAATGCAAAGGAAACAACAAAGATTAGTTCTCTGTTGATATTTCTTATAATAACTACATGTAACCTGATTTAAATGACCCTGGTGTTTCTTTTTTCTAGCTACTTTGTTTTCTCTCAGTGCTGTTTTTTCCCCTTCTTCAAGTGAGTGTTTTTCTTTTTAAATCTTTTCTCCCTCTCTTCCCCTCCCACTCCGATGGAAGACATTTGATTATGGTATTATTCTGCTAGTCTCTGGTCCCTGGCCTGAGTCCGAAATGAGAGCATGGTGTCTTAGCATTTGGTACCGAATGGGTGCTGAACAGAAAGAACAGGGACCGAAGCTTAGTTTCAGGTGTAGATTTTAAGAACTGTACTAGACCGCGAATACCATTGGTCTTTCTTTTCTTCTTCTCCGGTGATGCGCATAGAGATCAGAGAAGCAGGGTTAGGGCTTTAGAATGAGAGAACTCTAGGAATAGGGGTGGGATTTCAGTGACCTTGTGATGCATAATAGTCAAAATAATAGTTTATATTTATCCATTGTTTGAAATTACTTCTAAATTGGATAGTGAATGTATAATATATCACCTCGATGTATAAACTAATATGTGGTATTTCAAATTTCTCCTCTAATGTAGCTCATAATACTCATTTACTACTCAGAATACCATATGCTTGTTTCTGGGCTAATCTACAAGCAAATAACTGCATACCAAGTGAAGAGTGACAAGATTTGACTGCTTACCAGGTTTGACATTAAGCAAATCACTCATACTCTGTTATTTTCCAAGCAGTATTTATATCATTCGGCTTTCACATGAAGATAAATATCTTTCTTAGTTCCAATAAAAACAAGTAAATATAATGTCATCTGTATTTAGGGTCTTCAGTGAAACATGATTGGTTTACTGGATTTTCCCTCAACTTTGTATAGAATCAGGTTTTTAAAAATAATTCATTAGGTTTTTCTTTTTCTTCCTTTGGGAGTCTGGATTTGGGTTCAGTCTGGGCTCTGCTGCTCACTGTGAATACACTGATCTCTCTGGGCCTTGATTCTTCATCTGTAAAATGGTGATAATCGTACCTACTCCTCGATAGCTGTTGTCAGCATTAACATAGGCTAAAGGGGATGAAGTAGCACAGTGCATCTCCACGGGTGGCGTTCCCAGTAAATGTTCGCTATTAACATTATCTCCAGAAGCTAAAGTTTAAAATACTAAAGTGTTTGACTGGAGCTATAGAGTCAATTTAAAATTTTTTGAGATAAAACTAGGTTGTAAACTTCACAATGAACACACTGACTTTCTGCAAGGTCCTGTGCTCAAACTCAATTTGCTGTCATTCAAATATCAAGGACTTTGCACATCATCCTTCTTGTGGGAAATGCATGAGTGTTTTACTATAATTGTTGGCAGATGACATTATATTTACTTGTTTTTATTGGAACTAAGAAAGATATTTATCTTCATGTGAAAGCCGAATGATATAAATACTGCTTGGAAAATAACAGAGTATGAGTGATTTGCTTAATGTCAAACCTGGTAAGCAGTCAAATCTTGTCACTCTTTATTTGGTATGCAGTTATTTGCTTGTAGATTAGCCCAGAAACAAGCATATGGTATTCTGCAGGATTTGTTTTTATTTTTTTAAAGTAAATGGAAGTTGTCAGAATTTTCAGCTAGAAGTTATTTATTCTTGTCTTTTATTTTGCTAGAGTTTTGACCTTGATGTGTTAGAATTTTACTTGTATGGAATAAATATTTTTATCATTTTCACTATTATGTTAAATTGATAACAAAGTTGTGAATATATTCCTTAATTGACCCAGCTATAAACTTAGCCAAGGTCATGATTTGGATGGCATATGAAACTGAATAGAGAATCCTTGTCACTTTAAAAATATATATATATTTCATTGATTATGCTACTAGTGGTCCCAGTTTTTCCCCCTCTGCCCCCCTCCGCCCAGTACCCCCCTCTCCTCCAGCAATCGCCCCCTTAGTTCATGTCTGTGGGTTGTGGATATACGGTAAGTCCTTTAGCTTCTCATTTCCTGTACTGTTCTTGACATCCCGATGTCTATTTTGTGCCTGCCAAGTATGCTTCTTGATACCTGCATCTTTCCCTCCATTCTCTGTTCCCCTTCCCAGCTGATAACCCTACAAAAGATCTCCATATCTGTGATTCTGTTCCTTGTTCTGGCTGTTTTGCTTCGTTTGTTTTTTTAGATTCAGTTGTTGATAGTTGGGAATTTGTTGCCTTTTTAACATTCACAGAATCTATCTTCTTTTTGTTAAATAAGTCCTTTTAACATTTCATATAGTAATGGCTTGGTGATGATGAACTCCTTTAGCTTTACCTTGTCTGGGAAGGACTTTATCTGCCCTTCCATTCTAAATGATAGCTTTGCTGGATAGAGTAATATAGGTTGTAGTCCTTGCTTTTCATCATTTTGAATACTTCTTGCCAGTCCCTTCTTGCCTGCAAAGTTTCTTTTGAGAAATCAGCTGATAGTCTTAATGGGAACTCCTTCATAAGTAAATCTCTCCTTTTGCTGCTTTTAAGATTATCTCCTTATCTTTAATTTTTGTCATTTTAATTTGATGCATCTTGGTGTGGTCCTCTTTGGGTTTAACTTGTTTGGGACTCTCTGCACTTCCTGGACCTGTATGTGTATTTCCATCGCCAAATTAGAGTAGTTTTGTTTCCTTATGTTTTTAAATAAGTTTTCAGTTTCTTGCTCTTCCTCTTCTCTCACCCCTATAATTTGGATGTCAGTACGTTTAAAGTTGTCCCAGAGGTTCCTAAGCCTATCCTCATTTTTTTGAATTCTTTTTTCTTCCTGTATTTCTGATCAAATGCTTTTTCCTTCCTTGTGTTCTAAATCATCAATTTGATTGTTGGCTTCCTCCTCTCCTCTGTTGGTTCCTTGTAGATTTTTCTTTATTTCACTTAGCGTTAACCTTCATTTGTTCTCTTATGTTTTTAGCATACTCAGTGAGTTCTTTCAGCATCCTGATCATCAGTGTTTTGAACTCTGTATCTGATAGGTTGGTTATCTTCATTTTGTTTAGTACTTTTCTCTGGGATTTTGTTCTGTTCTTTCATTTGGGCCATATTTCTTTGTCTCCTCAATTCGGCAGCCTCCCTGTATTTGTTTCCGTCCATTAGATAGAGCTGCTTTGACTTCCTGTCTTAGAAAAGGTACCTGTAAATTGTGTGGGGTGGAGCCTTAGGTACTTGCCAGGGCAGGGCAACTTGCTTCACCACTTTGTGGCTCTTTTGGGGGAGGGCTTGGAGAGAGGACAGTGCTGCTCCCTGGCTTCTGGGTGTTTGCCCAGCAGTTGCCCCATTTCCAGTCAATTCACCCATATCCCGTATGTGACTGGTGTCCTTCCTGATCTCTAATATGTTATTAAACTGGCTAACTCATTTGGTCTGAAATGTTCTTAAGGAATTACTGAATGATATTAACTGTTCTTTTTGGGTTAGGTTACTTCATTCTGTAGGATGAGCCAAGGAATGATGGTTTGATAAACATGCATGGAGTTTATATTATATGCTAGCAAATCAGCTTGTTGGAATAGGTTGTTAACTCATATAGGCTATGTTGGAAAGCTTTAACAATGAGAAGGGTTTTAGTTAGATCTACGCCTTACTGTGTAGCCTCAGAGACAAATGTTACTTATTTCCTTGTTTTACTTATTCACTCATTGAGGTGATATGCCTACCTCTTAGAGTGAGATTTAATGAGGTTATTGAACTGATTCTTGCTGTGTATTCTTCTAAGCCTTGATTGGTGTGATTTCATGTTCTCTTCAAGCTTGGCACTCGCCCCTCGGAGGGGTACTGTGCCAATTCTATTTATGGCAAGGCAGGAAGGGGTTTCTTCAAAATTTCTGATTACCAGGTGATTGTGGTCTAGGAAGAATTGCTAAACTTTTCTGAGACTCCAAGTGCTTTGGTGCTTTGGAAATAACCATTAGATTTTTACTTAGACAGCTGGGTTCAGTTCATCACATGCCAAGGTCTTTGTCAGTTATTATCTTTGACAAATACAGAGTCCAATAGGGGCCTGATTGCATGTAGAGAGAAATTATGATATAATATAGCCAAAATATGCAGTGAAAGATATGCACAAGGCATAGATGTCGTTTAGATGGTTATTTTTGTTCAAGGCCAGGCAAGAGAGTTGGGTTTTATGGAGGAAATGAAGACTTAGGATGGTTCAGATGGATAAAGATTGGCTTTTTTTTTTTTTTTTAAATTAGGTTTCTGTTCATGGAGGGCCTTCCAGGCAGAGAGAAGGCATAAAGTGGCAGGTAGCAGGTAGGTTGGTATCATGGGAATATGAATTGTGAAGGAATAATGGTGCGAGATACAAGTAGGAAGGGATGCAGGGCCTGTGTCTTGAAGGGTCTGGCGTGCTGCACTTTGGAGCTTGGAGTTTCTTCTGGTACATAGTAGCAATCAGCGTATAGCAACTGAAAAGATCTAAGTCAGGAGACTGAAAGGATGGAATTTAGTTAGGTCCCTCTGAGAACAATCTGGAGTTTGGATTAGAAAGGAGTAAATTTAGAAGGAATACTAGTAGGAAGGTTCAAAAGTGAGTTTTAATTTAGTAAATTTGTTTAACTGAACTGAGATCATGAAATAATGAGTGAAGGCATGGCATGGAATGAAGAAAAGAGGAAATACAGAGAGGTGGCTGTAACTGAGAGGACCCTGAGCTGAGTAACAGAGTAGTCCATGTTTGGGGTTTGGGTTAACTGAAGCAACACCAGAAAGGAGACTAAAGAACAAATAAGCGGATTTGAAGTGTTGAGACAGTTGAGTTCAGTTTTGACCACGTTGAGCTTTGAGTACTGGTGATGCATCTACGTGGAGATAACCAGCAGACAATGGGATGTGAGGATATGATGTTCAGTGGAGAGACCAAGAGGAAAACTCTCAATTGAGCAATCACCAGCGTGCACGGGATGATTGATAAAGGAGATCATAGGGAGTGAGAAGAGAGGAGAAGAAAGCCAATGGCGGGACTCTGGGGAACACACCAATGGTTGGAGGGTATTCTGAGGAAGTGGGTAGTGGGAATGGATAAAAGGAGAGGGGCTTAGAGATGAGGTGCCATAGGAATGGAGGGAGGAAAGGATTTTTTGCAGTTGGTGTGTCAGTTTTGTCCAGAGCCAGAAGTCACTGAGCAGTGTGGGACACAGGAACCTTTCCATCGGGATGATAACTTGCAGCCTACCTTTGCCACCCGTTCTATGACTTGGAAATCCACTTTACCTTTGGCTTTTTGTCTGTAAAGAGGTGTAGGTGTTTGGCTTCTTACACAGTTTCAGTCTGTGATCTGTGGAGTTCCCACAGGTTCAGAAAAAGTTCTTTGAAGTCTGTAAAGAAGGTCAAGGTCAGTTATTTATAGTGGGGAGGGAATACAGGTACTCTACTCCTGATTCCAACAAACCAGCTAGGACAGCTTGATTTTTTTACATGTATTTTATATATTTGACTTCAGTGTAAGATTTCATTTAAAAAACGTAGTGTAGAATAAGAAGTTTGAAAACTACTGGCCCACAGAAGTCATAAGACCCATTCAAGCATTAAAAACTATATAATTAATAGCTGATGTTCAAAATTCCTCTGCTAGATGGAAATCATAATAGATGCTAACTTGCCCATGACTTGGATTTTACTCAGAGGTCGACATTAATGTCTGAGTTTATGTGATAATTACTGTTCTTCCTCTCATTAGGAATAAAAACTGAACTTTTAAACAACTCCATTCTGTTTTATACTTAGTTAACAAACTTTTTATGTGTCTTACCAGGTTCTGACTCAGAAGATCTTTTGGAAGAATTAGTCTGCTGTTTGATGCAGTTAATCACTGATATTCCACTCTTGTAAGTTCTGGCCACGGCAGGGTTTGTTTTATCTTCTTTGTATGTTGAAGAGGGCGACTGATCATGTGGAAGAGTTTGTGGGTCCTGGTGTCGTACTTTTACGTGTGCCTTTTAAGGGTTGTACATTCATGGAGTTCTCTGATCGTTCTTGCCTAATAACGTTTAAACTGACTATCCATCATCAGAACAAGAATTTTGAGTTTTGAGAGGAAAATAATCAAACTCTTAGCAATACTAAGCATATGGTAGATGCAGAATTAGATTAATCTCTGTAATAAGAGATCTTAGAGATCTCTGTAAACCCAGTTTAAGAGAGAAGCAATTTGAGACTAATTCATATGCCATAGACGCAGCTAGTTGTTCACCCGTTATTGCTCTCCCTTCTTTTTTACTTCCTGGTTTTGTTTTTGGCCATTTTTGGAGAGGTCAGATTTTCATGTCCATCTTTTCTTAAAGCTGGATATGGTTGCTGAGCTGTAGGGGAAGTTCTTTAATGAAGGGTGAGTGGAGCTCTTTGAGGGAACCTGCCTCACCTGGGAGGCCTACCTTTCTCTTCTGGACAGCCCCCCTTTCTTGCCGTCAAAATGTGGGCATGGTCCTCGAGTTCCACAGCCATCTTGGCACCGTGCGCCAAGAGACTCACGGAGAGTTCTTTGATGTCATCGAGCTGCTGACCCAAATCATCAAGTACAGGTCTCCAGGCCCCCTCTTGCCTCCTGGACTTCTCATGTGAGCAAAATAGACTCTCATTTGTTTACTGTGCTGGATCTCTGTCATGGCAACTGAATGCAATTCCAGCATGATTCAAAATGTTTGTTCTTTTAAAGCAGTTGCTGTCAACCCTTTTTTGAATTGTCTCTCCAAGGAGCCCTTTTAGGTATTTTTTTCTTAATTCCTTCTCCCCCTCGGAGGGCCACAAATCATTGTAATAGCTGTGATGTTTTTCACCTCAAAGAGCTAATTTTTATTCTCTGGGTGGGGTGGGGAGATGATATCATCCTTGCTGAGAATACATATTTCAAAGAAATTATTTTTTAAATAAAGAAGTAGATTTTAAGACTTTTGATCATAGAATCTCAATCTTAGAGATTTTGATGGAAATGTGCTGCTTGCCAGTAGTCCAAAGAGGAAAGACGGTGTGTGTGAAAAGTGGGCTCCTGGCCTCTGCTGTGTGTGAGTGCAGCCCCCAGAATCGCAGTGCAGCTTTAGGAAGGAGAGCCACCGAGCCCTGCTGTGCCTGCGGAGTCACCTGCCTGGTGGGGAGGGAGTGGGGCAGGAGTGTCCTGTGCACGCTGAACTCTGTGACGGCCTTAGCTGTGAGCGTGCCTGACAGTCCTCTCCTCACCTTCCTTTCCAGCAGATCTCCACTAGTGTGTGGGGGCCCAGCCTAGGTTTTAGGTACCTTGGGAACTGAACGTGCCTGAAATGTGGCCTCGTGACAGTTTGGTTCAATTACATGTGAACAGAAGTCGTGAGCTCGTAGGGCACGTGTCTTCGGCTGTTTGCTCTTTGTCCTCCTCCTCCTTCCTGGAATGTGGAGGCAGCACTTAGGCCATCTTAAAAACATGATGGTGCCCACCGTGTGCAAAGGGCCATGTCCCGGGAGCACGGGGTGTGATGATGTTACGGAATGATTACACCGATCGCTTATCTTTGGATTTCTGATTATGTGAAAAAAATAAACTCTTATTTTGTTTAAGCCTCTGTGGTTGGGCTTCTGTTACATATGGTCAGATGTGGGAGGGGGACACATGTTGTCTGTTGTTTACTTGTCACAGTATGTGATGCTTCGTGTGCTCCAGATTCAATTGTTAATAGCACCACCTCTGTTACATTACGTTCTTACAAAGACCAGTGGTATCTTCTAAATGAATACATCTTTTTCCTTTGTTGACAAAATATCTTGAAGTTAAGGGGGATGGAAATAGTAAATAAGCCATGAGTGCACTGACTAGACTAGCCACTTAAATACTCTTGGGGAGCAAGCAGACAGTGTTAATATATCAGACATGTCAGTGTTTTAATGTGTTTATACTTTTTAAATGAACTGAAAATGCACAGACAACCAGATGTCTTGTGTTATGTACACTCAGCTTTAACCAGCTGCTGAAACAATTTCTTATGATTTAATATTCTTGGAACTCCATCCTCCAAGAAGGTTTGTCTTGGTAACCGTTTCCATGTGAAACCAAACTACTCCTTCAATGTTTCGTCTACTGTAACTGCAGTGCAGTGTTGCAGATCAGCTTATAATTTAAGGAGGAATGTTAACGCATGGAAACCGGGACGCTCTCACTGAGCATCGTCTGTCTTGCTGTAAACTTTCACGTCGACACTGGCTTTCCAGTGCTGCGCTGGTGTGCGGACAGCAACAGGAATCTCATGCCAGTGGCCGCCAAGAATGGTTCCAAGCTGACCAACACATTTCTTATGAGGCTGTGAAGTCACCCTTAACATTGAAAGCAAGTCATTACCAAGAACGTAGATAGATATTTAGAGATCTGTAAGCTGAGTTTTAAATGATACTTTAGTATTAAAAGAACAAGATCACTGCAGCAGTTTAGATAAACTCCCAGAATTTGAAGGAATTATTTGTGATGAAAATTGACTTTTAAATAGTTATTTGATATGGCTTTTCAGTTTGGATTTCTTAATAAAATACTAATTCTCTGAGATGTCAATCTTCAAAGTCAGATTAAAATTGCACATCTTCCAGAATTCCTTCCTTAACTCCTCTCAGCATTTATATATTTAAAGATTAAGTCATGTATGTGCTCATGATTTGACATTTTTCAGTGTATATTGGGTTGATCCCACTACAGTTGAAATGTCTTCCAAAATTAAAGGCTTGTCTTTAATTATTATACCTGCTCAATCTCAAGGAAGTGAGTGCAAAAGGAATAAAGAAAGATACAGGTATTTTTCTCAAGATACTAATAGAGAGGATGATAGAAAAAACGTGGTTGGCAGGACGGAGGTGGAAGCAGAACTCTCAGAAAGCAGAACAGTTTGTCAGTTCTCAGCATTGCTGTGACAGCTGAGTTGAGACCCAGGGGTAGAGTTTAGGGGGGCCCAGCATCAGAAGCGGTTGGATTGTGTGGACCCCACACTTATGTGTTGCAGGGGTGTCCAACCTTTTGGCATCTTTGGGCCACACTGGAAGAAGAAGAGTTGTCTTGGGCCACACATTAAATACACAAACACTAATGAAAACTGATGAGCCAAAAAAAGGTTTGAAGTAAATTTATGATTTGTATTGGGCCACATTCATAGCCATCCTGGGCTGGGCAGCCCGCGGGCTGTGGGTTGGACACCCCTGTCTCCGATACTGCTTGTCATGTTTTCTAATGATGAAGTAGAGGTTATTTTGAGGGCTAGAAATGAATTTTTTTCCTTTTATGTCTTTTTGTCTGTTGCTGTTGCTGGAGTTGTTTCGGAGTGATCATTGTTAGCTGTAAATGATGGTGCCATTGTCAAGAATGGTCTGCTCCTTTTCTCTAGCGCCACTGCCCTGGACAGAGCCGGCCTTTCTGTTGGTCCCGGGCGGACGCACAGCCTCTTCCTCTGGGGTCCACCTCTGACTCTGTGTGCTCTCCTTCATCAGCCCGTGAACTCTGAGCCCTGGGACAGCTTAATTCCCAGCCTGGCCCTGATGTGCAGATTTCTTAAGTTATAATTTAATCTAAAAACCTTACCTAGTTTTTTAAATAAGTACTGGTAAAGGTGAGATATTCGTAACCGTTTGCCTTCACTGCCTTTCAGGGGGAGGGTGGTGTGTGTGTGTGTCTTTTGTGGTGGGACTTTGTCTACTTCTCGAGTACACGGGGTTATCTGTTAACCTGTCCACCCACACCACTCACTCATTCTGTTTCAGCCACACTGGTGTCCTTGCTAATGTGGAACCTGCCAATCCACTCGTCTCCAAGGCCTTTGCCCTTTCTTCTTCTTTTCCCTTGTCTATCTCCCCTCAGATACCTGCATGGCTCCTGTTCTCACTTCTTTCAAGCTTCTTTCTGCTCAAAGGTCTTCTGCATCTTAGGAACAGCTGCTCTGCCTACCCCAAAATAGCACCCCTCTCCTTCTCTGTCCTTTTATCATGCTTTAATTTCTGTCGGAATATTCATCACTACTTTTCATATTGTCTATTTGTATTTCCCAAAATTAGAATGCGAGTTCCATGAAAACTCAGACTCCTCTGTGCCAGCATTTGTTTTGCTCATGGCTGTAGCAGTGGAACTCAGATTAGCCTGACTCCCAAAAAACCGTTGAACTCGTGAATCAGCAGGGGCACAACCCATCCAGTGCGCTTAAAGCATTCTGTTTGCTCCCAGCATCTTGTCTGCACAGAAACATGACATTGTGCCAAGGCGTGTTCCATTGCAAGTGTATGGGCTCAAAGCCCCTTGCAGTTGGTGCATTGTATCATAAAAATTTGATGTCTTGTAGACATTAGTGGTAGAAAGGGGCTCCTGGAAACTGAAAGCCTTGGGAAATAACATCTAACAACGTTTAAGGAAATGGTAGATTAATTAGTTATAAATGTTGATTAGTGTGGGGTCGTTTAGGTTAGGGGCAATCAGTTTATATCTCAGAAGTCCCCAGATGATCCCTTCACAGTATAATTTCTTTTTTGTTGAGTTCATTCTCAAAAAATGTATTGTGAATAGACTGTGTGCCTATACTGTACTGGGCCCTGGGCAAAGAAAAGAGTGACCTTCGAAAAGCTTAGGGATGGATAGCTGCATAGCCCAGGAAGAGGAGCAGTTGATGAATGCTACTGTCATTTCAAGTTGTAGTGATCAGCAGTGGCTAGGTCATTAAAGAGGCAGAAAGGAGCTGGATAGGGCCCTCTTGGGTGCCTGAATAAGGAGAATACAGTGCTTTAGTTTGATTGGAGCAGAGGGCTTGTGGGAAATTAGGGGTGGAGAAGCTATGTTGTTTGGTGGAGTAAAGACTTGAATGTTAGCAGGGGTAAAGGTTTGATTACGTTTAGGGTCCCCTGTGTATTAAGGTATAAAAGAACAGTATGTATTTTTAAAGCTATTTCTCTAAAATCCATTTTGGAAGTATTTGAGGAGGGATAAAAATGATTAGGAATCTTTATAAAATTCACTTTACCCACAAGATTTTTCAAATGCAATAAAATGATATCAAGTGCACATTGATTTAACCCTCTTAGACTAATGCTATTGGCTTAGTGGTCATACTGTGGGGAATTTGAATATTGGAAGTTTTTTGGTGCTAACAGTGAGTACATGGTTCTAAAACCTGAAGAGCCATGACGGTTTCCTTCTGAAGTCTGCCAGTTGCCAGAGGAGAGTGAAGGACGCGGAGAGATCCGTGGTCGGCGATGAAGGGCCTAACTGCTGGGAAGGTGCCTTCCTACAGCCCTGCGTGTTGATGCCCAAATACTTCTCCCAGCACGGTCTTGCCAGGGTGGGTGGCTAAAGCAAGTCAGCGTTTAAGTTGGAAGTGCTGTCAGGTAAAGATCTAGTCGAGCTTCTGGTGGAATTAGGCATTTATGACATTACCAGCACTGGGTTAAAGGTGATAGTGTTTTCAGGTACCATTACAGCTTTTTATGTTAAATTCACAATAGCTTTTTAGCTTAAAAATGGATTTCTGGTGCCTCATGGGGGAAAAAAATCCCAGTTTAAAATTTTAGTATGTAAACCTTAACCTGGAAGATCGAAGAAATCTGAGCAAAATATATCCAGCACCACAGATGTTTGTTTTACAAGACATGTGCTCAGGTTGTTCAGAAAGACTTAACTGGCCATTGCCGAGAAGTGCAGGATGTGTACTGCAGTGCGAAACCACCACCGATTCTGAACCCAGAAGGTAGGGTTGGAGGCGGGGCTCCACCGCTGACCGTCAGTGTCCCTCCGGGCCTCCGCGTTCACTCTGTAAAGTTGGGGGTTGGTAGTTCACAGATCATCACTTGGAAAGAACTTTTGAAGATGTTGAGTTTGGTGGTTTAATATTTTAGATATGGAATCTGAAGTGCACGGGCTTGGAGATGAGTTCACATAGCTACTAAAAGGATAGCGAGGCAGGTTGATGGTTCAGCACCTCACACCCTTCTCTGCAGTGGAGCGGCCGGCAGCTGGGAGGGAGCGTGCCATCCTGGGGCAAGGTCTGTCCAGCATTCTCACCCTGCTCTGTTGCTCAGATAGTGCTGAGGATGAAAGAAATGTACTTGAAGATGCTTTTGTAAACATTTTTAAAAATGCTTTATAGTATATATCTTACACACACTAGGTGCTCAAGAAAAACACTGAGTTTATTTGCTTCTGAGTTATTTTTCATATTTTAAACCTCAGGAAAAAGTCATTAACAAGTGTGGTGATCACAGGCCATAGGACGTCCGGGATTCAAAGGAACAAGGCTGAGCCATCTGTGTGGAACCAGGCCCGTTTCTGCCGCGTCAGGGTGTTTGGCGGACTTTCTCCGGCTGCTGGGGAGGACCTGGCATTAGGTGTGAAAGATTAGCAGAGTCCTGGCTGTTATTTTGACTGCGTATGCCTGTTTTCTTATAAGTTACAGGCTATTCAGAGTCACATACTCATTGGAATTTTAGAACTAGAATTAAGCTTAAAAAAAACCCTAATCCTAGTACTTTTGTTTTATATACATGATTGAAGTAGAGAGAGGGGAAGTGACTTTCCTAAGGTCACTTTGCAGGATGCTTGGGGTAGCTCAGCCCTGAAAACGCTGGCTGTCTTTCTGCCTTCAAAGAATTTTTACTTTTTAAAAAGCAAGACTGGTACAGAAAGCTTTTGTTAATATCTTTTACTATTATTAATACGTGTATAGCAAAATATGAATGAGTTGGCTTCACATTAAGTGCAAATTTTAATTCTGTTGACGAATGGTTGATTTTTTCTTTTTTTTGTGTGTGTCACCTGTATAAATTATAAATTAATTCTTTACAAAGTAATTTCTTTTCAGGCATAATCCATATTATATTGCATTTGGATATTTAATACTAGTCATGATGCAGACACAGTTATTTTAAATTGTGAATGTAGTTTACACATGATTTGAGAAGAAAAAGATCAAATAGCGCAAAAGGCTTATGATGAAAACAAATGTTCTTTGTTCTATTACTTTTATTCCTTTCTTCCCCATAGACAATCTTTTTAATGCTTAGCTATTATGGCAGTTTATTTAAGCCTTTACCATTACCCTACCTTTATATTTCTAAATAATGTACCATTTAAAAAAAAATTCATAGGCTATATTTTTCAGAGTAGTTTTAGGTTCACAGCAGAATTGAGCACAGCAATGCAGAGTTCTCATACGCCCCTTGACCCCACACACGCACAGCCCCCCACTGCAAACACCCCGCACCACAGCGGTGCATTCATTCGAGTGAATGAGCTGATACTGACACTGCATTATCACCCAAAGTCATAGAGTGAAGTAGGGTTCATTCTAGGTGTACGTTCTTTTTTAAATCTTTATTGGTTTTGAGAGAGAGAGAGAGAGAAACTTTGATTTGTTATTCCATTTATGCATTCATTGGTTGATTTTTTTTTTTTTTTTTTTTTTTTAGAGAGAGGAAAGGAGAGATAGACAGTGAGAGACAGCAATTTGTTGTTCCACGTATTTATGCATTCATTGGTTGATTCTTGCATATGTGCCCCGACTAAGGATTGAACCTGCGATCTATACCTTCTAACCAGCTGAGCCACCCAGCCAGGGCCTCATTGGTTGATTCTTCTATGTGCCCTGACTTGGGATTGAACTTGCAACCTTGGCATATTGGGACTACTGAGCTACCCGGCCAGGGCCTTGGTGTTGTATGTTCTGTGGGTGTAACAAGTGTATAATGACATGTATCCATCATTACAGTATCATAAAAGTAGTTTCAGTCCCCGGAACAGCCTCTGTACTCGGCCTGTTCTTCCCGTCCACCCACCCTGACCGCTGCCTCAACCCCTACCCGCTGCTGACCCTTTCACTGTCTCCATAGTTCCGCCTTTTCTAGACTGTCCTGTAGTCGGAGCCATAGAGTACGTAGCTTTTTCAGATGGCTCCATTCTCTTAGTAATAAACGTATATTTAAGATTCCCCCGTGTTCATGGCTTAATAGTTCATTTCTTTTTAATGCCGAATAATATTCTACCGTCTGGATATACTACATGCCACAAATGCCCTTTATGCATATATACTCACATATAAATCTAGAATCGAAATTAAACACATACATTTTAAATTTTGATAAAAATATGATAAATTTGATAAAAACTGCCTCCTGCAAAGATTAAACCAGTTATAGCCCCACCAAAACCATTTCACAGAGCCTTGTGAATATTGTATGTTACAATTTTTTTGTAAGTTAAAAATGGAAATCAGAGTGTGATTTTTATTTGCATTTTCTCAACACAGGCAAGGTTGAACATCATATATTTAAAAGACATTTCTAACTTTTCATGAAGGCGTAGCAGTCATTTCTAATTCCTGAGAGCTGTTTTCACTCATTGTTCCTCATTTTATGAATGCAGTGTTTAAGTTGGTATAATTACATTTTGGACATCCACATAACCTTTTGGTATAGTTGTTTTATTATTATGTATCCATCTTATCAATTCATTTTAATTTTTTATTTTTTAGGATATTTTTAAGAGATCTTTTTGCTTGTTGAACTTTATTTCAAGTAAATTTGTGGCTGTATTTTATGCATTTGATACATTGTTACAAATGTAGTATTAGTTCTTCAAGAACCTGTGAAAACGTGGAATGAGCATTTGAGTTTATTTCATTCACCTCCTTAGTTTTTGCAGATGATGAAGTTGACAGGTGAGCTGGCAGGTAAAAGTAATGAGTGACAGTTCTGAGACTAGTATTCATGTTTGTTGACTCCTAACTCCAGGCACTTTCTGTTCCACTGCTAAGACTTGTTATAAATGAGGAGTATTGCCACGGCTTTGATTTTGTTGACTTTTAAAACGAGCCGTCACTACTGTTGACATTGTCTGTAATTTACTATACTACTTTTTAACCTTTACTTGCATTTTACTTTTAGACTCTCTGTGTTGGCATGGCACTGACATTTTTAAAATGTGGTCTTACTCTTTTGAACTTGCCAGTTGTTTTTGTTAAACTTATGTTCCATTTACAGTACCGTTTGATTTCTTATCCAGTAGTAAGTCAGAAGAGGATGTTTTCTTCCTCTGTGTTCGTTGACTTTGCCCTTAGCCAACACTAACACCCATTTCGCGAGGGCTTTTGTCTTTATCCAAGTGTTCCACTCTGCCCCAGCAGCGCAGCGCGAGGTCATGGCGCCTGTCTTTTTTTTCTTCCCATGAAATTAATAACTCGCTCCAACAGTAGTTTGTGCTAGGACATTTCAGCCAGATGGTGGAAAGTTCTTCTGGTAATATGGCAGCCAAAGCAACATTTTGGCTTTTTAAAGTTTACTTCGTTTTGGTGATTGTGTAATGAAAATCTTCTGAAGATTATACAAGGACATTAAACAAGAAAGATCTGTGAGCTTAAAACATTTTTCATCTTTTAAAAACCACCATACTCAGCATGGTAGAATTTTGGTTTCTTTCAACTATTAGTCTCTCTGGCCCTTTTCCTTGATTATTTGGCACTTGATAGCCCAATTAATATATTTTAAATTCTGTTTTCATGGGAACCTAACATTGCTTTGAATTTTTTTTTTGAGCATTATAGAAAGTTACAGCAAGAAATGACATCAGACATAATTTAGCCTAATGTACTAACTTACAAATAAGAAAACCAAGACCCAGAGATGGCTGTATGCTGGAGACAGCACAGCGAGCTGTGGGACTAGGAGCAGGCCCTGGGTGTTCTGACTTCGGGTCAGTGACTTCTCGCAGACTGCAATGTGGCTCAGTGTTTTGTTTGCTCTTATTTCAATATGTCATCAGATTTTAATCAATCAAAGTTTAATTTTATGACAGTCCTCTGTTTTTAGTTTTTGATTAATTTAATTTTCAAATAGATGATACATTTATATTGTTCAAAAACCCAAACACATAAAAGTGCTCATAAAATATACGTGGTCAGAATCAGATTAGGTGTTATCCTCAGCCTGTCTCTCATGATTTTTTTTTCCAGGCAGTTTCCCAGAGGAGACAACCAGTTTGAAGCAAACCAGTTTCTCTCGCTCATTTTCTTTATGTTCTCCCTGTTTTAAAAATTTAAGTTAAACGTAGACACAGATGACAGTATGGTGAATGACAGTATGGTGATGACCAGAGGGGCACAGGGAAATGGGGGAGGAGGTAGAAGAGGGCAAAGGGTGAAGAGTGGTGACAGAAGGAGACCTGACTAGGGGTGGAGGGGGGTGAGCTGGCAGTGCAGTACACAGACGATGTGGTGTGGAATTACACGTCTGTAACCTATAGCATTTTATTAACCAATGTCACCCCAATAAATTCAAGTGAAAAATAATAAGAATAGTCACCTATAATCTTATCTCCCAAGATAGCTGTTTTTTGAAAATTTTATTGTATTTTTTCCTATTACCACCTATTCCCCTTATAACCCCTCCCTGTTTTTCTGCATATTAGCATCTGCACGTGTGTTCATTCATATGGTACTGTCCTGCTATCTTTGCTCAGATATTACATCATGAGGTACATATTTCAATAAAGTGTTTCAAAAGCAGATGAGATAACTTGGTTTATAAGGCCAGCATAACCCTAATGCTGAAGCCTAATAATGACATTACATAGAAAGCAGAAAAATGTGTTTTTAAAAAATTAGCAAATTGCATCTAACAATATATGTAAAGGATAATACATCATAACCAAGTGGGGCTTGTCTCAGGAATGCAATAGTATTAATGCTTTGAAAATCAATCAGTATTATATGCCACACTGACAAAATAAATGAGAAAAGCCATATGATGTCTCAGTAAAGTGAAAAAAGCATTTGAGCAAATCCAGTATTCATTCATGAAGAAACCTCAGCAAAGTAGGAATAGAAGGAAACATCTACTAGATGCAGATGTGATTTAAAGTTAAGGGCCTTTTGGTGGGTGGACCATCCTTTATTTTCCCAGTGAGCCCAACCTCATCAGAGTGCTTAAAGGTAGAAGAGGAAACCAAAAGGGTGGGTCAGAGAGATGCAGTATGAGGGGTCATTCAGAGCCATCATTGGCTTTGACAATGGAGGGAGGGACCTGTGAATCACAGAATGAGGTGACCTCTAAAAGCTGGGAATTGCCCTCAGCTTTACAACCAGCAAGAAAATGGGGACTTGGGTTTTACAGCCAGGAGGAGCTGAATCTGCCAACGACCCAAGTGACCCAAGCGGAGGGAAGTGGATTCTTCCCTAGAGCCTCTAGCATGGAAAGCAGCTGCTGATACCTGGATTTCAGTCCCCTGAAGCCTGTTCTGCAACTATAGAACTGTGTGATAGCAGCCTTACTGTATTTGCTGTGTATAAGGTGCACCCACGCTTGATGCTAATTCCTGTGGATAATACACATCCTTGTTTTTCCCTAAAAAATTTGGGCATTATACACTGCAAAATATGGTATGTTGTCTTAAACTACTAAGTTTGTGGTGATTTGCAAATGGCAACAGTATAAACTAATGAAACATATCCAACTTCTCAAAGCAGATAACTTTAACATATTGAAAATTTTAAATATAAAGTTGTAGATGGTTCATTCCATTTAATATTTGTTAAGTACTTACTATTATATGTTAAGTTCTACTAGGTACTTACCCATAAATAGCCATTTTAATACATATATTTTTATATGGTGTATGCTCAAGTACAAAATGTTATTCTTATGTGTACATATATTTTTAGTGTACATAAATAAATAGAATTGTGTTACGGAACTCATTCAGTCTTTTAGTTTCTCCTCTTAGAACTGCTAAGAGTCACCTCTGAGGCTGAGTGGAAAACTAGTACGTTGCCGTGGAAACCGCTGCACTGTGTGCATCCTCCACATTTCACGTCAGTGGCTCCTGAGGAACAGGGCACCTGCACCGCCTCTGCCTTTGCAACACCACCGATAACGAACGTTTTTATATCATTTATCTGTTACTGCATAAGAGATTTCCCTAAAACTTAGTCGTTTAAACCAATATTGTTTCAGTTTCTTAAGATCAGGAATCTGGGCACAGCATCGCTTGGTGTGTCTGACTCAAATGTCTCATAACATTGTGGCTGAGCTTATTGCTGGGGCCTCAGCTAGAGAGGACCTGCTTCCTAGATTTCTCACTGGGCTGTTGGTGGGATTCAGTTCCTCGAGGACTGTTGGCCTGAGGGCCTCAGTTCCTCACTGGCTGTTGCCTGGAGGCCTTTGCCAGGTGGACATCCCATATGTCAGCTCACAGCAAGGCAGCTGGCTTCCCCCAGGTAAAGCGAATAGAAGAGTGAGGGCATGCCCAGCACAAGCCACCTTCTCTTTGTAAGCTGATCTCTCAGAACTGGTGTCTTACTGCTTCTGCTGTATTTAGAAGCGAGTCGCTGGATTCAGCCTACACTCAAGGGGAGGAAACTACACACAGCCATGAATATTAGGAAGCAGGGATTATTGGGGTCACTTAGAGGGTGTCTTCCACAGTCCTCAGACATATTTCTGGGAATTTGTCTTTGGTGTATATGCATATACCGGGTCGTTGGTTGTTCTCTAAAATGACTTTGCTGATTAGTTTTCCCATCAGCACTATGTAAGGGTTTGTATATCATCATATGCTTGCCACCGCTTTACATTTTCCAGGGCATAAAGGGGTAGCATATTGTTTTAAACCGACTGTTTACATCTTTTGCTCTTCTATTCTAGTGGAGTTCTTAAGTTTTTTTCTTCTATTCTAGTGGAGTTCTTAAGTTTTTTTCTATTTGTAGGGATTGCTTGTAATATTCTAGATACTAGTTTCTTGTTCTTCCTTCCAGTCTGCCATCTTCTGTGTTAACTTTGTCCAAAGTTTTATTTGTTGAGCAATAGTCTTTAATTTTGATGTAATTAAATGCCTTAGTTTTTGGCTTTGTGGTTTGTGCTCTTCAGCTTTTATTTAAGAAGTCCTTGATTGTGCTTATGTTACAAATGTATCATTATACATTTTCTTGTATTAACTTTAGTTTTGCCATTTACATCCAAGTCTTTAATTCATCTGTAATAGTGTAGGTATTTGGTATGTGGTAAGATAGGGATGAATCATTATTTTTCTTTATGAAATGAGCCAGTTTTTCCTAGCACCGTCTTCTATACAATTTATTTTTTCTCCATTGATTTGTGGATCTGTTTTATTGATTATGCTATTACAGTTGTCCCATTTTTTTCTCCCCTTTATTCTCTTCCACCCTGCAACCCCCTCCCACTAGCACCCCTCCACCTTAATTCATGTCCATGGGTCATACATGTATAAGGTCTTTGGCTTATGCATTTCCTATGCTATTCTTAACCTCCCCCTGTCTATTTTGTGCCTACCGATCATGTTTCTCATTCCCTGTGCCTTTTCCCCCATTCTCCCTCCGCCCCCTCCCCGCTAATAACCCTCCATGTGATCCCCATTTCTGTGATTCTGTTACTGTTCTATTGTTTGCTTAGTTTATTTTTGTTTCTTATTTTTTAGGCTCAGTTGTTGATAGTTTGAGTTTGTTGTCATTTTACTGTTTAGTTTTGATCATCTATTTTTTTTTTCTCAGATAAATCTCTTTCACATTTCATATAAGAAGGGCTTGGTGATAATGAACTCCTTTAACTTGACCTTATCTGGGAAGCACTTTACTTAGTGCTGGGTAGATAAGGTAGTGCTGGGAAGATATACTTAACTATTTGTTTATTCTTTCATAAAAATTAGAGTCAACCTGTGAAGTTCCTGGAAAAAAATCTAATGAGAACTTTGGTTGCAATTGCATTAACTTTAAAATTAATTTGCATAGAATTTAGATCATCCATTTAGAATAGATCATTTCAGTTAGACTATTCTCTGTTGCCTTTATTAGATCAATTAAATGGCCTCTTGTGTTTTGTGTATTTTGTATTGAAAAGATATTTCTGTCATCAATAACTCTGTAAAATATGTGGTAGAATTTAAGCTTGCCCAGTTCTAGAATCAAGTCATCTTTAATTTGTTTAATGAGCCTCATTTAAGTAGGTAGTAAGTATTTTTCTTTGGGCTTTCCATGAATATTTCAGTTCTGTAAAAATATTTTGATATTCTTTTGGAGTTATTACTCTTTTTGCTGTGTTGTTGAGATTCCCACTTTCCTGGTCTAATATGTTATTGGTTGCCATGATAATGATACTTAAATTTTTGCAATAACTGAAGGTTTCTTGATGCATTTATTCCTGTTTTTTACTCCCTTCTCAGGCAAAATTTTGTTTCCTTTTTATTTAAGAGTTGTTTCTAAAAGGGATAATGCTCTTGGGAGGACAAAAAATAGTCCTTCATAAAAGAAATAGGCATAATAAACAGGAATAATGTATTTACTGTTCACACTTTGCTGAACATGCAGACTTGGCCTTGAGGCTGCGGACACTAGAGGTAGAAGAGGTGGAAGAGGTACACCATTGTTCTCGTTGTGAAGGGACTGCCAGCTTGAGAAGGTGGTGTTTTCTTCCCCACTCGGTGATTTCTCTCCACTTTTACGATCTGAGCATTTGTTTTCCGCATTACAACTAAACAGGGATGAGCCCTAAGGGCTTTAGAATGGATCTAAAGTATGGCCCTGGCAGTCTCCGTTGTACTCTGATAGACCTGTCACTCAGTGGGAGGCGGGATGGGAAAACAGAAAAGTAACCGGTTACCTGACCCGAGTACAAGAGCTGGTGACTGGGAAAGGGTTTCATGTTTGTTCTTAACCTAATTTTTATGTTAAACAGATTAGTATTTCTTTTATAACCTAGGAACATGTTGAATATTTAGGTTTGAGTCTTAAAGAGTAATTTACTCAGAAAAGAGCAGTATCTTCATGTTCCAAACTGATCATTCTGTGTTGTTTCCTGTTTCTCCAGAGACATCACGTATGAAATATCAGTAGAAGCTGTATCGACAATGGTTGCTTTCCTTTCCTGCCAACTCTTCCACAAGGAGGTTTTGCGGCAGAGCATCAGTCACAAGTATTTGATGCAAGGTCGATGGTATGTTTCTCTGTTAAATTTGTCTGGGTTTTTAATTAAACGGTCATGGGGATGTACAGGACAGCATAGGGAACGTACTCAATGATATTGTAATAACTGTGTATGGTGCCTGGTATGTACTGGAGATACTGGAGTGGAGGCACTATAAATTATATGACGGACTAAGCACTGTGCTGCACACCTGAAACCAACATAAAATAAAATTGAATGGTAACTGTAATAAAAAAATTTAAAAGTAAATAACAAAAAATAGATTTGTCTAGTTTTAAATTGTATAAATCTGTATTTTTGGTCTTGTACTCTTAGTATACCCATAGTATTATTCCTCTGATTGTTCTCTCACCACTTCAGACCCAACATGTGAGGAACCAAACTTTTTGTTCAAACCTTCCTAGTTCCTTTATCCCCCAGGTTCATTACCTTGTGTAGTGCTTTCTTTGTAGAACTGAAAATTGGAAGTCATCTTTCTTCTTCCTTCTCTATCATCCTCTGTGTCTGAGCCGTCATCTAGTTGTATTTGTTCACTGAAATTAGTTTTGTGTCTTCCCCTCTCACCAGTCCCATTTGACCCACTGTAACCTGTGCCCCACTACCACATGCACAGACTGCTTCAGCACCTCTGACTGACTGTTCCGACTTTCATTTAGTCACCCAGCTTTTACTGAGTGCTCATCATGTACCAGGCATGTTAGGATGTGGCGCCGTACTCTGAGCAGAAGCTTAAGTCTTCTAGTGGGTGGGGATGGGAATAGATGAATACTAAATGCACATGAGCACGCACACACACCCCCACACATACCCTGCCTTCTGTTGACATAGTCTTCGCAGAGTTTTGTAATGTAAAGGAATGACAAATAAAGTAGCTTTCACTCAAGTTCTCAGGGCATTGGGAGCTTTGTCTTCCTCACATCCTTCTCACTCACTACCTCGGGTATCTTCATGGCACCTGCACTGGTAATAGGGAAAGGGCCCTAGCTTTTGGCTCAAGAGTCTATTGAGAAGTTTCGTGTACATTGCAGAAACTGATCTATCGCCAACTTGTAGACACATATCCCTTTTCCTCTATTTCCTCTCCCTTCCCCTTATCCCATGACTTAAAAGCAAAGAGTATTAATATTTTAAAGAATCTAAATACATGTAGATATGTTTTTTTGCATACATGCATAAATTGAATACTTTCTCACTTAAAAAGTATGGTCTTTTATATTAATTGCTTTCTAATTGTTGCTTTTCCCTATTGATTCTATATTACTATCTATCTTCAAGTGCCAGATACACTATTTACATCGAATTTATAATTTTCACTTGTTACACAGATTACAAATAAGTTCAAGAGCTGAAGTGACTTGACCAGGGACTTATGGCATAGTAAGGAGGAAAGACAGAATGAAGCCTCAAGCCTGACCTCAAACCCCATGGTCTTCACTATCATATGACAGGCTAGACTTTAAATTGTGCTAATCCTTTTGTTTTAATAGATTATGTAGATCGTATTTATTGTTAATATAAAATCAGGTGGCTCTCATAAGTATGAGTTTGATTTTCTTCTTTTTTCTTTCTACGTAGTCTTCCATACACCAGCAAACTTGTGAAAACCTTGTTGTATAACTTTATCAGACAAGAAAAGCCACCACCTCCAGGAGCACATGTCTTCTCCCAGCATTCAGACGGGGGAGGACTGCTGTATGGACTTGCATCAGGAGTAGCAAGTAAGCCTATGGGATTTGCTTCAGCTCTTCAGTGCACAGAGATTTGTTCATCATGAGTAACTCTGTTCCCTTGGCTACCACTACTGACAGTTTTATGTTGGATCTGTGCGACTGTGTAAATGCAACACACTGGAAGTAATTTAAAATATTAATTTTTATATTCAATGCAGTGATTTATGCATTGAAATACATACAAATAATGAATAGATTGAAGGTGCTATTTTTCAAGAAAAATGATTGTAAGTAAATATGCATATTAACGTAAGTTCTAGCTGTACAATATAAAAACAATTAAGTTCTTGGAAACTTTTTACTGCTTGTGTTTTATAAGGAAATAGTTCTATTTTAGGGACATCATTCATTAGGATTTTACATGACTAGTTGGGTATAGTTTTCTTGTTATATTCAGTGTTTCATTGGTTAATGACTAATTTGTATATCTTGAAGAGTTTTGTTATAAAGTCAAAAGTGCACAAATGTGCATTTTCTCAGATTAGAAGCAAATTTTGTTAACTGAAGAAAGCCCTTTCTCACCATACAGTGCAGCCTTACTTCTGCTCACAGTGGTCAGACCTACAGACTCCAGAAGTACACAAGAACCTCTGGTTCTCCCTTTGTGGGTGCGGAGGGCCGCATCCTGAGAGGTTACACAAACTGAACTTTCAGTTTATTCTGAAGGAGAAACAAAAAGTAAACTGACACTTTGATAGTTGTATGGTCTGCACAGGGGCCCTTAGGAAATGTTGTACCTAATTACATAGTACAGAGTTCAACTCTTTGAAGGAATGTTTTTTTAATCTTCACCCAAGGAAGGTGGGGGTGGGGAAGGGGGAGAGAGAGAAATGGAAACACTGATATGCGAGGGAAACATTGATTGGTTGCCTCCTCTGCGTGCCCTGACCAGGGATTGAACCTGCAACCTAGACATGTGCCCTGACTGGGAATTGAACCTGCAGCCTTTTTGGTGTATGGGATGATGTTCCAACAATTGAGCCATGTGGCCAGGGCTATTTGAAGGCATTTTAAATGGAACTGAGAAGACTTCCAGTCAAGATGATGGCATAGATAAATGTGGTACTCCAAGCCTCCCAGAACCACAACAGAATTACAACTAAACTATGGAACAACTGTCATTCAGAACCACTTGAACTCTAGATGAATGGAAGTCCTACAACTAAGGATTTAAAGAAGAAGCCACATCAAGACTGGCAGAAGGGGTGGAGACATGGAATGGGCTGGCCCCACACCCATGTGTGCTGGATAAAAATTGGGAGGGAATCTCAGTTGTGGAGGACCCCCCTGCCAAGGAACGAAGGGTCCCAGCCCCATACCAGGTTTCCCAGCCCAGGGTTCTGGTGCTGGGAAAAGAAGTCCCCACAACTCCTGGCTGTAAAAACCAGCAAGGACTATAGCCGAGTGAGACAGAGGACTTCTGGAGTCCCAGGCAGTTCCTCTTAAAGGGCTTGTGCATGGACTTCCTGCATTCCCTCTGAGCTCCAGCCCTGAGGCAGCAGCTTGAAGGGGTCAGGGACATACGGGGAAGAACTAAATTAGCTGAGAGCAAGGTGGGCAACTTTATATCAGACGAAACTGCTGGCAGAGGCCATTACTCCTTTTCTGAGACCCCCTGAAACAGAACTGACCGGTAGGTGCCATATCCAAGTCTTTGAGCTCACACTGTTCCCAGTTTACCAGCCCACCAAGCCATTACCTGTGGCTTTTCCATACAAACTGCCTGTAGAGACTTTTCTAAAATCCCCCAAAGGCTCACAAATTGCGAACAAGCAGTATCTGGTCTTGGAGTGCCTATAACTCTTGCCAAGTGGCCCCAGGTCTGACACTAGTGGCAGCTGGCCTTGATTTGCAGCTTAGCCCTTCCTGGGCACCTCTAAGCCCAGCACAAGTAGCAGCTATCTGCAGATTACTCTGTGGTTTGTTCTGGGTGGCTCCAGGCAGGCCACAGGCAGTGGCTGACCTCGCCCCTGCCGGGAGGTCCAGAGCCAGTGCACTCAGTGGACGGCTTTGGACCTTGCTGCATTACAGTACTGCCACCTCCATGAGTGACACGCTCAAAGTTCAGGCTCGGTGAGCACCAAGGCCCCACTGAAGCAAGTCCTAATCCATAGAGTTGACTCCTACACAGCAGTTCCTCCACTGTAGTCACAGCTGGTCCTCACAGCCAATTGGCCTGGTATTCAGTCCCTCATGGTGACACCAACAGCAGTCAAAGGTCAACTATAGCAGGACAGTGCACATAGCCCACACAAAGACACCCCTGGAGTGCCCAGCTCAGGTACCTGGGGGACTGTGCCACTGGGCCCTACAAGACACCTACTGCATTAGGCCACTCCACTCTACCAAGTTTGGAAGATGTAGCAGCTCTACCTAATAGATAAAAACAAACTTAGGAAAGCAGCCAAAATGCAGAGACAAGAAACAGGTCCCAAATGACAGAACAGGAGAAATCTTCATAAAAAGAACTAAATGCAGTGGAGGCAAGCAAACTATGAGATCTAGAGTTCAAAACGATGGTTTTAAGGAATGCTCGAGGAACTTAAAACTTCAACAGCATCAAGAAGGACATAAAAACCATAAAAAAGAACTAGTGAGAAATGAAGGATACACAGACTGAAATAAAGACTGGTTTATGGGGAATCAACAGTAGAGTAGATGAAAGCTGAGAATCAAACCATCAGTTTGGAATATAAGAAGCAAAAACACCCAATCAGAAAAGGTAAAAAGAAAAAGGAATCCAAAAAATTGAAGATAGGGTAAGGAGCCTCTGGGAAAACTTCAAGTGTACCAACATTCATATCATGGGTGTGCCAGGAGGAGAGAGAGCAAGAAATTGAAAACCTATTTGAAAAAGTAATGACAGAAAACTTCCCTAACCTGATGAAGGAAATAGACATACAAGTTCAGAAAGCACAGAGAGTCCCAAACAAGATGAACCCAAAGAGGCCCACACCAAGACACATCATAATGAAAATGCCAAAGTTTAAAGGCAAAGATAGAATCTTAAAAGCAGCAAGAGAAAGGCAGTTAGTTACCAACAAGGGAGCTCCCATAAGACTGTCAGCTGATTTCTCAACAGAAACTTTGCAGGCCAGAAGGGAGTGGCAAGAGATATTCAAAGTGATGAAAAGCAAGGATCTACAACCAAAATTACTCTACTCGGCAAAGCTGTCATTTAAAACCAAAGGACAGATAAAGAGCTTCACAAACAAGAAAAAGCTAAAGGAGTTTATCACCACCAAACCAGTATTATATGAAATGTTAAAGCATCTTATTTAAGAAGAAAAAATATGAAATTATGAACAATAAAATAATACATATCTATCAACCGTTGAGTCCAAAAAACAGAATAAACTAACAAGCAGAACAGAAACAGACTCAGATACAGAGAATATTTGGATAGTTGCCAGATGGCAGAGGGAGTTGAGAGGATAGGTGTAAAAAATGAAGGGATTAAGAAGTACACATTTGTTGTTACAGAGTAGTGGTGGGGATGTAAAGTACAGCATAGGGAATATACTCATTAATATTCTAATAACTGTATGGTGGAAGATGGGTGCAAGATTTATTGGGATGATCACTTAGTAAGTTGTATAATGTCTAATCACTGGGGTATATGCTTGAAACTAATATAATATTATATTTAAACTATAATTGAAAAATAAAAAATGATTCAATGGAAAAAATAGTAAAAATAAAAATTGAACTTTGAAAAAATAAATGGAGCTGAGTTCCACAGCTGAATTATGGCTGTAGCATCCTCTCCACACTCAGGGAAGAATATCAGTTTGGTATGAAAATGTAGTACTGTGCAGTAACTTAGGTAATGAACCATGGGGATGATCTTTGGATTAAAAACCTCTCTGTTGACTTTAGGAATTGACCTGTGAACCAGGCTTTCTAGATTTGCCTTCCTTTGATTTCTTTTAATTATGAGTTGAATTACATTTGTGATCACTCACGGCTGTGTCTTTGGTGCTGAGCAGGCTGCCTGGAATGGTTCAGGGCTTTGTTCTCTGACTACTCCTGCCCACTGCCCTCATTGTTTCAGACCAGGCGGCTGAGCACAGCTTGCTCATTCCTGGCCATGCAGGTAGCACAGGAATGGCTTCTTGTACTCCGTGAGAAGGCGTCCTTGATCCATTAGTGCTTGCTTCTTTTGATAACTAAACTGGTGTAGGTATTTAAAAGTTGAGTGTTTTGCAATACTCCGATATGGGAGATTTTTGGGAGGAGATAGTATAAGGTCAGTAACTACTTTCTCAAAACAATGACAGTTTCTTTAGGTAAACATAGATTGAGTGTGGTTTTAGTTTTTCTTGAAGGTACGTGTCATCAGAATGAATTCCAGGATGGCATAGTGTGTGATCAGTACCAGGTGCCAGAAAACTTGACTTCTAAATTTTAGATCTGCTCTCACCTAGTTAGCAGTGTATTGAAAGTCCCTCACTTGTCCTACCTCCCAGCTTCCTTCTCTTTTGAATGAGTAGGTTGGGATAGATGGTCTCTGAGATTATTTTCGTAGAACTTTCATTGATCCCGTGGTCTTCTCCCCCAGCATTTTAAAGTATAATATACAGTGAAGGGCATTGAAAGACTTAGGACTTTCAGTGTGTTGTAGTCAAAGCACATTTTATATAGCTTTCCCCCTAAATCTTTACAAAACTATTTATGCAAATATAAATCATGATGGAGTAATTATTCATTATTTCCCAGTGTGCAACTCAGAGGATTGTAAAAACAATAAAGGCATTCTCCTAAAAAGCAAAGCTGTGTATTGTGGGCAAGTAAAGTGTAAAGTTGATCGATCACATTATGTAATTTTGAAGCAAGCCACATTCTAGGAAAGTCAGTCAAATTGATCAAGAAAATTTGACTTTAGTTGTGTGATCACTTTTGATGATCTTCTGGTTGGTAGTTATGGGATGTTCTTACTTTAATATTGGCTTGAGAAAATGTGATTTGGACACTCCTCACTGAGAAGAAACCATGTTGCAAAGCTGTATGCAAATTATAATCTTTTGGATCATACTCATTTTCATTGAGATTGAAGTTTTCCTGGATATAGAAAGTGTTTCCTTTCATAGCTCTCTGTGTATTGTATGTTTTACTGCAGTTATTTCCTTTGAAACAGCGTGCTTGTTTTGGAAAACTTGATGGTTCTGGGTAGTGAGGGATAGTCGGCATCGGCAGGGGAAGAGGAGAGTCCTGGTGGGGGAACCGGGCCCAGATGAGAGGGGAGCCGTGTGTCTGGGCCCTCCCAGGATGCAGGCAAGGCCTTCCCCGTTAATTCTCACTTTTGCCAGATTTATTTCTAGTTATTCTATTATTTGTTTCCTAGATTCCATCAAAAACTCTCTTACCTCTTGCATACCTGACACTTTTTCATACCTTCACTTGGATTATCTCTCTAAACTTAGAATCCTACTGCCTCCTATCTATCACTCTGATTTTCTGCCCACCTAGCCATTAAGGCTCATCCCAAGTACTGCCTTCTTCACGAAGACTTCCTTCTCTCCCCCCAGCAAGATGTGGTCTTTCCTACGGCACTCACTCTGCTGTGTTATGGTTAATATGTAGAAGCTGCATCTCCCTTTGTTGGCTGTACGTACAATCCCGTAAGAGCATATTTATAACATTTCTGAGTTTACCGAGCAATTTTTGGTGCATCTCACTTAATTCTCATAGCAACTTTGTGAAATCAGTGGTTTTACTTTTTAATGTGATATAGAGATGTTTCTAGTTATTAAATTACTTGTCTAAAATCACGCAGAAAAGAGGTGATCTTGGTTTGTGCTTGAGCTTAGTTTCTCTGACTCCTGAGCTTTGCTGTCTTGTCTTTCGTTGTCACTGCCTGACTCCTGGGGGTGTGAGAGGCTGCTGCTCGACTTCTTGGAGGCTGTTCACTGCAGTACCCAGCAGAGCACCTCACAGCTGCGGAATCTCAGTAAATATGTGTTGTATGTGATTAAATACTGGAAGCTAATATTGTCTGCACTCAGGGTAGATGTGAACAGCCTGGGTCATTTATTGAATGCCTTCTGTTTGCCAGAAACTTTAGTAGCTACTTTATACACATGATTTTATTTGTTCTTTATTTTTCTTTTCTAACATTTTGTTATGGAAAATTTCAAAGATGTACAAAAGTAGAGCAAATGGTAGCTCTACTACCGTGGTAGTACAATGGTAGCTCTACCCTGTCTACCCACAACCCATCTTCAAATATCATCAACATTTTACTATTTTCCCATTTATCTCCCTCCTCCTCTTTTTAAAAAAATTTATTTGGAAATAAAGTTTATACCTATAGAAAATTTCCAAAAATAAAAATATTACAAAAAAACTATACAGTTTTATCCAGATTGATTTGTTAACATTTTATTCCACTCATTATATATTTGTATTTTTTGTCCTTCTCTCTTTTTTAAATCATTCTGCATGCATGTGCACACACAAAAAATTATTTAAAAATCATTTAAGGGTAAGTTACATACATCATGGCCCTTTACCCCTAAATTCTTGAATATGTGCTTCCTAAAAGGCACTGTCTGTTAAACAGCCATATCATCTTATCAACTTCAGTAAGTTTAACAGTCAGCTACCCTTAAAAACAAATAAGGTAGGCATTTGTTTCTCAAATTAAAGAAATGGGGATTTCCCTCTATATTTTAAAAATCTCTTTTAGTAAGTATGTAATGTCATCTGTGTTATTCCTAAACTGAATACAACTAGGTCTTCTTGTATCTGTGCTTATCGATTGATCTGTCTTAGACTGAGAGCCACATGATGCAGTGTGTCTCCTTCTGTTTACTGTTGGCCCCGAGGAGCACCCTGAATGCTTGGGTGATATTTGATCAGAGTGTCACAGATAATTGAAGAATTATTAATACTTTTTAGTTACTTCTGGTTAGATTTTTTTGCAGTTAAGGAGAGTATTGAAAATTAACTTGTATAGATTTTTTTTCTTTTTTTAAAGGCATTTTTACATGTGTCAAGTGTGATTTATTTCTTTCACTGGAAGTGGTTAGAATGATTTATACACTTATATATTACTTTGTCTGGTAATATCTATAATACATGCCAACAAAGCCTCTATTCATAATTTTTCAGTACAAGAAAAATAACGGTTTTCTTCCTCTCTATAGTTTTTTAGTTTAGAAATTCCTCTAATATGCTGACTAATGGAAAAGTATTCGATTGTTATACTGTATTGCTGTTTAGAAAAGAATGCTACCGTTTTAAGTAGTGTGGTTTTTTGAATGAATCATAGAATTCCCGGGTTAGGAGGGATGATGATGGAGGTCATACAATGGCTCCCAAACATAAGCCATCCCTCCTGGCACACTTTTAAAAAATGCGTGTGCATGTACTTACACCTTGGGATTTCTAAGTCATTAGACATGAGGTGGGCCCAGGTCATACACATTTCCGGTAAGCGTTCTAGCAGATTGTGGTGTAGCCGGTCCATTTCAGCACCATCCATGTGGTGCAGGTTCCTTTCCTGTGCTTGATCTGCTCTGCCTTGGGCCCATCAGGCAGACAGTTGAGCCAATGCTACTAATTGCTGAGGAATATATTGTTTTGAGGCAGCTCTGATGGGTTGAACTGACCCCTCTCTATGTATTATCTTAGTTTCTCTTCTTACCGCTTTCTGTATTGCTCTCTGTTGTTGATGGTGAGGCCCGGTTTTATCAGGATTGTTCTTTAAGTCTGATTCTGAGTACAGTACTCCAGCATGAAATACTGTAGATTGGACCTCAGACTTCCCCGATTCTGGTCACTGTACTTCTTCATTAGTCTAAATGCCCATTAACTCTTTTGGCAGATAATATTCAGTTACTAGTGAATTTATTGCTACTTTTATCATCTAAGTCTTTCCCGTGGTTTTTGCATCCTGTCTGTCCCCTGCAGGTTTTGTGTGTACAGGGACAGGCCTTCCAGTGTCTCAGTCAGTTACAGTTTTGTCAGGTGTGGCGTGGGCAGCAGTGCCAGCCAGGGAGTGAGGTTTGCTCTCCTTTTCAGCTCTAGACCATCTGAAAAATGTTCAAGGGCATCTGCTTTATTCAGGGTTATGTCCTTGACACCGTACTGTGAGAGGCTTGACACATTCTAATTCCTGTGTGGAAAGCAGGGTGTTGCTGTGGGTGGTATATGTAAAATAACAGTGAACATTAACATACCTGGGAGTTTTGTGACCCTTCTACATAGAATAGATTTATTTCCTAGAATCCCAGTGAGAATTTGCTGTGGGGGCAGTAGCCTGGTTTCCCTAGACAGCAGACTTTAGAGTTAATGAGGATTCTAATGTTTCCCCTGACTTAGGACTTAACCACAGGAGCGTCATGAAACTGGGACTGGTAGCCCCAGCCCCCCCCCCCCTCCCCCCGTGGCAGGAGATGTCAGGTGAGCCCCTCGGGAGTCTGTACCAGGCGCCCCCGCACATCGCCCTCCATTCGGTGGCCTGGCAGTTGTCTTTTCTCTTGTTCTTGGAAGTCCTTGGGGATAAGGATGGATTTCCAGAGGACAGTATAGAGAGCCAGGTGATTTGGGTGGAGTCCCAGCTCAGCGTGATCTCAGACATGTTCTTCGACTTGGAATCTCATTATCTGACTTCATAAAGTTGGTAAACATAAGACTTTTAATACCACGTTTTTGTGAAGAATAGGTGAGATATTGTGCATAAAATTTCTTCTAAAAACTATACATCTATCTTCATGTAAATAACTTTTATTACCTGCACTTCTTGTTAATTAAATTGAAATCAAAATGAATTTAATTAGATGAAGTTAGTGATTGGAGAATATCTGACAAATTTATTCCAGAGGATTAAAAAATTTGAGACTATTTTATCTTTTAATCTGCTCAGTCTTTAAATGCATGTAAAAACTGTTTGGAGACGCGGCCTGCATTGGACACGCCAGCTGCGTTTCTGCCGTTTCCCCAGCTGGCTCTTCCTTTCGTGTGGTGCAGCGGCAGCAGCCGGAAGGGAGCGTTTGGTTGGTCGGAAGGTACTGCCCACAGGAGGGTTACCCTCGCTTCCCTGCGTTGACTTGTCTTAGCAACAGTCACCAAGGCACTGTTTCTTTTTCACTAATTCATCTGATTTTCTTTTGTGTTCGGTAGTTTGTTTATAAAATTAGCCCAAGATTTTAAATAAGACTTGATGCTGACCCAACCTGAATTGTAATACGTTTTTCAAGTGTTCATCTAATCGGAAATATCAGTAGTATTGGTAGTCTTAGAGTCAGCAAGGCAAGTGATATTTAATTCTTACTCGAGTCTGTAAGCACATCACCCTACCTTGTCAGAGGTGTTCTGTAACGCAAATGCCCGCAGACCCCTACCTGTCCGGTTTGCGATGTGGCGGCAGCGGGGCGCAGGGTGGTGGCGGAGCGCTCAGGCTGCTCTAAGAGCACACCAGGGCCTGGGTGGCTTGAACGGTGGGCACTTATTTCTCACAGTTCTGGAGTCGGAGAAGTCTGCGGTCAGGTGCTGACAGATGGGTGTCGTGGTGCGGGTTGTCTTCCTGGCTTGTAGATGGTCACAGTGTATGTTCATGTGGCAGAGAAAGGAGGCGCTGGTGTCTAATCCTCGTATAAGGGCACAAATTTAACATGGGGGCTCCACCCTGATGTCCTCCTCTAAACTTCATCACCTCCCAAAGGCCCCACCTCCTGTTACCACCACACTGGGTGCTAGGGCTTCAGTCTTTATTTTTTTAGTGGGCAAGGTGAGGGAGGGACACAAATATTTAGTTCATAGTATGTATCGACTAGGTCATGCTGGAATTCCTCTTGCTGAAATTTTCAATTTGGGAGGCTACTGGTCTCCTTTGTAGGTTGATAGCTAAGGCATCTTGTAGCTCCAGTCATTCTTTATTTTAAACCACAGCCTTGCCTAGTGGCAGTGGTGAGGGCTGTGGCCAAAGTAGACCACTCAGAGCCCATTACCAAATCAGTAATATGTTTAAAAAAATCATTTCAGAATATATAAGGGTCCTCTCAAAAACAATTCTATGATCAAAACAGATTTTTTCCTCCTGATTTTGGAGGCCACTGCTTATATTACCCTTTGGAGGGACTGGCTCCAGATTTTGATAATTTGGTATTAGGGAGAGGTGTATATATCAGACTCTGGCTGTTAGTAATAGACCAAGAATTGAATCCCAGTCCTGCCACTTACTAACTAGGTGTTCTTGGGCCGTTTAACCTCTTAGTGACTCTGATTCCTTACGGTAAAATGAAGGTAATTCCTTCCTTTGTAAGGATTCTGAGATGATCAAATGGGCAAAAGTATAGGAAGGAGCCTGGCACCTAGTAGGTACACAATAGAAAGTTACTATTGTAACAGCTAATACATAGTAATACTTAAAAGATAACTTTTGTTAAAAAATGGGGAAAAAGCCAGTGACCATATAATGATTTACAAGTTTACTCAGAATTTTAATGTAAATAAATTAGGAAAGTATCTGTTATTTGGTATATACATTGATAATAGGAATTTCAGATAGTCATTAAAAATTATGTTGAAAATATATATTGTAAGAAGGATAGGTAAGTTAAAACATTTAGTGTTTCTTTTGATTCTATTCTTATTTCTTTGGCCTTGTTTTTTAGTGTATTTTCAAGCTTTTAAAGTGTCTCTAATGCCTAAAAGAAGGTGAAGCAAGGAAGAGTTGACCTTGACATTTCTTGTGTTTTTTGTTATAAAACAAAACTGTAATATGATTAATAATAGGGCATTCAGTGTTTTCGGCAGCCAAGCCTAATTAAATGTGTTCTGCCAAACTGTGCTTTCCATCACAAGTACTGAGGTTTTGTACAATAACTTCTGATATATGACTTTTCCATTTGAATGAGCCATCAAAAATGTTTTTCCCCGTTGCTTGCCGTGGTGGGTGTCCCAGCCAAATTACAATGCCAAAGTAGTGATTATTTGTTTAGGCAAATGCTATAACAGAGAATTTAATAAAGTAGAATTTGAAGATCAAAACTCATGTTTCTCCCAACTGCTATTATTGAGAAAGTGATTGAATTTATTATGATAGGTATACTATACAGTAGTTGTAGTTTATTTTACATGATTTTTTTTCCTCTTCAGTTTTGGTTTTGCTGGGCTGACTTATTGAAGGAAAACGATAGTAAGGGAAAACATGTGGCACTCAGAAACAGTAGTTCTGAAAACATTTCTAATTAAAGCACTTAGAATTTAAAAAAAAAAAAGTGCTTTGTTAACAATAATTACATTCTTGTTCATTTTTATTTGGAATGATTTGGTAGATTTTACATACCAGGTAAAAGAATGACCTTTTTTCCTTCTTTATTCTTAGGAGGGAACTCAGGTTTTGACTCATAAAATACAGTTTATGTCAGTTTACTGTCTGCTTGTAGTGGTTTCTTGCAGGGACATACTGAGCATTTAGATCAGTATCCGCAACACAAAGTGACTGGCTGTATTTTGTTGTAGAATAGCAATATGCTTTACTTTTAACTGCTCTTTGAAAAAAACGTAGTATGTGAGATTTTAGACTTTTAAAGGTGTTTATTAAATGGTATTCACTGGAAGTAATATAGTGTCAGCATATGGTATTTACTTACCTTGTATTCCAGTTGTTTGCTAACAGCCAGTCCAAAACCAGTTTCCAGAAATGACTTTGTAAGTCAGCACGCCGTCCCTGTGCTCTCATTTTCTCTTTGCTGGATTTGAAGGAAGATTGAAGCCTCTTTTATGCCACGAGTAGTTGGGGAGCAAATTCACTCCTAGTCCCCAGGAATGATATAGAATAAAGCACACCATTTCAGATGAAATCTTAGGAATAACTTTCTAAGGCATGCTCTCAGAGTTTATTTGACACCAGTTGTTTAATCTGTTTTTGAGACTTCTGTAACATAATTTATTGTGGAATTTTTAAATTTAAAGCTATTTTAAAAATAAAAATAGTAAAATTATGGAATTCACATTTAAAAATATATATGTCATCGATTATACTATTACAGTTGTCCCAATTTTTCCCCCTTTGCTCCCCTCTACCTAGTACCCTCACTCCCTCCAGCAATTCCCTCCCCCTTAGTTCATGTCCATGGGTCATGCATGTAAGTTCTTTGGCTACTCCACTTCTTATACTGTTCTTAACTTCCCCATGTCTTTTTTGTACCCACCATTTCTTACTTACTCCCTGCATCTTGTCCCTCATTCCTCCCCTTCCTAGCTGATAACCCTCCAGATGGTCTCCATATCTATGATTCTGTTTCTGTTCTGTTTGTTTGCTTAGTTTTTTTAGATTAAATTGTTGATAGTTTTGAATGTATTGCCATTTTAATATTCATAGGTTTTATCTTCTTTTTCTTAAATAAGTCCCTATGACATTTCATATAATAAGGGCTTGGTGATGATGACCTCCTTTAGCTTTACCTGGTCTGGGAAGCACTTTATCTGCCCTTTGATTCTAAAGGATAGCTTTGCTGGATAGAGTAATCAAGGTTGTAGGTCCTTGCTTTTCATCATTTTGAATACCTCTTGCCAGTCCCTTCTTGCCTGCAAAGTTTCTTTGAGAAATCAACTGTCTTACGGGAACTCCTTTGTAGGTAACTATCTGCTTTTCATTGCTGCTTTAAAGATTCTCTATCCTTAACCTTTGTCATTTTAATTATGATGTGTCTTGGTATGGTCCTCTTTGGGTCCGTCTTGTTTGGGATTCTCTGTGCTTCCTGGACTCATATGTCTATTTCCTTTGCCAGATTAGGGAAGTTTTCTTTCATTATTTTTTCAAGTAAGTTTTCAAGTTCTTGTTCCTCCTCTTCTTCTTCAGGCACCCCTATGACTTGGATGTTGGTACGTTTGAAGATGTCCCAGAGGCTCCTTAGCCTATCTTTGATTTTTTAAATTCATTTTTCTTCTTGCTTTTCTGAGTGAATGTTTTTTTCTTCTCATATCCCAAATTGTTGATTTGATTCTCAGCTTCATTCACTCTACTGTTGGTTCCCTGTAGATTTTTCCTTATTTCACTTACTGTAACCTTCATTTCTGCCTGGGTCTTTTCTATGCTGTTGAAGTACCCAATGAGTTTCTGGAGCATCCGGATAACCAGTGTTTTGAACTGTGCATCTGATAGGTCCTTTCTCTCCATTTTGTCTAGTTCTTTTTCTAGAGTTTTGTTCTGTTCTTTCATTTGGACAATATTTCTTTGTCTTCTAATTTTGGCAGCCTCTTTGTGTTCATTTCTGTGAATTAGGTAGAGCTGCTTTGACTCCTTGTCTTAGTAGTGTGGCCTATTATAGAAAAGCATACATGTCTGGATGAATGTGGCTTTTTTAAATCCTTGGTTGTCAGGCTTCCTTACAGTTCAATCCTCTGACGTTTCTGGGCAATATTTGTTTTGTAGTATAGTTGTATTTTTTGCTGTAGTTGTGCAAGGAGGTGAGGTGTGTTTACCTATGCCTCCATCTTGACCAGAAGTCTAATCCTCACCTGACAGCACCATTCCTCGAAGCAGGTCCCAAAAGGCCTGGTCATAATTTTTTGAGAGCATAAATCTTATTTGAAAAACTGAAGTCGTTTAAATGGATTTCCTTTAAAACTGTTAAATATTATTATGGTTAAGTGAGTGTAAACTTTTATTAAGCATGGCTGTTTGGAGTGAATTCAAAAGTTAAATTTATTGAAGATTATTTACTGACAATTTGTGAATGGTAGTAAAAACCTTCAAATTATAGTTGGTATAGGTTTTTTTAAAAAATTTATTTTTTTAATTTTAATTGTTGTTCTTGTACAGTTTTCTGTCTTTTAGTCCCATTCCAGTCTACCACCCCAGCCCTTCCCACCTCCCTTCCATTTCCACCCCCCATAGTTGGTATAGTTTTGAGACCACCTTTTACATGAATACATATTTTAAAATCTAATGTTATGAGTTATTTGAAGACTTTGCTTTTTCTTCAAGATTTTATTGATTTATTTTTAGAAAGAGGGGAAGGGAGGGAGGGGGAGAGAGAAACATCGATCAGTTACCTCTCATATACATCCCAAATGGAACTGAACCCATGACCAAGGCATGTGCCCTGACCGGGAATCGAACCCATAACCTTTTGATTTGCAGGATGATGCCTGACCAACTAGGCCATTGGGTCGGGGCTAAAGACTTCCCTTTTGAAATGCATTATCAAATAAGTTATGTTGGTGGGTGAATATAGGTATGCGTAGATGAGTAGAGATGTTATTATAAATATAGCAAAATGTTCTTGTAAAATTTAGGAGATGTGTAAATATGTAGGTATTCACTGTATAATTCTTCCAGCTTTTCTGCATGTTTGACAATTTTTATAATAAAATGTTGGGGAAAAATAGAATCACTATAAGATCAATTAATGTTGTAAATTTCAGGTTCATTAAAAAGCTATTTCTAGCCTCCTGATTCTTCCAGAATTGTCAGGTAAGATTCTGAAGTCTGAGGTTTGACTAGACCTGGTCTCAAATTTTTACTAAAAACTACTTAGCTCTATAACCTTGTAAAATTTTATAATCTCTCGAAACCTTTCCCCATCTATGAAATTGGAATGATGATTCCTTGTAGAATAATGGTAAATGTCTTCATTTTTCTCCTCTTGTACTTGTTTATAGTCACTGTGAGCCGGACCTGGTCCTTGAAGGCTCATTCTATCCAGTTGGGTGAATGTAGAAAGAGAAGGGGAGGCGCCATTCAGTGTTGTGCCTGGCAGCCTCTATACTCAACTTCCACGAGGCCATAGTGTCCCATACTTGACAGAGGCTAGACGAAGAAAGCGGAGGAGAGAAGCAGATAGCCATTCTCGTCAGCAGAATAATGGGTGAAAAAGATAGCTTTTGGCATCAGGTAGGACTGAGCAGGAAACTGGGGCCCTGCCTCCTACCAGCTGTGTCACTGTCACGTCACTTTGCTGATCCCTAACTTCCTCATTTAAAAAATGGCATTCAGAGTATCTTTAGCTGTCTATAGGCTTTTGTTACATTTAAATAACATGACAAGTAATGAGCAGGTTTTTAGAACATGATAAATGCCGAAAACAAATACTAGTATATTTACCTGCCTCATCTTTTTTCCTCTCTCATTTGCATCAATTTCTTTAGTTTTACAGACACTTTAGATATTTTATGTGCTTCATGTTCCTTCTGCTTACAATCCCCCACCCACCTCTTGGGATTATTAAAGAGGATAAACACTGATCCAGCAGCAACCTCCTTAGCAGCCTTAACCATGACATCATCAAATTGAAAAAGCCTTGCTGGCTGTCAGCACCACTTTACTGCCTAAGAGAATTACAATGCCACACATAAACTGGACGACTCTTAGAATACTGTGTTGTGTCAAAGAAGCAAGTTACAAGAAAACATGTTCAGTGTGAAAGTTAAAAGAGCTAAACTGCGTTGTGTAGAGTTCAGCCTAAAGAGGACCTGATTATCGTAGACATTCATAGTGATATTTGATAAGGAGTACAGTCCCTCTCCTCCTCGGTTTACCAGGGATGACAGCAGTGCATAGGAGAAGCATGTTTTTATTCTTCAGATGTCTTTAGTTTGCAGTTTTATATGAATTTCTTATTTACGCCTGTTCGCTATTTTATATTGTCCCTCCTGCCCTATATCTATAATCATAGTATCATTTCAACATATTAATCACCTGAAATACCTACCCCAAACATTTCCCACTCTTGTAAATTCAGCATAGTGGATCTCTGTTTCTTTTAAATGTTTTGATATTTATAAATTTAGGTTCTCTTATGTCTTGGCGTTGCACACCACCATGGCGGCTCTTCTTACAATAGCGGTGGCTACATGCTGAACCGTTTTCACTGTCCCTCTGATATCGGGGAACTCCAGGTCCATGCCCTTCAGATGGGGTTAGTTTTGTCCCTCCCCCGCATCCTTGGGTTCAGCGTACAACAGTGCTTTATTATTCAGGGAGATTTTTGTTGACTGGTGTTTCGTAACCTGTTCCTCCATTGTCATCATCCCCAGGAGCTTTTTAGAGCAATTTTTTCTAATTGCCACCACCACTCCCAAGGGAACATTTAAAATCACAAATATCTATTTGTGTGCTGTATATGTCTGTGCTTTATACATAAAAAGATTTCATGTTTTTTAATCCTCTCCAAGTCCAGTTTCCAAGTTTTGCCTCCATGAGGTGGTGTTGCCGCCTTCGAGGATGCACGGTGTAAGCCAAAACCTTCCATGTAGGTGGGTCCGGCTGCCTCCAACTGTGTTTTTGGACTGCTGGGGTGTTCATTCATATGTTTTCTGTCCAGCTGGGCCGTAACTCTCAGAGATATGTGGATGATATGCGGTTTGATTCTGTATTTCCCTCATGCCCTTAGCTGTCAAAATACTGACAGGTCCTAGTGAATATACAGATTGTTTAAATCTTTACCCGAGGATATGCTTATTGATTTGAGAGAGAGAGAGAGAGAGAGAGAAACACTGATGTGAGAGAGAAACATCAATTGGTTGCCCCCTGTTTGCACCTTGACCAGGGATTAAACCCACAACCAAGGTACGTGCCCGGACCGGGGACCAAACCTGCAGCCTTTGGTGTACGGGATGACGCTCCAACCAACTGAGCTACCCGGCCAGGGCAGTATAGTTTTTTTAAAGAATTCTCTCTCGTTCATGTAACATTAGTTGTATTTTTCATGCCGTTAATATTTCTCTGTAAGTACAATCTTAATGGTGTATAGTATGGGCCCATCATTGCACAAAGACCATTCGAAGTTATAAAAATTAAAAAAATAAGATTAGCTCACATTCTACCATTGTAACAAATCAATGTTCCCTTTTTTCTCTCATTCTTTCTTAGTCCTTGTCCCTATGGGTGTGTGTGTGTGTGTCTATAGCATATTAAACATTCAAGTAAGAGATTTACAACGTGCAAATAATATCAAGTATTAGCTTGTCGTTAGGATATGTTTTAAAAACAGAATAGGATATTACTATATGCTTGAAATTGAGTCCTAATAAAGAAAAGTGCAGTTTAAATCCAAGCTGTTAATTTTATTTTCAGTTCCCAAATTGGTCAAATCAGGAGAGCAGGCAGGTTCTTGGTGTGAAGCAGCTGAAGTTATGTACTTCCTCCCTTTGGCTGTGTGGTTAACAGCACATGCTTGAGACATCCTGTGCTCGCACTCAAAGAGAGGATGTTATGGGAAGACTGCCAGTGCTTCTGCCAGCTCCTGTGTTGGTCATCGAGCTCACTGGTTCATCTGGGCACAGTTCTTCCTGAACTGAGTTTAAAGGGCCCCAAAGACAGGGTCTGTAAGGCAAACTGGCTGCTCCATCATTTCAAGTAGAAGGGCATATTTTGGGGACATTGCAAAGGATATATTCAGATGTGGTATAGTGACTGCCAGTTTACCTTCTTCCCCATCCTAGCTGACTTCATGGATGCCAGGAATAGATCACATTCCGCAGTTTCCTTTGCAGCCAGGCATGGTCTATATTTTGGCCAAGGGCATGTAAGCAGACGTGGCATGGGCAGACTTACAGGTAGAGTTCTTACAAGGAATGCAGTACTTATCTCAGTCCTGCTGACTTGAATGAAAAGGTAGGTGGTGGCTGGAGCTGGTGTGGCCATGTTGGACCATGAGTAAAACTTAGGAGTGGCGACGGTGCACAGTGGAGTGACCAGAGAAAAGGAGCCTAGCTCATGAACATCAGGGAGCAACATGCAAGCTCTGCTGCACCTGCTTTTGGACTTTGGTTGAAGCCATTATCACTCAGGTCTGTTACTTGCAACTCACCCCAGTCTTGACTTACACTTGAGTGACAATAATAGGGGATGAGGACAAGGCAGCAGTACAGCACACTAGCTTTCCAGGGTGGACCGTTTGCAGGAGGTGACGTCAGAACCTCCAAGCAACCAGAAAGCAGTGGGACGAGGTGGGACCTTGCAGGTGACCCTCTCTGTGTAGCAGTTTTTGTTCTCAGGCCCCCAGCATCTTTGTTCTCCTCTTCACAAAATCAGACACTGAAGTTCAGAGTAACAGAAACAACAAAACGTGACTTACATCATCCTTTTTACTGTCATTACACAGATCTTGAATTCTGCTAATGACAGAAATTCACCTGTAGTCGAAAAAGCCATTAGAGGGCTTTTTCATTAGGAAGCACCTTGACAAGTGCTCTCTAAGCCGAACTGTAATATCCGAGGCGTATGAGTACAGAACCTTAAAGATCTAGCTAGGAGTTTGTCAGAAGCCACTTGGCACATACTTTATCTTATAAACTAAGGCATATTTTAAGTTTTACTTTGGCAAATGTATCCATGTTTGTTTTATTACTATTAAGATGAAATTATATGCCAGTTCAATGACTTAACTTGCCTGAAATGTTTGTGTAAAATTAATGGTCCAGGAAAAAGCCACCAAGTTTGTTTTCTGCCCTTGCTTATTGCTAGCACATCAAGGGTTACTTCCAAAAGTTCATGCATCCCAGTTGGAGAAACAGCATACATGTGATGGAAGCCTAATGGAGTTGCTAGCAAACTGTATTTTTCTTTCTCTCCTCTGTGAGTGATGCGCTATGTTGCAAAAAGCCTGAGACCTGGACTTAAGCCTTCTAGTTTGTGACCTTGGGCGTGGTGGCCGTGGCAGGGATCATGAAATCTCTGCTGTCTGGTGGCTTCTGGGATCTGCAGGTTTATTTTATTGCGTCACACCTCTTTACTCCTGAAATTCCGGTCACGCCTCTGTTGGACCTTCTCATTCTGTTCTTCATAGCTTTTAATCTCTCTTAGAATTAATTCCGTTTCTCTTCTCTCTCTCTCTCTATTTGGGGAATTTATTCAGATTTGTCTTCACTGATTTTCTTTCTGTTGCCTGTGGGAATGGGTTCCTTTCACAGAGTTGCAAGAAGAGCATTTTGGAAGACCCATGCATTGGAGGGTGAGAGGCAGTGGGAAGATTTATTGCTATAGAAATAGAAGGCTGCCCCTAGGTTCTCAGTGTCTCATGTTTGTCCGCCCTGCTGTGGAAAAAGCCCAGAAGGAAGAGCAGGGTCTAGAAATTGTGTGCCATTGGCTCAGCTCATACCAGAGTTTAGTGCGGTTCAGTGTCTGTTCCTGTTCCGGCTGTGCTCCAGCTGGCTCTGTGTTATTGTATCCAGGTTTGTGCTTGGAGTCTGCATGGCCATGGCTACAATGGAGAGAGAGTGTGTGAATGCACGAATGAACGTATGTTGCAGGGCCAGAGAGAGCACGCAAGAGAGTGCACTTGTCTTTGTTAGGCTTGGGTTATATTATCTCTGGCTTGGAAAGGACCAGGTGCTTTTTCAAAATAACCAATCGACTTCCCAATTCTTTGGGGGCTGGTGTTGGGTCCTCTGTGTCACCAGTCAATTTCCTAGGTCTTCCAGGGTTCTGTGTCCCTTATCCCATCTGATCCTTCCCCCAGGCTAGGCTTCGCCCCTCTGGATGCCATCTTAGTTCCAACTGCACATGCCTCGTAGTAGAAGGACCTGTGCCATCTTGGCTCTTAACTGGGCGTACACCCAGAAGAGGAATTTCTCCTTCATTGTTTTATTCTTCCCCCCTCCACCTCCTTAGTCAGGGCAGATGGACAGGTTGTACACTGGGGAGATTGGAAAGCTGGTCCTTCCTCCCTACACAGGGGAGGTGGGGTGGTGTTAATCCCCTTGGCCAGGCAATGCTGTGATCTCCTATGGTGTCTGAAGCTGCCTCTTCTAGACTTAATCAGACCTATTGTCTGATTCAGGTCCCTAGCTGATTAGTCTTTTTAATGTCTGATTCCCTTTGTTCTCTTCTCTTTTATTAATATCTGGCTTCCTACACTAACATTTCTAACTGCATCTGATTAACTATAAAATCTTTTCACTGAAGTTTTCTAATATCAAAGTTATAGGTGCAGTAAAGCAAAAAATCTTTTTTATAGCAGTTTTATTTTTTTAATTTTATTTTAATTGTTGTTCTTATATAGTTTTCTGTTATCTACTCCCATCCCGTCCCACCACCCCAGCCCTCCCCAGCTCCCTCCCATTTCCCCCCCGCTCCCCCCCCCCCAGCTTTTGTCCATGTGTCTTTCATACTTGTTGCTCTAATCCCTTCCCCTTTTCCCTGGATATTCCTATCCCTTTCCTCTCTTGTTCTCAATTTCAGTGTCTTTGGTTATATTATGCTTGTTTGTTTGTTTTTTTGATTAGGTTCCTGTTAAAGGTGAGATCATATGGTATTTGTCTTTCACCTCCTGGCTTATTTCGCTTAGCATAATGCTCTCCAGTTCCATCCATGCTGTCGCGAAAGGTAGGAGCTTCTTTCTTTCTGCTGCATAGAATTCCATTGTGTAAATGTACCAGTTTCTTGATCCATTCATTTACTGATGGGCACCTAGGATAAAGCAAAAAATCTTAAATGTACAACTTCATGCAGATTGAAGTGAGAGATTAAGTAAGGTGAGGCCTTAGAATTGTCTGTTGGATTTGTTAAGATGGATGTTACTGGTTACTTTGTCAAGATTTATTTAGGCAGAGAAGCTAATTAGGGTGGGCCGAGGGAGGGTGGGAGTAAGCGTACAGGCAGGAAAATAAGGCAGCAACTGGAGGGGGACGTGGATTCCAGGGAGGCTTTGTTTGTTTTTGTTTGGGGAATGGCACAACAGGTTTGTATACTGCGATAAGAATGATTCAGGTCTGCAAATACTAAATGCCGGCATTTCACAGAGCTTACATTCTAGGAGAGAGAGAGGTTGATATTCCCAAAGCTAGGCGATGGGACACCTTACTCCTTTATCAGAGGAATGGTATCAGAGAAAGCTGGTCAGGCCTGAGAGCGGGCTGCCAGGGAGGGGCCTGGGTGGTGGCACTTCTCGAGGTTTGCTCCACTGCCCAATTCCGAAGGGCCACAGACAGTCCAAGAATTCGAGTCCTTTCTGGTGTTCTTACAAATGACACACCTTCACTCTCGCCTTTCCATATATGGATACCAACCTATTAACTTATAAGTTAGGTATGATACTGTATTTGGTTTTCGTAAACAGAAAAAACGATTACTGGAGTTCATAGGAGGTCCTGACTAGTCTCCAGTCAAGAAGGCTGGCTGCTTTGCGGTGCTCGTCCGTGCAGCAGAGCCCTGTGCGTGCACACACGTGATCCCCGCAGATCCCCGGGGTCCCTGTGGTTTGGGAGCATGTGCCGTTACTGTGGCACTGCCCACCATTCTTCTGTGATTGGTCATGGTCTTCAACTGATGTGTTTCAGGCTTCTTCAGTTACAAATTTTTGTTAAATTAGCTTCAGAATGATCAATTAAGGGTACTTTGGTTAATCCTCCGGAGTACAGTGATGCATAACTACCAGTAAGACCACACTACCAGTAAGATTCCCTTCCCAGCCAGGACACAATTATCCAGCAGGATATAAGGGGAGAGGGGTGGGGTTTTCACGGAGCTCTGAATCCTTCCAATAAGGCACTCTCGTCTATGTTCATGAGGCCAAAAGCCTCACCAAGACGAACTTTCGAAGTCTACAATTAGAACTGATTAACCAACCTTCCCCCTAAAAGATGATCAGGCTAATTGTGTTATGCCTTACACCCCTGTTTTCCATGGAGGAGCCAAGAGACCTAAGGCTGCATTATACCTGGGCTCAGTGCCGTGGGTTCCGTGGGTTCAGTGTGTCCCTTACACTCGCATGGTCTCCTGTAGCTCTCCCCATCCTGACCCTTCTAGAATTTACATGGTTTGTCGGGAAAAAACCCTCTATAGTTTCAAGCTTAGCCTCTTTGACTCATCTAACAGAAACCTAGGGGATCCCTTGAGGGACAGTTCTTTCTGTCCCTTTGCAAGTGGTGACTTGCTTCTTCTGTCCCTACAGCCACAGAGATGACCCTCCATTACAGCTTCCAAACCATTTCTTCTGACACCCCAGCTGCCTGGAAGCCTACTGCTGGCCTGCACTCACTTGTCGTTTGCCCATGCCCCATCAGTCCTCCCTGCTGCAGTCATCTATAGACATTGCTGTCACTCCTGCTCACTTTCTAATAATTTGAGCACCTGGCTCCCTGTCTTGCCCTCCACACTACTCCAGCTCTCATTTTGAAATTTTCAGCAAGCTCATAGTCAAGCCACCCAACAACATGACCTCTGAGGCTTGTTGTGCGTGTTCACTTCCTCTAGCGTACCCCAACATACCCCGCCTACACAGCCTCTTAACCAATAATTGTACTACCACTACAATTTGGAACTCACCCATTCCACTCTCTGACTACCTACCACCTGCCCGCTTCCTAGGTCATTTCCTCCAGTACTGGACTCAACCAGTTTGTTACCTGCTCACTTCTCTGTGCCATTCCTTCCATGTCTGTCGCCACCCCATGTCCTTGCCTTCCTCCTCCCCCAGCTGAAATTCCGTGGGCAAGGACCAGCATCACTCCCTGGCAGATGCCTTCCAGCTCCCTCCCTCTTCTCTTCCCCCATCACGTATGCCTAGCAAAACCCCAGCCTGCATCATATCCAGTCTCCTCCCACTCCATGTCCCAAAGCACCTGTACATAGTTGAAGAACAGCATGCAGCCGTTCCAGGTGCTCTTTAAGTTCATCACCACAGATTTCAGCGGGCCCTCAGCTCTGCCCCAGTGATCTTACTGCATTTCTGTGGGCCTCAGGGGAATGAGCTCCCTGTAACTCCCCCTTTAGACTTCCAGCACCAGTCCCCAGTCTTCACACCCAATTGACTCTCATAGAATCAGAGAACTACCTTGTCTTCCTCCCTTAAAAATCTGCAAACCCATCAATATCAGGGCCTCATACTCTTCCCTGAAATGTGTTCCTCCTGCTGCACATTTGTCAGTCCCTCAACACCCGGGACCACAGGCGGCCTCCTTGGGGAAGCTCTCCTGGAATGCCCTAGCACAGCTAGCCGTCTTCTTGTCCCACAGGACGTTGTATTACAACAGAATTTCCAACCTTCTCCTCCCTTAGTATTAGATTATGAGCGCCTTCAATGGAGTGACAACAATTTATTCATTGAAGAGCCTGTGCATGCCTGCCAGGGATGATGTAGTAAATATTTATTCACCAGAAGAAAGGGCAGAATGCCCAGGAGGGATGATTCCTTAGGGGCAAATCCGGAAATGCGGATGCAGGACCAAGATGTACAGAAAGGAGAGCCAACAGAACAATCCAAGCAAAAACGAAAACAGAATTAACTATGGTTCTGTGGATGAGGATGAAGAGTGGGAGGGAAGGCTGGCAAGATAACTAGGGGCAAACTCCTTGTCAACCACAGAGTGCTGTTTCTTGTTGCAAAAATGATTGAATTTAAGCCTGTTGTATCCCAGATACTAAAGATCAGAACTGTGGTAAGTTTTAAATGTGTAATTCAGACAGGGGACTCCATTATTGTTTGGAGCCAGAGGGACAGTGCAGTGGGTGTGAGAGCATCTGCTTTAGACTAAAAACACCTTGGGTGCAGATCTGCTTAGCTCTGTTAGGTGAGTAAGGAACTTAGCTTCTTTGAGTTTAATTTCTTTATCTGTGAAAATCGGTGGATGGTGGTAATGCTTGGTAAGATTTAAATGTGGTAGCTTTGTAGGGCTAAGAAGCTTCTGCCAAATAAATGGCAGAAGCTTCTCTTTTTCTTCCCCCTCACTTGTCTTCTGTCACCTCCTCCTCCTAACAGTCCCTTGATATGGTGGTCTTTAAACTTTATTGACCGTACATTCCATTGATATGTGCTTTTAAAGTAGACTGTTGATTTAAGTGAACTGATTTATAAATTATATAATGCATTGTTATACTAACATACTGTGTACATTATGAGACTTCCATAAATTGACATTGTTCAAAGGTTAAGATAAATAAAAACTAAAGTATTTAAAATTGTGTTTATTAACAATACAGAAAATCTTTCTGATAAGACAAAAATTATTAATAATCATCTGTGTGAGTTTTTAAATGTCTTGCTGCATAATGTCATTAATGTCTCAAGGAACAGTATATATTTAGAGCCATGTTTATTGTTAGTAATAGTGGGTATAAGTCTGCATTTCAGAGAGTCTTGGTGATGGGTGGGAGGCACTTTTCTTCAGCGATCTGATCACCGTTTTCAGCTCACAGAAGGGCCAACAAAGAGCCCACCCAGGTGGCGGAAGGGTCAGCTCTGCTGTGTTTTGTGTTGTTTGCTTGTATTTGAATCTTTAATATCTATTGTCTCTCTGTGATTTCTTTGCCAGAAAGTTTAAAAACAGCTAAATGGTTCCATGATTTTTTTTAATATCGATGATTTCTTTAAATTAAAGATTTTATTATTTTTAGAGAGAGGGGAAGGGAGAGAGAAAGGGAGGATGAGAAACATCAGTGTGCGAGGGATGCATCATCAGTCTATTGCCTCTCACACGCCCCAAACTGGGGACCTGGCCTGCAACCCAGGCATGCGCCCCGACTGGGAATCGAACTGGTGACCTTTAGGTTCACAGTCCGGCACTCAATCCACCGAGCCACACCAGTCAGGGCTGGTTACATTATTTTTAAAATAGATTTTTATGAGAGTCAGTTTAGTTAGACCTAGATAATATGATCAAGCCCACTAAACCGTAGGATGTCTCAGTATGTTGAAAGCGAAAGCGTGCTTGCCTCTCATTCCTGCAGTGGGCATGCGCCCACTCCTGGCCACATCCCGGGGCTCCTCGCCTGACACATGACTTCCTGATGGACAGGCTGAGTGCGGGTGCCTGTGCCAGCCTGGGTAGTACATACTGCTAAAGCTCAGTGTGTCTTCATGTTTCTTAGATGAAACACTGGGTTCCGATGTTTTCTTTTCTCACCCACTTTGGAAACTACTGTTAGTATATATGTTTATTAACTGCTTATTGAATTGAATGCTTCGGGAGTGTTTCTTCAATTTTCTGAATACTTTTAGGCCATTCCAATCTATAGTGTTCACTTTCATTTGTGTGTCCCACCCTCGCTATCTGTAAGTATGTCTTTTGTTTGCTGATCATTTGTGTCTTGTGAACCTTATAGATTCATTAATTTGGAATCATCTTTTTTCAGCATTTACGTATGTCCTCTCATTTCAAAGAGCCTCCTAAGCTCCCGTCTTCTCCTATGATGATAGATGACGTTGTTATTGCTGCCTTTAAGGTCTGGGACACCATTCTCCACCACTAGGGCTTTCTTCTCAGTATTATCGGTGACATTGAAGCGGTCAGAGTTTTGGGAAGAAACTCTTTCCATCTTTCCTTGAGTGTCACTTTCAACCAGGGCGTAGTACTTACTCACAGATTCTTTTATCTGTGGCCATCTAGCATGGAGCCAGTTCTTAATTCCCAGAAAAGCAACAGTTGGAGACATATATGGAAAAAGTAACCGTTACTGAAGGTAGTAATAAATCTATACTACGTACTTAATTACATCTGCAGTTGTTTGATTTAGATTTATTTCGTCACAAGTGGAACTTGAATGCTAATGTAGGCAATTAGTCTGAGATTTTTACTATGTAGAAACTTTTTTGTGTGGATTCTAAATTGATTGGTTTCGGTCACTGGTATTGTTAAAGTTTATACGTTTATCCTTTGTTTTTGAGTGTGTGGGTGTTTGCAGTAACAATGAAAATTCTAGACTTTATAAGGCCCGTAATTTTCACAGGGGTGGCATATTGCATTGTTGAATTTCCTCAGCAAAAGAAGGAGTAACTGGTTGTATCAGGTTAAAGCTCGTTGAGGTATTTATGTTTCTCTGGTGTCATCAGCATACATACCTACATTTTATGTGTTTGGGGGATAGCTCATCACCAGGAGATGGGTGGTGTGTTTAGGGTGTTGGGGGTTTAGAGACCGTGTGTCAAGGGGTAATGTTGTGGGGACAGGGCTTGTTTCATTTGAGGAAGGGACTGCTGTAGAGGTATATGCACTGGCAGCTACTTGGAGCTGTGATGTGAGGACTTACTCTCCCGAAGGGCAGTCCACCTCCAACCTAACCACACCCACACAACCTCCATGACTTTGTCTTGTATGAGTTCAGTTTGAGTTCCAACAGACTCACTTCACTTTTCTGAAATTTGAGGGATATTTACTCTATCCTGAGTAGCAAATCCTTGAAAATTGTGAGATCCAAGTCCTAGTTGTATGCATTTCTGATACACATAATTATTGAATATTTTTGGACAATACAGCACATGACCATCCCTCCCATCATCAGGGGCCTGGGCATCATTTTGGGAAACACTGCTGTGGAGGCCGACATGGGGACCAGTGGACCAACAGTGTCTGGGGCCAGATGCGGGCCTGTTCCTGGGAGGGTTGTTGGTCCTCTAGGCTCCAAGCACCTCTCTCTTATTTTGTGCATCACAGATAATTTGCCTAGTGTTTTTGCATGTGGGTATGAGGTAGAATTATCTCTGAAGACACTAGGTTTCTTGCTTGTTTTGTTTCCCTTTATGCTTTACACTGTAACGTAGCATCCGACTCTTCTTAGGTTCTCATCAGTGTTTATCTTAGGGATGTGCGGATCTAGACTTTTACTGAGACAGATAAATTCCATGAACGTTCATTATTTTTTCTTTTTGAAAACAGGTGTCATTGTCATAAAATACTGAGTTATTTCAGTGGACTTTTTTCAGTTTTTCTTTAGAAGTCCTTTTTTCTATTCTTAAAGGAGTAAAATTTTTAAGAAGTTCCATATGGTTTATATTATGCCAGATTATAAATCAGGGATTCTGACAGATTTGAAGCTGTGGAAGTGGATAAAATGTCTTATACTGTGCTGTGAATTTTTAAAACATTTTCCGCTGTTCTTTTATGCTCTTTTTTTTTTCTTTTCCGAGATGGTGAAAGCATTCCTTTTGGGACACAGGGTGGGGGTAGTAAGATCATGTTGTTTTGTGTTAGGAAAATGGAATTGGACTCAAAACTGTTTTAGGGACCAGTAGTCATCAGATATTTTAAGAGTGCTTTAAATGTAAACACATGTGAAAAAGTGAATCTGTTAGTGCCTTCCCCACCCCCACCCCCCTTTTCTAGCACTGCGGTGTGACTGGCCATTCCGGATTGCATGTGCTGCTGTATCACGTTCATTTTATTAGTGATGTATTTATTGCTGTTTTACATTCATTTTAAAATGACAAAAATAATTCTAGAGATTATGTTTTCTTAACATGTCAGTTAATTACATAGAAGGGGAGGCACTAGAGGACTCTGCCCTTTCATAAAGACACAACATCAAATATGATTTTTCCCTCATTAAATGAACAATTTAATATATTTCTCTGTTTAAGATTTTATCTATTGATTTTTAGAGAGAGGAGAAGGGAGGGAAAAAGAAAGGGAGAGAAACATCAATGCCTGGTTGCCACTCATATGCCCCCTACTGGGGACCTACCCTGCAACCCAGGCATGTGCCCTGACTGGGAATTGAACCAGCAACACTTTGATTCACAATCCGGCACTCAATCCACTGAGCCACACCAGCCAGGGCTAGTATATTTCTTTTAACAAATACTATTCTCAGGATATCTTGTGAACTTTTACAAACTTTTAAGATTTCTTTTACTATATTAGAAATTAAAACATTCTAGAGCAGAACGAATCACCTTGAGTTCCAGCAATCAGAGATCACTGCCTTGAGCACTGATCTCTGAACGATCTTTGAACATTCCTATCATCATCATCATCATCATCATCATCATCATCATCGTCTAGGGTATGTTCCTATCATCATCATCGTTGTTGTCGTCATCGTTGTACTATTTTTTCTTCTCTTAGTGGTGAACATTTCAAGTGTGACGTACAAAAGAGGGCACAGACAATTGAGGTGCAGCTCAGTTTATTATCCTCAAGTGAATGAACAGACATGTGACTGCCAGTCAGATCACATGGTCCAGCACCCAGCAACCCTTTGCTTGCACTCTCCTCGTCTCTCTTGTCTTGCAGCTGCAGGGGAAGCCACTGTGCCAACTTCTAGAACTGTAGCTTAGCTTTGGGCTTCATATAAATGGAATTTTATGGTATGCATTCCTGTATGTCTTCCTTCTTTTACTTACTTGTGAAATTCATCCATGTTTTTACATGAAGTATAGTTTGTTCATTTTTATTATTATATATTACTGCATTTTAAGACTAACCTACATTTTATTTATCCTTTATACTGTAATGTAGATTTGATTTATTTCTAACTTTTGGCTATTAAAATGATACTATACACATCTTTGCACACATGTAAACATTTTTTAAAAACAGTTCATTTATTTTTAGAGAGAGGGAAGGGGAGGGAGAAAGAGAAGGAGAGAAGCATCAATGTACAGATTGGTTGCCTCTCACATACCCCCGACCTGGGACCCGGCCCACAACCCAGGCATGTGCCCTGATGGTGAATTGAACTGGCAACCTTTAAGTTTGCAGGATGATGCCCAATCCACTGAGCCACACTGGTCAAGGCCGTATGTAAGGGTTTTGTTGGGTGTAATAATTAGTGAATTTTCTGGATCCTAGTTATGCATCATTCAACTATTGTAGTTATAATTAAACCATTTTCCAAAGTATTTGGCCCATTTTGTACTCTCACTAGAGTTTATGAGAGTTCTGGTGTTCCACATCCTTGCCAGAATTACTTTGGAGAGGGAAAGGGTAGAGTCAAGATTATTTAGGTATAATTTATGTACAGTAAAATTTACCTTTTGTAGTATATAGTTCTGTTAGTTTTAACAAGCACATTCAGTCACGTAATAACTGCCATAATCACAATATTGAACATCTTCATCTCTGGAAAGTGCCCTTGTGCCCCTTTGCGGTCCAAACCTAACAGTTGGCTGTGCGGTTGGTATCACTTGTGTAATGCAGACATTTACCATTTATGTCAGTATCCATTCGTGGAAATTACACGTTCTGCTAAAAATGCTAATCTGGAATCTGTTCACCTTTTTTTTTTTACATTTTAAAAATTATATGTATACAATAGCCCGAAATATTCACCCAGGTTTTTGAAGCACTCTAAAGGCCTACAAGGTCTATCGAGAAGATATACAGCCTTGTAATATGAAAAATGGAGACATTTATTGAAGAAGATACAAGAAACATTGTGAATAGGACATTGACACCTCAGTCTCCTTCAAAGTAGGCACCTTGGGACCTCCTCACACAGTTCTTCTAGTCGCCATCAGTCGCCCCATCGTATTTTCCTGAATCTCATCTAGGGTCTGTAATCTCTTCCTTTTCAAAGATAAGATTTGAGTTTTGGGAAAAGCCAGAAGTCTCAGGGTACCAGATCTGGGCTGTAGAGGGGCTGAGTCACCTGGGTGATTTGATGTTTTACTAAAAAACTCTGCACGAGACGTGTGCATGAATGGGCATATTGTTGTGATGAAGCTGTGAATCCCCAGTTGCCCATAGCTTTGGCCTTCTGGATCATCTGAATAATTACCATGGAGTAATGTTCAAGCTTAATGCAAAATCTGATGGCAGATTCGTTGCTCTACTCAGTCATTTTGAATGTGACGGCCACACAGTACATGGGCTCACTCAGTGGTGTCAACCACCCTCACTGACTAGTACAGTGAAGTTGTCATTGTTCATGCATGTGCATTCCAGTCCACTCTCCTTGGCTGCCAGGTTACATCGATGTCATGCTGACCATTTTCTTTATATTAACAATGGCTAGACTCTTTCTGGACAGACCTCATATATTTAAGTAACAAACTAGTGTGTTTTATATGAAATACTTAAAGCAGTGTTTCTTGATCAAATAATTATTGTTAACGAATGGTTGTCTCATAAATAGTAACATATTCTCTTCTGTACTAGTAATTTTTTTTTCACTCATTTCAATCCCTTTGCCAGAGTTTTCTTTAAGTTTCCAAATTCTGCCTCTAGGGTATAACACTTAACAAAACCAGGGCTCAATGTGAAGCATCTCAGGGAAACACGTTTAGTGTGTGTGCCCAGGGTGGAGAGCGGCTCACACTGGACGCAATACTTGACGCCCTCTTGCTACCAGCCACGTCTGAGACGTACATCTACTTTATTTACACCCAGTTCATAAGTTCATTCTTCAAAATGTCAACAGTTCTGTAGTACTTATTATATTCGTAATGAAACTTGATCCCCTATTTTATTTAAAATGCTTTGAATGTTGGAGATATAAAAGATTATTTTATAAACATTAGTTGAAAATCATTAAACCGAGTGATGTATTCTAGGAAGTTTGCATACTAAAACCTGTATGACATCCTGGGAAAATATTAACCTTGTTGGCCATTCTGGGTGGTATGCCTGGGTTTCTAACCATGGGCTTTCTTTCATTGTGTGGATAAATATGTCACAATTAACTCAAACAATTTCTTATGTATTTAAGTGTCTACATTTTTACTGAGTCTTAAGATGAACAGCCTTTCATTTGGTCTTTATATTCATTCTGAGGAATAAATTGTAAAATTTGACTTGCTGAGCCAAGTAATCTGCATATTCTTAATGGCTTATGATGCTCATTGCCACATTGTCCTTCCTAAGTATTATACCTTTTACAACCCTACCACTAGTTTCTGAAAGTACCTGTCTTCTAGTACCCTCATCAGCATTGAAGTATTATCATTTATAATGTAGGATTAACCCAATATTGATACCTTTTTTGGAACTTTAAAAATAATATGCTTTTCCTTTAAATAGCATATATAAAATTTATATACTTTAAAAATGTAAAATATTAAATCTATATTTATTATATAATTTGGTGAGTGAAGTAAGAAAGTGAAGTAAGGCAATAAAGGAACAAATTAAGTTTATAAGTTTGAGCTCCCCAAGGAATGTAAAATATGAAAAAAGATGTAACTCTTCCAACAGGAAGACTTCTACATGTGGAGCTTACGTAAGTACAAAGTCAGACCCTGAGTGGTAGGGGAGTGGGGGAGAGATGTCACCAAAGCGCTGTGAGAGCAGAGACGAGGGAATTGTTTTGCTTTGCTTCATGTATTGGAATGAACGGATGTAATTTGCACCTTGAAAGTCCTTCCTTGTAAGGATTTTCCACGTAAGAAGGAAAGTAAAAAAAAAAAATGAAAGAAAATTTTAAAAGGGGAGGAAGTTTAATGGCACCTTTGGCTGATTTGCAAACTTATAAAGAATGGTCAGTTCTATTCATTGATAGATTTCTAAAGGTAACATTCTTTTTCTCCCCCAAAACTCGTTGCAGTTTATTTACTTGCTCGTCTCTCTTTCTTGTCCATTTCTCCTTCGAATATAAACTCCATGGATAGGGCACCACTGTCTCTGGGTTCATCACTGACTAATTCATTTTCTTGCATTTTGCCCAGTTTATAGCAGGCCCTTAATAAGTGATGAATTGAACATATGTAAGGAGCACAGGCAGTCAGTGTATATTTGGGGACAATGGGATATAGGTGGGGTGGGGTGGGACCCTTGAAAGGAATCAACTTCAGAGTAAGTTCAGTGGTCCCTGGATACATTTTTTTCCCATGCAGATGATCCTAACTGGTGATGGAATTGAACTGTTTCATATTTTGACTGTCAGTGTCAATATTCTGGTTGTGATGTGCTACAGTTTTGTAAGGTGTTAGTTAGTGTTAGAGGAGACTGAGTGAAAGGTGTGTGGGGTCTCTCTGTATTATATTTTACAGGAGCATACAAATCTACAATTATCTGGAAAAGTTCATTGTGATGGGCAAAGAATTTTTAAAACTTCTTTGTTAAAAAAATCTCTAACCAATGATATTCTAAAACATTTTAATACATAATTGTATTATTTAGGATATTGGTTTGGCTTTTAATTGGGATCAGATAGCTACCAGTGGCTTAACTATAGTAGAAGGTTTACATTTTTCTCACAGTGAAGTCTCAGCTGGTCCAGGGGTATAGGCAGGTTTGCTTCCTGAGGTCATCTAGGGAGCAGAGTTTCTCCTGTCCTGTTTTGTCATTCCCTAGGGTGGTGTCCTCATGCTGCCTCCCTACCACTCTCCTGGGGTGTAGCCAAATGGAAGGGTGATGATAGGAAGAGAAAACAGCTTTCTTTTAAGGATATAGCTGAAAACTTACACATGCTCCTCCCAGTTACATCCCATTGGCTAGAATGTAGTCGTATGGCCACAGTTTGCTGTGAGAATGACTGGGAAATGCAGCCCTGCCCTGGCCTTTTGTTCATAGAAAGGAACCGAGGGAGAGGCATTTGCATTGGGATCAGGCCGCTGACTGCCACCGTATTGCGCTGGAATGCATCACGTTTTTATTGGTGATGCTGTCTTCCCCTCTTATTTCACTACACTTATGTAGGAAAAGCATGGGTATTTTAAAAAGCTAGGCATATTTGCTGGATCATTATGGCAATTAAAACTGCTTTGTGGTTGTTCAAATGCTCATCTTCCCTTTCTGCTTCAGCTTCCTCAAAGGCAGGGTATGGTTTTTTTTCCTCTTTGTATTTTTGGTGCCTGGCATGGGGCCTGACTCTAATAGGCATTCACCAGGTATTTATTGACTGTTTAGCCTTTTATCTGTGTTAATTGAAATGTCTTTAGCAACATTTTCATCCATGTTTCTAATAGCTGACCTGCTTCTCCTTAATTCTTTTTTATTATCCTCACTTGAGGATATGCCTATTAATTTTAGAGAGGTGGGGAGAGGTAGAGAAACATTGATGTGAGAGAGAAGTATCGATTGGTTGCCTCCTGTTGTGCCTTGACTGGTCATGGAACCTGCAACCTAGGTATGTGTCCTGACCAGGAATTGAACCTGAAACCTTTTGGTGTGTGAGACAACACTCCAACCAACTGAGCCACCTGGGTTGGGCTCCTCAATTCTTTCATGGTATCTGGTTTGTTACAATGTTATAGGTTCAAATATATGAATAGGACCCTTTTTGGCAGATTATTATAACTATGGAGGATAGTGTATGGTATCTTTTTTTATAGTTTTGATGGAATAATTAGTGTTTTGTAGTATATTTGTTAGATATAAGGAATCAATTATAGTTTGACAAGTAGCATGGTTGGTAATATGAAAAAATAGTAATTTCGTCATCATAATAGAATGACCTTTATTTTTTTGTCCTGACCAGTGTAGCTCAGTGGGTTGGGTGTCATCAGGCAAACTCAAAGCCGCAGGTTTGATTCCCAGTCAGGGCACATGCCTGGGTTATGGGCCAGGTCCCTGACTGGGGACTTGTGAGAGGCAACCAATTGATCTTTTTCTCCCTCCCATTGTCCCTCCCTTCCCCTCTCTCTAAAAATAAATGCATAATTTTAAAAAATGTTTATTTTTGAGTTCAATATTTTGTAAAACTAGAGTTCTTTTTTCCTCAATGATTATTATTTGTATTGATGTTTCAGTTCTTCAAATTTTATATCTTCCTAACATTTTATTGTTAATATTAAATAATCTTGAGTCAATACTTTTAAAAAAATGGAATCATCAATACCAGATTACTTCTTTTAGTTAATTGGAGGACTTTTTTTTTTTAGTTAGATGAATTTTATTTTAAGAGTTTATTTGGAGGACCTGAGGGATACAGTTTAAAAATTTTGGTTTTTAGAACAGAAAGAAATATGCTGTAACTTTCCCTTATTTTTCTGGTGGAGAGAAGGTTTTTTTTTTTTCCTCCCAACAGGAAAATGCAGTTCCACTAAGATTCTTGGGTCACAGATCAGAGGCTTGGATCAGCAAAAAGAAATGAACTTTTGGAAGAATTCTGGTCCAATATTACGGGCCAGTTTAAACTACAATGTAGGCAATGGCAGGCTGCCTCCTTTCTCCCTCTAAGGCAAGGCAACACAGCAGTAATATTTACCAGAGAACGGAAGGAGGGCTGTGTTTGTGGGTGGGCTGGGGGCATAGCTTCCCAATAAAATGTTACTTTGTCTGGTACTGTGAGCAGTTTCTCAGTCCTCTTGGAAAAACTTGAAGGGAAAAGCCCGGGACAGTGAAGTTGTGCTAAAAGAGAATCAGTTTTGTTTGTGAAATTTGTTCGGTGGCAGTCAGCTCTTATTTCTCCTGGTAATGAAGATGCACAGCTATGAAGAAGGGGAAATCACTTATATTTTTACCTTGGAGAGCATTTTGTGATTATTTTTTGTTGCATATTGAACTTTCTAATTGTGTTTTTCTTTGCTTGCAATCCCAGGATACACAGCGGTGGATACAGGGGTAGATAGATGTGGATGGAGCATGCTCTGAGTGAAAGGAAGTGATTGGAAATTTTTTTAAATGGTGAAATAAACAACAGATCAGTCCCAAAGCTAGTGATACTTGACTACGTGTTGTACTTTCTTATATAATTTTGATTTTCTTAATGGCCCAAGCTTCTCAACTAGATATCATGAACACAGTTTTGAATAAATTTAAACTTGTGATGTGTAATGACTAGTTGATAAATTTTCTTCAACTATCCAGATTTTTGTAATGAAAAGGATTACCCATAGTACTTAACAGACACTTTTCTGTCTTCCTCACTTGTCTCAAAATCCTCTCTACATTAATTTAAAAAATCCTTCCTGCTGCTTTCTCTTGCTGGCCTCAAGTTGACCTGTACCTATGCTGAAGGTCAATACCAGTGAGGCTGTGCAGTTCAAACCACTCTGGGAGCCTTTGAAACTTGGGCAGGAGGGGTATTAACCCCTCCTCCCAAACAACACCTTCTTAAGAATTAATAATAAAATCATTCCAGTGAGTCACAGAAAAAGTTTCAAGTTTGTAGGACCACGTATGTAAGAAATAATGTTTTGGTGGGATATCCATAAGGTAGTTTTATATGGTGTGTTCAGCAAACACAAAATGTTAGAAGTGAACAGATGTTCACACTAAACTATTTCCAGTATAAAGAAGAAATAAAAAGTATGTGCCTGTGTTCAGGAAAAATCAAATTGACCAGTGTTGCTTATTTTGCTCTTCATTTTAAATTCCTTCACAAAAGCATTTAACAAAGGTGTCCTTGTAAAAATGACATCTGCTGATTGTAATAAGTATTTAAAAAATTAGACCTGTGCAAAGGTTCAAATATCATGCCTATTGCCACCGTCTTTGATCGGATCAGCGTTAACGTGCTGGCGATTACCCTTCCAAGGCTACCAGGAGGCACCTTTTAAAAATAAAAACCCCAGGACTGCATCCCTAGCCCAAATGTGTGTTATATTGTATCTCCTGGGGTTGGCCACTGGGAACTTTCTTCCCTCACTTCTTTCCTCTATGTTTTTGAATTGCTTAAGTGGTGCTTAAATATGCCTGTGCTATAAGGGGAGGAGCAAAGTAAACACTGAACAAAACCCGAAACTATTTCGAGTCCCCCTCACTCCTGCTCTCTTCTCCGTGATCTGAGGTGGTAACGCTGTCAACTGTCAATGGCACACCTTGCCCGGCACCTGTAGGTGCATTCACATGCGTATGTGTCGATTTGCGTAATATATTTACCGTGTAAAAAAACCAAGTGGGCACATTGTTTGCATAGGTAAACTGTTCTGTGAATTGCCTTTTCACTCAATGATATGCTGATGAGGTTTTTCCATATTGAAGAAGATTGGGATATAAGAAACATGGTACTTAGGTTAATGACACTTCAATCCCCTTCAGAGTAGGCATCTTGGGACCTCACACAGTTCTTCCAATCGCCATCAGTGGCCCCATCATATTTTCCTGAATCTCATCTAGGGTCTGAAATCTCTTCCTTTTTAAAGGTGATTTGAGTTTTTGGAAAAGCCAGAAGTCCCAGGGCACCAAATCTGGGCTGTAGAGAGGCTGAGTCACCTGGGTGATTTGATGTTTTGCTAAAAAACTACACAAGACGTGATGCATGAGTGGGCATATTGTCATGATGAAGCTGCTAATCGCCAGTTGTGCATAGCTGTGGCCTTTTGAATCATCCGAATAGTTTCCCTGGAGGATTGTTCAAGCTTAACGCAAAATCTGATGCAGATTTATTGCTCTACTCAGTCATTTTGAATGCCACAGCCATGCAGTACACGTGCTCACTCAATGGCATCTACCACCCCCACTGACTAGTACAGCGAAGTCGTCATTGTTCACACATGTGCATTCTAGTCCACTCTCCTTGGCCACCAGGTTACATCAATGTCGCACTAACCATTCTTGTTGTATTAACAATGATTGGACTTTTTCCGGACAGACCTCATATACCAGTTGGGTCTCTATTGTTTCGTCATTTTAATTTTGTTATCTTACATTTATTTTTTTAAGAAATGAATATATTCTTATTGTAGAACATTTAACTATACAAATACAGCAGAAATCCCTCTTTAATTCCATGCCAGAGGTAACTTCTTTTACCAGGACGGTGTACACTCGGTCCTTCCTGTTTTTAAAATATACACACACACACAACACACACATATAGGTACCTGCCTCTTTATATTGTATTCCATAGCATGGGTTAACCATTGCTTTTGGTTAGCATCCACATTGTTTTCATTATCTGACAATTATAAACCAATTAAATATTCCTGCATATGAATCTTTATGTAGCTGTTCAAATGTTCTTTAGTTTCAGAAAAAAAATTGTTGGGTTGATGGGAATGTACATCTTTAATTTCAATGAGGACTGCCAAAATCTTCCAAAAATTCTGTACGAGTTTGATCTCTCACCTTTGGTGTTTTTCTGTACCTTTAACAATACTGGTTGTTATAAATCTTTTTCAAAAAATGTGTTCTCATGGATCTTACTGTGTTAATTAATTTTCTCTTTTTATTGCTTAGGATTTTTATTGCCTATTTTTATTTTGGATTTTTGGCTTGCTTTCTTACTGATTTGCAGGAGGTCTTTTTAAAAAATAAATATCCTCTTCTGTTTTATATGTAGTAAATGTTTTCTTCTCTCTTGTCTGGTTTATAATGTAATTCATTACATAAAGTCTTTAATTTATAAGTAGTCAAATTACTGTTCCTTATATCTTTTTTAATTTTGTGTCTTGCATAAGAAAAAGGCTTTACCAACTCTAGGTTTATACACATATTTCCATAGTTAAATATTAGGGAAATTATTAAATTCTGTGGTCCTAAAGACAGTTATAGAATTTTATTATTTTTCTTACTGATTTGGAATAGTGCCTGTATCACAAGGTTAATTCTCAGACACATGTGGTTCTGTTCTGAACTCATTTCCATTGAATTGTCTACTGCCCATATCGTAGACTTTTATTTTATTTTAATTTATTTTTTAAAGTATATTTTATTGATTATGCTATTACAGTTGTCCCAATTTTCCCCCCTTATCTCCTCTCCACCCTGCATCCCCCAGTCCTCCAGCATTCTCCCCCCTTAGCTCATGTCCATTGGTTGTATATATAAGTTCTTTGAATTCTCTGTTTCCTACACCATTTTTGGCCTCTACTCATCTACTTTATGCCCACCAATTATGCTTTTTCTTCCCTGTACCTTCCCTCCCCCATTCCTCCCCTTTCCCTCCCTACTGAAAACCCTCAATGTGATGTCCATTTCTCTGATTGTGTTCCTGTTCTAGTTGTTTGCTTAGTTTTTGTTTTCATTATTTTTATTTTTTTAGGTTTATTTGTTGATAGTTGTGAGTTTGTTGTCATTTTACTCTTCATAGTTTTTGATCTTCTTCAATTTCTTAGATAAGTCCCTTTAATGTTTCATATGATACAGGCTTTGTGATGATGAACTTTTACCTTATCTGGGAAGCACTTTATCTGCCTTTCCATTCTAAATGATAGCTTTGGTGGATAGGGTAATCTTGCATGTAGGGCCTTGCCTTTCATGACTTCAAATACTTCTTTGCAGCCCTTTCTTGCCTGTAAGGTTTCTTTTGGGAAATCAGCTGATAGTTTTATGATAGACTTTTAAATGACAGTAGTTTTATAAAAAATTTGCTATTTGACCAAGGGCATTTCTACCCAGGTTAGTCCTTCTCAAAAAATTTTTTTATGTATTTCCATATCCAGCAATATTTTATTTATATTGTATTGTAAAATATCAATGTTACATAAATTCTTCTTGGTATTTTGATAGTGGTTATACTGAATTTTAAATTAAGTTATGGGCAGTTTTACAGTATTGAGTCTTTTTGTCCAGAAATCTGTTGTACCTTTGTATTAATTCAGATCTCATATGGCTATTAGTCAGGTTCTGTGGTTGTCTGTTTAAAGGCCTTCCACATTTCTTTTGTGTGTTTCTTTCTTCTTGTTTATTCTATTATACTTGTCCCGATGTTTCCCCCTTTGCCCTCCTCTGCCCATCCCACCCCCGCTCCCACAGTCCATCCCCACACCATTGTCCATGTCTATGGTCATTCATACATGTTCTCTGACTAGTCCCTGCTCCTTCTTTCCACCCCTCTTTCCTCTGGCAGCTGTTGGTCTGTTCCAGGTTTCCATGTCTCTGGTTCTGTTTTGCTCATTAGTTTATTTTGTTCATTAGATTCCTCTTATGAGTGAGATCATATGGTATTTGTCTTTTGTTCTTGAATATTTTATTGGGTTCATTGCTGTTGTGATTGGACTTTCTAATTATTGCTCATGGTATGCAGGCTTTTGATTTTTTATATGTTGATTTTTTATGTTGATGTGTTGATGTGTTGATATGTTGATTTGTTGTAGGACAGTACTAAAATCTGTTAGTTCTAATAGTGTGTCAGTTGATTCTCTTGATGTTCTAGAACATCTCTGCCCAATAGAAATATAAGGTGAACCATAGATGCCAAACAACATATGTAACTTTAAATTCTCTAGAAGTCATATTAAAAAAGTAAAAGAAACAGGTGAAATTTACTTTAACAATACAGTTTAATGCAGTATATCCATACTTACGCCGCAATGCAATCTGGACCACACAGTCACATTCCTGGTGCCCAGAGCCACTCAGGGTGGCTGGTAGCTTCTGTATTGGACCGTGCACAGATGGTTTTGGGGGGGAGGGGTTTGTTTTTGGTTTTTTGGTCTTTTATTTCTTTCCTTGGTATCTCTTGCTTGGCGTACAGGTCGTACATGCAGATGTTGGTGATATTAATGGGAATTCTTCCAGTGTTTGACCACTGTGGGTTTCTGATTAGGTGGACTGTGGAGACCAAGTGGTTTCTTTTCCTTTTCTAGTTTGTAAGAATTCTTTTTCTTTAAGTTAAGACTAGGTTTTAAGTTTAATAAAAAAAAATTGGCATCTCTTGAAAAGACTACTTTCTTTTTTCCATCTTTTTAAAGTGAAGAGCAATTTATAGTTTTTTTAAAAAGGTGAATCATCCTTGGATTTCAGCAGTAAAACCTCCTTGATCGTGGACATTTACACTTTTTAACAAATTTCTACAAAATTTCATCTCCTTTTGTTTGATTTAGGCTATCTAAAAGTCTCTGTTAATTCTTCTGTTTTGTTTTAATCGCAGTCTGTGTCCAGTTTCGGGATGAGGGTTTTCCTGGACTCATGCAGCGAGTGGTCTGGGTGTCAGACATGTGTGTACTTTGGAACTGCTGTGTAATAGGAGAATTATCTGTATTTTGAGGGTTGGTAGGCTTATTTGTAAAAAATATTGGACTTGGTTTGTTTTTAGGGGTAGCTCTTTGGTCCATTTTTCACTCTTTTAGGATTATTTGCCAGTTCAAGCTTTTGTCTGTTTGGCCAATTTTGATATTTTTGTTTTCCTAGATATTTTATTATTTTTGCTTAGGTTTTCAGATGTGAGTATAAAGTTGCACATGAAATTTTCTTACAACTATGTTTTGATGTATAAAGAAAAATGAAAGATATATTAGAAACTTAATGGTGATTGTCTACGGGAAGTGGCAATGGAATTATGGAACGAGAAATGATAGAGTCTTTAAAAACTTTATATCCTTGGGCAGTAGGAGAATTTTCAAATAATGGACTTGTTTACTTTCATAAAAAAGAAGTGTTACTTTGAACTTTAAACATGAAAACATACAGAATATTGTACAGAAATATGTTCATGTTACTAGTCCCAGGACGTCTTACCTGTGTGTTTTCTTCTCAAGCCGGGCTCTGGACCGTCTTCACCCTGGGCGGCGTGGGCAGCAGAGCGGCTGCCACTCCTGCGCTTTCTTCCCCTCTGGCCAACCAGAGTCTCCTGCTTCTGCTGGTGCTGGCCAACCTGACAGACGCTGCAGACGCCCCAAACCCCTACAGACAGGCCATTATGTCCTTTAAGAATACCCAAGGTTGGTGCTATTTGTTTTTTTCTCTGACTATTCTTTCTAATGAGGAAAGAGGGTATTGTTTACCTCATATTGTTTATTTCAGTAGTTGTGGAGATGACTGTTCAGTATATTTTCATATTGATTGAGAACAACTTAGGTTTTCCTGCCTATATGTTAAGAAAGGTCAAATAAATCTTAGATGAGGGCTGTGCTTCCCTATATCCGTTTAAATTTACATTTCTTTCAGAGATAACCAAACTTAGCATCCATCTGTCCTACCTGTTAGGGATAGGAATTAACCTGAGAAAAACTCTAAATGATAGGTTGTTAGCAATTTTTCATTCAAAGTCTATTTTGAGTTTTATAGAACTAAAAATTAGAACTAAGCAAAACTCCTTCTGCAAAGGGGCAGATGGCTGTGCGTGGCCATGTGGTCTCTATCACCACCTCTTAGCTCTGCCATCAGAGCACAAGGCGTAGATAATGCATCAGTGAGTGAGCATGGCTGGTTCCAGTAAAGGTTTATTCCTAAAACAGGTGATGGGCTGCAGTTTGCCAAACCGTGAGGTAGAGCAGAAGTAGAGAGTTCTATGTAGACACGGTACTCTATTATCAAAAGGTTATAAACTATAAGCAATATTAATATGCTAGGCTAGATTGTCAACAAGTATCCCAACATGAACATAATTAAGATGGGTAAAAATTACAGTTATTGCATGGGAATTTTTAAGGCTTCTGAGGCACTTTTCCTTGTTCCTTTTCAGAGCTGTTCTAATATGTGTTTCTCATAGGTAGCGGGTGAGGGTGCCGGTTAGTGGTGGCTTTGCTCATTCTGGTATTATTCTCCACAGGGAGTGGGAAGTCTCTAGTAATTGGAAAGGTAAAAAGTGAAAGCTCGTTTATCTAACAGTACTTTCTATTGCCATACTGTACTCTTACTGACAGTGTGGCTTCATGGTTAAGGAAGCGAGTTTTGGAGTGAAGCAGATCTGAATTTGTGCCACACGCCTGTCACTGCAGGTCAGCGAGGCCTCTCACATTTTGCTTAATCTCAGTAAGCCTCAATGGCTTTGTTTGTAAAATGAGATGATATCACTAGTAGTATTTGTGTAAGTACCAAGCACCTAAGATTTAAAAATGATTAGCTCAGATTTTGCAACAAAGCAGAATTCATTATGTGTGTCTACTGCTGTTACTTTTGCTTCTCTGGGCAAATGTTACTGTTTGAGGTGGAACCTCCCTGAGATAGTCATCTTTTACAGGCTGCATGGTACATTGATTCCAGACATTGGCCTTAGAGTTAGACTGACCTGAGTCCATATCACAGTTTTTATTTTTTATTTTTTTAGTTTTTTTATTGTTGTTCAGTTACGGTTGTCCCCATTTTCCCCCCATTGCTTTCCCCTGTCCTGCACACCCCCTGCCTCTCCCACCCAGTTTTTCATTTTTTAAATACCAGTTTATTTGTGATCAGGGATTATGATCTCTACTGCTCACGGTTCTTTATAAGATTTAAATGAGCATCTGTCATAGAACCGACTCCCTGAATTATTGCTGTATTTGAAGAAGCAGTATTATGTAGTGAACACAATAGAGGCTGATCTTGGAAAAGGTACGTGATCTCCCTGAGCCTCTGCTTCACCCTTCGTGAAACTGGTCAGCAATGACATGGCCGTTGATGGATTTAATGAGGGACGGTACATGCGATCATTGGAAAGCTGTTGAGATAGTACAGAGACCTACTCTTAGCAAAGTTCAGTTACACAGCACAGTGTCGCCAACTCTGTCACCATGTTTTACATTAGCTTAGTTCTTTTTTAAGTAAAATTATAAATATAAATTGGAGTTTTAAATCTGAAATGTAGCAACTTAGACAAAATTAATGGGAACTGAATTGTATAGAAGAGTAGGATTTTCATTACTTCTATAAGGCACGGTCTAGAAAATAATGATGTAATATGAAAAACGTCCGTGTTTTCTGTGTTCCAGATAACAGCCCCTTCCCCTCGTCAATCCCACATGCTTTCCAGATTAATTTTAACAGTTTGTACACAGCTCTCTGTGAACAGCAGACCTCTGACCAGGCGACCCTCCTCTTGTACACTTTGCTCCATCAGAATAGTAACATTCGAACATACATGCTGGCTCGCACGGATATGGAAAATCTTGTAAGTATTGTGCTAAACATTTCATGCTTTTTGTATTTCTAATATTTTGAAGAATAATTTCTTTTCCCTGGAGGGAAGCTGTATTTGCTTGGTTGCCACGAAGGTGATGGTTGAGAAGTGGATGGGGAGATGTCACCAGACGCAGAGGTCTGAGCTTGACCGTGTAGGAGACACAGCTCATAGACATGGCCTCACAGCGTGGGAGAGCACATCAGCACGGTCAGCTTCCCTGTCCTTTAGGGCTGTGACAGCCACCCACCGCTGGCAGCAAAAGGAATGTCCCCTCCACACCATTTCTTTTACAGGTTGATATCAGGATTCATGAGATATTTGGTAGCCTGTTTTTTAGTGTTAAATATCATACACTGAGTGATATGGAGTGTTAAAATGCATTTGAAGAGTGTAAAATTCATTTTCCATGTCAAAGTGACAGTAAGGACAAAAACAGTGAGAGAGCCTGTCTCCATACCGGCTGTCGGTGGAAAACACTGGCTTACACAGCAAAACTGGGTGTAACAGTGAACTACGGATGCAAGTGAAAACTTGTAACGAGAAGGCCTGTGTACCAATGGGTGGGCATGAGCACAGAGACAAATCTTAGCGTGATGTGTCCTAAGGGAATGATAGCAATGAGCAGGAGATGTGTGACATCACCTGTTCTGGAAAGTTCCATGGTAAGGTGTCGGTGTGCACAAGGATGCAGAGGGCAGGTGTCTGTATATGATACACAACAGTGAAAAGTTCAGAGGTTTTGGTTTTGCTTGGGAAGGTAGGGTAGGGTTTCCTTGTTTGTTTTGGGATTTTTGTTTTTAAATTTCTTGTGTATATTACTTTGATAATGTCTTACTGATGTCTCTTTATCTGTCCTTTTGCTTTTCTTCTATAATAAATATTTATTGAAGCTATGATTAGGAAATACGCTATGGATGGAAAGTTGACTCTGCTGATCTGATTTTGTCGTTGTTAACAATTCTTTTATGTTGCAGTCTTTGCTATTAAGAAGGTCATGTTTGACACAGGACAGGGTTCCTAAGAGTATTTTACTGTGCGTAGGTCTCTGCTAGGCCGGAGGCAGGGCTGCCGCCACTCAGAGTCAGGGGTTGACCATGAGCCCCGCAGCCCAGCGCAGAGGGAGGTGCTTTCCTGTGCTGGTTCCTTAGCTCTGCGCACAGGAAGTACTTCCCGTCAGAGGCTGGCTGGTAACCGTGGAGTTAAAGCAAAGGGTAGGCAGTGAAGGTGTAACGGTTTAAGACATTGGTCTCATAACGAAGTAATGGAAGTAGTAAATTACAATTTGTATTCCCTAGGTTTTACCAATTCTTGAGATCCTGTATCACGTTGAAGAAAGAAATTCACACCACGTGTATATGGCACTTATAATATTGTTGATCCTTACGGAAGATGATGGCTTCAATAGATCCATTCACGAAGTGGTAAGTTCCCGTTACTTTGAGTGGAGCTATAGACCAAAACTGTCCCTCCACCAGGTTTACTGTGGCCTTAGCACTTCTTCTTACTTCTCCTGCCAGCTGTTTCTGCTGGCACCCGACTTAGAAACGGTTTGCGAGCCATTTATGAAGTGGTGGGGTTTTTTGTGAAGTGGTGGTTTTTTCCCCCCTGAATGAGTATTAAGCACTATTAAAAACACTCTTAAAATGATTTCTTTAGTAATTGAGGCAAATGTTTTTGCTGCCACTGGGTTCATTTTCTTCTCCATTTCATTTCTACTTTTTAGTTGAGGCAGAAATTGTCCAACAGGTTTTCTTCCTGTGTACAGAATGAGTGGAAGAATAGGGAACAAAGGGAAGAAAACTAAAAAATCAATTGTTTTATATTTTAAAAGAGAGCATAATATAATTTTACTCTTTAAATGTTAGTCCTGCTGGTAAGTTCCAGTCTCAAACTGATTTTATCTTCCTGTTTGGTATTTTCTTTGTGTCAGAGTGTATATGGACATAGTGTTAAAACTTACAGAGAAGTAGTAGGTTTTTTTAAATTTTATTTTTCAATTACTGACATATCATATTAGTTTCACATGTGCAACATAGTGATTAGTCACTTAAAAATCTTACAAAGTGATCGCCACGATAAGATTGGAGCCCCCAACACCACACATAGTTATACAATAGCATCGACTGTGTTTCCTGTGCTGCGCTCTACATCCCGTGCCTGTTTTTATAACCAGCAGTTTGTATGGAAGTACTAGGTGTTAGTGAAAAATAGCACACCCCGTGTCTCTCTTACTCCTAATTCCAGCTTTTGGCTCTGTTCATGTTTATAAGCACTTACGTTGTGTTTCTGGATCTTTCAGATTTAGACATTAACTATTCCTAAGGTGGAAGATGGTATCGGCTCTTTTCCCTGCACAGAAGTGTGTTCACTCTGGATTCCCAGCACCTCCCCTCCCCACCCGAAGCTCATAGACTCTTCCTTCTCTCCTCCAGCCCCCAGTACTTCAGCCGAACTGAGAATCCCCTGTAAATCCGTTACAGCGTTTTGCACATTTTCTCAGTCCTCCTTTCTTCTTTGACTCCTCTCGTAGTCCCCACTGAAGCCTTTCCTCAAGTGCCTGGTGACCCTGGCTTGCCTGTTCTTATTTAGGAGCGAGGTGCTAAAGTTGATGGGAAGTTCTGCGTGTGGGCAGAACTTGCTGTGACTTGCTCTGTGTAGTCCATTTCTCTCTTCCCAGCTGATCATTTTCTCAGAGGGGCCTCTTCCAGTCTCCTTCGTGTCGGGGGCAATGAGAGATGGGGCTAGGGGCTTCACTCTTCATTGGGTGCGAACATTTCTTCTGGACTTCAGTGGGGCTTTTGTGTCATCTCACCTTTCTCTGCTGTTCTGTTCAGATTTTTTTTTTTTTTTTTTGCCTCTGATATAGTGTGACTATCATTTCAACTAAGATTTAAGGAATCTTGACACTATAGAAAGGATAAAACATACAGATTCTTGATTCTTGTATTTAAAGTTCCACCAAAGAGAAAATACTTGCACTGGTTTACTCAAATTTTTAATACATAACACTTCTCTTTTGATAAAGAATAAAAAACCAGTATAATTTTTAAAAACATTTAAAAATTGAAGTGTAAAATAGAAAGTATGCAAATTTCAAAGGTGTAACATAGGAGTTTTTGCATATAGATGCCTATACCTGGGTTCCTACCACCCAGATCAAGCCATCAAGCATCTCTCGTGCACGGAAGACTCCCTGTGCCCTTCGCTGGTCTGGGCCCTGCTCCAGCCGGTTCACTACTGCTCTGGCTTCACTCTGCCGGATTGGTGCTCGCCTCTCCTTGATTTACAGTGCATTCCCTTACGCTAGCTTCTTTACTCAGCACGGTGTTTCTGAGGTATACCTATGGTAGTAAGTCATTAGTTTGTTCTTTATTACTATGTGCTACTCCATTTTATGAATAGACCACAATATATTTATCTGTTCTCTTGTTGGTGGATTTTGGCTTTTTTTCCAGTTTGGGGCTATTTTTGATAAAGCTGCTGCACACTTTTGGACATGTATTTCAGTGGGCATATGCCCTCATTCTCTTGAATATATTCCTAGGAGTAGGGTTGCTTGGTCACAAGATAGGTGTGTGTTTAGCTTTAAGAGATACTAGTTAAACTGAAATTGTGAATACCCCACCTCCCAGCAGTTTCACTCCAAGTTTATCTAGGAAGACCTTGTGCATTTGCATAGAGAGGATGTGCTTATTACACATTATGCACAGCGCTACTCATAACACTGAAAGCGTTTACAACGCGCAGAGTGAGACAGGCAGGGTGCTGACTACATCCAGAGAGGAAGAAAGGAGGACGAAAGGGGGGTGAACAACACCCTCGGGTTCTACCAAGTCTGTGGGGTTTCATTTGCAGGGTCAGCAGCAAAAACAAAACGAGCAGCCACACAGAAAACTTTTACTAGTCACAAGTAAATAGAAATGCTTAAAATTTTACATTTTTTTTTACTTTTCAAGCGATAGCCAACTACCATTTAGAGGGCTTTTGCCACATGCCAGCCTCCGAGTTAAGACTGCAGAACAGGTCAGGGGTGGGTCACTTGTGATGGGGGCGCCAGGTGACCTGAGTCGACCTGAGTAGAAATTTACCGTGGAGGCGCTGCGCGCACTTGCACGGAGTTGAACGCACTGCTCCTTTGTCATTCTTGCCTGTTTCCGTGTCCCCTGTCTCCTTCCCAGGATCATTGGGAACTTGGGGGTGTTGGCAGAATTACTAGAGAGTATCTATTTTTATTGGTCTTTTGAAGACCTAAGGTGCAGCTATAGTATTTAGAGTTAATTATATTTTTATGGATTATAATTGTGGTTTTGGGGGTGTTTGTTTGTTGTTGTTTGGTAGTCCATAGTTTCCTTCTGAATTCTTCTGGCCGTTAGTTTCTGTTGTTGCTACGGTGGCGAGGAAGGACAGCCAAGCACTTTTCCCCTCAGAGCTGGTGCGTGGGTGGTTCGTGCTAAGTCTTTGCATCCTTCAGGCTTCATTGTCCCGTATACTTGCGTGGGAGTTTCTCTAGGGGTAGAATTCTAGGGTCCTAATCTGCTCCTTTAGAGTCTATGGGCATTGTTCTCTTGTCCTTCAGATGCATGGTATTCAAGATGAGAAGCCGCTTAATGTTGAAGTGCCTCTTTCTCTTTTTTGGTGAAAACATGTTTCTGCTTTCTGAAAGCCAGTAGGATTTTTTTCATATGCTGTGAATTCAGAAATTTTACCACATTATACTTTGGTTTTTTCTTCAATATTTCTGCTAAGAATATTGAAAGTTTTTCTTTCCCTCAAAGAAATTTTCTCCTGTTACCATTTTTTCCTTTTAGTCTGTCCCTTTTGTTAGGTAGATGTTAGGTATCGATTTTTCTCTTATATTTTGTCTTTTTGCTTTTTATTGCTATTATCTAAGAGAAATTCTAAATTTAATCTGTCAAATCACAAATTCAGTTTTCTGTAATGCCCTGCTAATTTTCTCTCCACCATATTTTTAATTTTCCTCAGCTTTTCTTCATTCTCCTTACTCCTAGTAGCTTGTTCTTATTTTATGGATCAGGTATTCTGTCAAATCTCATCAAATATACTAATTAGAATTAAAATTTTTCCAGATTCTTAAATTATTTGTTTAATTAGGGGGTCTGTTTGTTCCATGTGTTCAGTTTCACATTATTTACTTGGTAAACTTTTTATCATGAACACATTAAATGTTAACATAATTAGAAAAAATAGTATTATGAGTCGCCATGGACTTATCATAAACACTCTTCTGTTTTTATTTTATCTTCCTAGCCTGCTCTTACTGCCTTTTATATTTTGGCTAAAATCTCTTTGAAAAATCTTACAAATTGCATATATACAGGTTAATTTAACTTGTAAATATTTCACTATGCCACTTTAATAAGAATGAATTTAAAAAAATACATAACCATTATACCATTATCACATCCAATAAAATAATTTTTTAGACTTACTAATACTGAATTCATTTTCCCCAATTATCGTTAAGATGTCATTTTGAGTTCATTGGTTGGTTCAAATCTGTTTCCAAAGTCCATTTACTGTACTTAGTTCCGAAGACTTTTTCATCTATGATTGTCTCTCCCTTTCCCACCTTTTATATACCATTGATTTGTTGTAGAAACTGGGTTATTTGTTTAGTAGAGTTTTCTCCATTTAGCTTTGGCTTATTATATCATTGTGTTATTTAACATGTACTTCAATCCTCAGTATTTCATATACATCAGTAATTAGAATAGAGGCTTGATTTGATGTAGCATAGCTTTCTTTTAGATTCCAGTTTTTTTCTACCTCCCTTGTGACTTTTTGTTGTCCCTTCACATTTATCACTGAAAGGCTAGGCTCCTTTCTTTTGAATGGTGGAGGGACCTTCCTTACAGGTGTGAGTGAGTGATGGAGGTCTGCTGTGCTCTGCAGAGGGCGTGTCCTCTCACTGGAGAAGGCGGGAGTCAGCCTGGAAGTCTTTCTTTGTCAGGGGTTGGTGGGGAAGTACATGGCACATTGGCCCCCTGAGTCAAGGAGAAAGGGAGTAGCAGTGTCTTAAATAGAAGAACACATCAGGGAATTGCAGTGCTCAGCTGAGCCTGGTGGTTTCGCTGCATTCTTCCTCCCTTCTGTGGCAGCCCGGAACTGGCTGCTGCACTGCCCACTCTTTTCTGTCTGTCTGTCTGTCTGTCTGTCTGTCTCTCTCTCTCTGACACCCTTGTCGCAGCTTAAGTTAGAAGACAGTTCTGCTTACTGAGGCCTGGGGGGAGCTGCCTGCTCTGAGTAGTCAGAAAGGAACACAGGCATGTCTTCCCTTGAAGATCTCGGCTATTTGCATTCTTGGCCTTTTCCTGAATGCAGCGTGGAGGCTTTTCATGGTTGTTGGGACAGCTCCACTTTTCAGAAAGCTCCATGGTTTTCTTATATTTGCTTTCAAAGTGCCGATTGCCTTTTCCGTCACTCTTCTTGTCCTGTGTGCCATACCTCCCTTCTGTCTACTATTGATGCCTCCTCTGGTTTTTTCTATTTAAGAAGGAAGGAGAAGTCAACACATCCACACAGTTTGGCTATCTGGAACTGAAAGTCTTACAATTCACTTTTACATGCTGTTTAACTTACTGTGTGGCCACAGCTTATCTGAGGTCAGAGACATGGACAATCCTTTTTTCCCAAATCAGTCATGTTTACTTACACTTATCTTCCCCATTACAGATATTAAAAAATATTACTTGGTATTCAGAACGGGTTTTAACGGAAATTTCACTGGGGAGTCTCCTGATACTGGTTGTAATAAGAACCATTCAATACAACATGACAAGGACAAGAGTAAGTATTCCACCACGACTTTTTTATCTTTATGCATACAGTATGATAAAGACTATAGTTTCAAGCAGTCTCAATATTTAGAGTGCCAACATTCTCATGAAATACGGTAGAAAAATACAGATCAGCATACAGTCACTGTATGACATGATCCTGAGGTACTACGTATAGTATCTGTTTCTTAATGTTTAATAGATTGTATGATTAGAGAACGTTTCATGAAATTGAAAACAGGCCGTGAAGCACAGTTACATGAAAGATGCTGTCTTCTGTGCTGGACCAATAAAATGGATTTACCTTTTAAAAGCAACAACAGACATAGAAGATAAGAGCACAAGAAAAATGAATTCAGTTGGGAAAGAGAGTACTTTAAAGAATAAAAGAAAAATTTCAACTGGATTGTATTTGCAGTACCTGGGAGCAAGTTTCAGTCATAGTCAATAGAGAAGCCACATACAGAGTTCATATCTCAGAGCTGCGGCCAAGTTTACTGCCCTGTTTTCAGTCATTTCCTTCTGTGAAGCTAACACAGATATGCGTCCACAGTCCTTTACCTGAAACTCTAGGCACCAGATGTGTTTTTGAATGGAGACTGTCTTGATTTTAGAAAGGTGATTACAGTGCATACGCTTAACACTGTATGTCACCATTAGGTTCTGGAGCAGCATGCTGTAATTTAAACATTCATATTTCTGCAGCGAAATAGGTCCGTATTCACCAGGGCAGGGATAATGAAGGCCATAAATAGCATCATACTCTTTTGTACCAGATGTTGCTTCCAAATGGGTGGTGAAAAAATCTTTGAACTTTCAAGGCTTTATCAACTTTTCGGAATCAGAGTAAAGGGACCTGAGCTTTCAAAAATCAATGACAGTCGAATTTACATGTGCTTCTAATTAACCTCGTTTAAAAGGTAGAGGAGACTTGATGAACGCTTTCAACTTGCTGTTCTCTGGCAGGACAAGTACCTTCACACGAACTGCTTGGCCGCTCTGGCGAACATGTCGGCGCAGTTCCGCTCTCTCCACCAGTACGCGGCCCAGAGGATCATCAGGTAAATGTGAGCTTGGAAAGAGACCCTGTCTTTTGCCTTGACTGACCCATTGAAAAAGATATCACGATGGTCCCTTTTAAAGGTGACCTGCAAGGAGTATCAAGTTTTCCTACTTAATTTATATCACCTCGTTTGGTTGAAAAGACCTTGTTCTCCTTTGTTTTCTAGCTGAACTTTTCAATCAAAATTAATTGTATTTTCTTTCAATATTTTTATAGATCTGGTTTTAAGCCTCACATATTAGATTTTTACAGAGGAACAGGTATATTTCCTAGTAATACAACCTAAGTTTTAATTAACGTATTTGTTGAGCGTTTTATAGAACATTGTACTACCCTTCTGAGGAGTGACCTGTGTTTGTTTTGGGGAATTCTTTTTATATTAGTTATACTATATTAGTTTTTGTATTATATTAGTTTCTTTTTATACCACAATAGTTTTCTAATTGCTGCCACAGTCAGTGACTTAAAAGAACACATGTACTATGTAGTTCTGTAGGTTAGAGGTTCAGCCGGGGTCTCCCCGGGCGAGCATCAAGGAATCAGCAGGCTGCCACCCTTGCTGGATGCTCTGGAGGGAATCTGGGTCCTTGCCTTTTCCAGCTGCTAGAAGCTGGCTGCATTTCTTGGCTCATGGCCCCTTCTTCCATTTCCCAAGCCAGCAACAGCAGGTTGTTGCATCCTCCTCACACCTCCTCTTCTCCTTCCCTCTTCCAATTTGAGGATCCTTGAGATTGCCTTGGCCCCATGCAGATAATCCCCACCAACCGACCCATCTCAGGGTCCTTAACTGAGTCATGACTGCACAGCCCCTTTGCCCTGTGGGTAGGTAACACAGTCACAGGTTCAGGGCATTAGGATGTAGATATTTTGGGGGGAGCCCTTTTTCTGCCTGCCACAATATCACCAGAAATTCCTCTGTCTCCACTCCCCCTTCGCCAAAGACATGCTTTTTATGGGTAGGAAAGCTGGTTAACAAATGATGAATGAATATCTTTTGCAGAGATTTGTAACATATGTGGGTACTTTTTGATCTTCAGGTAGGACTCTCACTATGATATTAATGGCTCTCAAGTAGGACATTGGTTAGATGTTTGTCAAGTTAGAGTGTTTCCTTCATTCTTGCTTTTCAGGCAATGCAGTTTTGATGACTACCATATTTTTAGGACTATAAGATGCACCTAGGTTTTAGAGGAGGAAAATAGGGGGGAAATTTTGAAGCAAAAAATGTAAAATATTTAATAACCTGTGACCTTGCTCCACCACCGCCCCCCCTCCAAGAGCCAGGTAAGCTACAATCAGGCTACAAGACCACACCCCCTATTTCCTCCCAAATTTGGGGGGGTGCGTCTTATAGTCCGAAAAATACTGTAGTTTTTATGTTCTGGGCAGTGGTGGTGATCACAACTTACATTACTTTAAACTCTAATCTTACCCTTTGTTGCCAGGTTAGAGACATTTATTGACCCAGGCTCATTCTTAGCACTCAGAATTACCTTACGGTCTTTGTCTGTTTATTTGTACTCAGAAGATAGCAGAGGATATTTTTTGCTAAATTAAACTAAAAGAATCCAACATAATGTGTTAAGATATTATAATACTTTATAATGCATTAAACCATTATAATGTATTAATAGTAATTAACATACAGTCTAGGCCTTGGGTTTGAACTTAGGAGACCGTTCACTTCACTGACCTTGGACCTATGCTACCTTCATAATTTAGAGTAAACGTAGTGTCTCCTCACACCCCAGATTCTTCCAGGTGTTTCTAAAAGTTAGCCTTTGTCACCAGGCTGTATTTCTGCGTGACAGATTTAATGACACCTGTGCTGCTTTGTGGTCTGTTTTTCTTTGTGCGTATGTGGAGTTTTATAATGGTTTTGTGAAGATTTCATTATAAATTAATTTTCCTCAACTGATTTGTGAATATCTGACCTGTACAGTATGAGAGTGCCAGGTGAACTGGTTCAGAACTTAAGTTCTTATAAAATGTATCAAGCAAGATTAAATAAAAATTTTCTAGGTATAAGAGTTGGAAAAAATGCAAATAAAGCACTGTGTGTAGTTTTCTGTATGTGATGATGAAGGTAGAAGACCAGTCATATTTGGAGAAATAGAAAACATAATTTAGATTTCTGATTTGGGAATATTTTGATCACATCATCAATAAGGAGTAGTGCTTTACTTCATTTTAATGGAGCTTTATTTAATATTATATTAATAAGGAACTGTGTTAAGCAGGGAGTATCAAAATTAGTTATAACAATGTCTGCCCTCAAGCAGCTTGTACTTCAGTAGCGGAGAGTGACAAGGCCAAACGTATATAACATGCAGCACAATGTCATAAATATTAGAATGACCTCCTACCGTGAGGGCGAGTGGTTGGTTCAGAGAAGAGCGGTTCCCATGTAATTGAGGAATTAGGTGAGGTACATAGAGAGAGATGGCTGTAGGGACTAACCTGAGAGAGGAAGGCATCCGCCACAACACACCAGAGCAGGCAGGAGGCGGTGTGGTGAGAGCGCATGGTTTCGTTTAGAAGGGAACCTGAGCCACCCAGTTGGCGTGCCGTGCATCTGTGCAGGATCACAGGAGAGGAACCATAACGAGCCAGTGGGGCCTTCCCGTGGAGGACCTTCACTATCAGAGCCCCAGTTTAGGACATTACAGCAACAGAGGAAAGAAGGTCTACTTTTCATTAACAACAACAACAACAAAAGAAAATGTGAATGAATGAATTGTAAGTGGATTTTAAAAGAAATAATTTAATGGAAACTTCTAGAGTCATCATTTTCAGCAGAGATGATACGAGCATGCTGTGTTTGCCACACTGAGGGATGTGCAGTTCTGATACATCTGCAGGTGCTGCCAGAGCCTCTGGCCAGGGGCCACAGTTCAGTAGCCAGTGTGGACCAGAAATCATCCAGGAGGGTGATTTCTTGTTAGAAATGCAGAGGGTTGGCCCAGTTTCTTGAAACCTGCTGCACCCAAGTCTTCATTTTAACAAGATCCCCAAATGATTTGTACACACATTGAGGGCTGGGAAGCACTTTGAATTCAGGCCTGGAAATCAAGATTTATTCCCTTGGAAAACACTTGTCTCAAATTGGAAACGGGGCCCAACTTTTTTGTATCTTGAGCAAACTCATTTTATAGTTCGCGTTTAGGGTATAGAATTGTAAAGGATGATAAGGAATGCATAACAAACACTGTTTAGACGCACAGAAGATTTATGACACCCGTACAACTCAGGGTTCACCAGATGCACTAGTGACTCCTTCAAGTCATCAGTTTTCGTATACACGTTTTCCAGATCCTCTTTAGGAAGAGACTATCCAGTTTTGTATGTCAGTTGCAAAACCGCGTGATCTTTAACAATGCAAAACAGAGTGACATATTTCATTGCTATGAAAGTAGGATTTGAATAAAGCTTTTAAAAACCTTCTTAGCTAGGCATAAATGTAAGGAATGATTGCATATGGTGTCTGAGCTACTGTTTCATATTTAATGACAACATGTCTTCCACTAACTTGGTATTCTAGAAAAGTCACAAACATGATTTCAGTATTTCTCATCTATGAAGACTTTGAATATGCTATAAGCATGGATATTTGAAATCATTGTTTGCAACTAGGCCTAGTAATTAAATTAAAAGCATTTATAAAAAGTGGACTGTATGTGAGGAGTTGCTGTGGGTTATGAGGGTATCATTACTTCCTGCCCGTAGGGCTCCTCCTGTTGCCTCTCCTGTTCTCCCCCCACTGGCTCCTTCCTCCACCTCCTCCCTCACATTCGGCTTAACAGATCCTAGATGGTTTTCTTCACCCTAAATGGTTTTCTTTTCTTTCTGCCCGTTTTCCCTGGGAGTTCCCATATATGCCTGTGACTTCGCCTACTCTGCACTTGTATATGGGAAACCACCCAGATCTGCATTTATAATCCCGATCCTTCTCTTTGTTTTCGGAGGCAGGCAGTGTGGTATAGTGATTCAGAGCACAGAGTAAGTTTGGGATACCAGCTTTAAAACTTGCTAGCTATGGCAGCTTAGAGAAGTTACTTTCCCTCTGTGCAGCAGTTTTCCCCTCAGTGAGGCTGGGTGACCGTGGCTGCTGCCTTATCTGCTTGGATATGGTGAGGAGTAAGCGAGTTAATGCTTGCGAAGGGCCTGGCACATAATGTGTACTATAAATGCTAGCTAGCTGAGCCCAGTCTCTGCTGACCTCACTACCTGGGTACCCCACACTTACCTCACACTTTTATTCTGCTTAAAACTATACTCATTTTTAAACCTGCTCTTCTGTTTAAATTTCCTCTCTTAAGTAGTGGCCGTTATTACCATAGCCACCTAAATTGGCAAGCCAGAAACCAAGTAATCTTCTACCATTTCTACTTTCTCCTCAATTCTATATCTAATTGTGCCCAGGGATTCTAATGCTGCCATTGTAACTTGCGTTCATACTACTCTCTTTTCTGTCTCTCCTGTTGCTGCCTTGGTTCATGTCACCTAAACTGTGCCATTTGTCTCTCTGGCCCTTTTGCCTCCCTACGTGGCTTTCCACGGTTGACCTACACACTTGCATTCTTCTGAAAAGGATACCTGATCTTATTGCTCCCTACGCTTAAAATCATTCAATAACTTCCCTTTGCCAGCAGGTAAAAATTCAACCTGCTTAGAGCAGTAGCTCTCAGCTGTGTGCTTTTGCCTCTAGAGGGCGTTGGCGATGTCTGGAGTAAGGTTTTTTGCGTTGTTTTTGTTATTACTACAGCAGGGGAGGAGGTTGCTGCAGACTTCTAGCGGGTAGAGGCCAGGGAAATTCCTAGATATCCTGTAACGCCCAGGGCAACAAAGAGTGGCCCAGCACAGAGCGTCAATGGTGCTGAGGAGGGGAACCCAGCCTTTGAGCGGCAAACACTGGGCCCTGCCCTCCGCTCTCATCTGCAGTTACTATGTGACTTGCACCTTCTGCTCCATCCTGACTGCACCGCCGCAGTTCCCTGCCCTTTCAGCTTGCACTCCTGTGTCTGCATAGATGTGGTCTGGAGTTAGAGAAAGGCTGAGCCAGTTCCTGGTGTCACCTCTTCTTTTGCAGGGTTTTCCCACCTCTCTGTTCCACCTCTGTGTTCCATTTTGTCGTGAACCAGCAGTGGTCAAGCCCCCCACCCCCGGCTCCTCGGCCTTCTGACTTTAGACCCAGCTGCTGCCAGCACAGTCCCATCATGTTTTCCTGCTCAGACCAGGAGGAGAGAGAACCCAGCTGACCCACTCACCTCTTTGCGGCAGCCCCTGGATCTCTGTCATTCTGGCTCAGGGCTGGTTCCTGGGGCGGGAGCAGCAGGATGGGCCAGGACAGGAGAAAGTCACGTGTGAGAAAATATGGTTGTGGTGGCCTGGTTTCTCCCAGAGGTGGGTGTGAGAGAGAGAACTCAGAATCTTGACCTTGTGACATGCTGGCCTGAAGTCGCAAGTCTTGTTTAAGCAAAATAGTAATTACTGGAGATAAAAGACTTGTCTTACATTGCTTTGCATTACTTTCCAGAGAGCAGCTCCCAGCACACAACAGACTTTTAATAAATACACTACTTAGTGATTTATTCTTCTAAGATGGGCTGGCCTTTGGGGTTTTAAGCTTAGTTTTGGTCCCGTGATTCTGAGACTTCACATAAGTTGATTCATCTCTGGCTGTTTCGCAGATACCTGCTACTTTTTAAAGCTAGTGAAGTTGATAACAATATGAGACATTATTGGGAGCCTCCTGGTTTTTTCAGACTTCTTGAAAATAAAATAATATAAAACAGACTTTTAATGAAACTTTTAAGTGTAGTGTTTTTTGTAAAATCCAATTATGTAATTTAAAAATTCTTCAATCCATGATTAATTTTTAAAAAATATTTAAAATATTTTATTTATTTATTTGTAGAGAGAGGGGAGTGAGGGAGAAAGAGAGAGAGAGAAACATCGACCCGTTGACTCTTGTGTGCACCCCAATCGGGGACTGGACCTGCAACCCAGGCATGTGCTCTGACCAGGAATCGAAACTGTGACCTTTTGCTTTGCTGGACTGTACCCAACCAACTGAGCCACACCAGTCAGGGTACAACCCATGATTTATGCTTTCACCTTTTCTAGCATTAATAGCCACCACTCGTGAAGACGTACACTTTAGATTTTAACCAGGTTCACTGCCATGCACTTTGTCTTGCCCCAGGCCGGCAGTTCTTTGTGAGCTTCCTCGTTCTGCTCTACACGTGTAATGAGACACATCGTAGTCACCCAGCATTTTTCTGAAGACTGCAAAAACATAGGTTTGTTATTTAACTTCGGGTAGCTAGCACCTCTGTTTAGGACAAATAGACAGGGTCTGGCAGCAGTAAGGCCTGCTTGAGTCTGGGTGGTGGGGTGATAACACGGATGTAATAATTTATATGTTTAATCTGAACATTTCACCTAAAATGTCATGGCATGCTTGAGTGTGATACTGTTATGTTACAGAATTACATGCTTAGAATTTTGTAATAAAAGTTTTTGTAATAAAGAAGGGGCATTATTTGTGCCGGACCTGTAGCTGTTTTAGAATGGCCTGTGGAATGAAAGAAAGATAGACAATTTGTTTTTAATAATGCTTTCTAGTATTAGTCTGCCTCATCAGGTTTCCTTACTTCTGTCCCCACTGAATTAAGTTTACATGATTGAGTTTTTGGGGATTTTTAACCAAATAGTATATTAAAGTGAGAACAAACAAGAAAATATCAAGAAGCAAAATGACCTCTTTGTAGTTGGGATAAATTCGTTACGTGACATAAAATATTCAAATATGTAATATAGTGAGATACCTGGTTGTTTCTCTTGGTTATGATATTTCAGGAATACTTTCTTATGTTAAAAATAAGGTCCATTTAATGATACATTCATACCTATCACCTTGTTGTCTCACCACTTGTCTCATTTTGCTACATTTAAAACTGATAAAGAGCTGGAGGCTTATACAGTTTCGGGTGTCGGTGTTTCACAGCCGGTGAGTGGCTGTTCCAGGCCTATCCAGGTTAAAAGCCACCTCACTGCCAAAGCAGGGGTGGCAGAACTGTTTCCGAGAGCAACTCGTCTGCCGCGGGACCATGGGCTTTAACTCCCGAGGGTTTTCTCAAAGGGGTGGTTCCGTACAGTTAAGGGGGCCAAGCCCGTGGCCATTGCCCCTGCCCCTCATTCCAAGGGAAGCACCTGAAGTTGTAGCAGGGAAGTCTGAACAGCTTCGCACCCCGCCCCAAACTGGCTAACTGACAACGCTGAGGGTGTGTTCAGGTGTTGTAGTACGTGGTGTGTAGACATTGTCCTGGGAAACAAACGTGGAAAAGAGGACAAGAACTGTATCTCTTTTAGCCCCGAACTCTAACATCTGTCTTACATCTAATGCTTGATGTTAGTATTTCAGAAATTCAGTGAATACTTACTGGACTTTTGCTATTTGTCTACCACTGTGAAGCACTCTTTAATTTGAGATTTTTTACATTCAAATTTGGGGCTAATCTCATTCATTATATCTAGAAATTGTTAGGTGTAGTCAGGTTGCTTTTACTTCAACACTTTAGTTTTAACCTTACTATCTAATATCATTGTAGTCCTGAACTTGTTTCCTCGGGAAGGGATTGTCTGATATTAAGCATTAAAACAAATAAACAGTTTAGTCTCTTTCCAGAATCTTGGTAAATTAATGTCTGTTTTCCATCCCTAAAACAATGTATGATACTTATTTTATGTGAGTGTTGCAAGAGCTTACAATGGCTTGTAAAGTCTTTTGCAGTTCTGTTTCTTTTCTGTTATAGTATTATAACATTTTTGAAATAATTTTAATCTAAAAATAAACCCAGATAACATCTCCACAAAGTACTTCTTGATGTTAATATTCCTGGATACTGATTCCTTGCCAAAAGGATCATCAATTTGCCTATATTTCCCAAACATTTCCTTAAATGAAGACCTCAGTGAATATAGAATGAGAGTTGTTAATAATAATAATATGTTTTATTTTAGATTGGTAGGAGGTCTGAGCAATGGTTTTGCAATGTAAAGTACTTCTATTAAACATATATGATTCATTTTTTAAAAGCTAGAATTAACTTGTTCTTGCTGAATGCATAGGCAGTAAAGAAGTTTCAGTTTCCCTTTGGTCTTTGCTGATCCGTGTTTGATCTTGGCGTAGCAGTAGCCAAGAAAGGAAGGAGGAATGTTTTGCCTTAAAAATCTGGCTTCCTGCACTTCCTACAGCCAGTAGTATTTTGAAGGTAGCTAAATTTTTTAGGAAAACCTGACATGACTTGCTTTTTAGTTTAGTGTTTTTCTTAAGAAATTATATAAAGAGTATTTAGCTCCCAGCTGAAGACAGCTGCCAGTTGAAAATTTAAGTTTCCAATAGAACATTTCTAACTATACAGAGATAGCCATGAATTATTAAGCCCCATTCATGTCAGTGACTGTGAAGGACCTGACATTTTTATCCTCTTTCAAGCTAACAAATTAGACTGCCGCAGTTTGCGGGTCCTGGTAGAGACTCAGACTTCTGGGTCAGAGACAAAGGCAGGCGTATTACTCATAGCATCGGTAGGAGCCAGCATGTCATCGTTTTCTTCGGTGGTTCCTCATGCCCACGGGGCAGCATGAGGAGGGCCAGCTGGCGCCTGAGCGTGCAGTGGGTCATGTTACAGGAGAGAAGCCCTGAGCTTAGGAAACCCAGTCGCTCAGAGTAGACTCGAAGCAAACCTGCCCAACCTTTGTTTTGCATTGAGATGTCTTTACTATATTGGAGAGCAAGCTGACCTCTGCCCCCTGTGTTCACTCTACAACACTCATGAAAAGGTAGCTCAGAGCACAGAGCTGTGGGTACCTCTGCTTGCAAGACGTGCAGCAGCACAAAAGACCTGTGGGCATTGTCTTTACCTGGTTGTGTGTTTCTATGGCCAGTTGGAAAAACATGGCACTCTGTCATTAAGGCAGCCAGTTGACACTGCTCTCGGTTTTATACCGCCCTTGCCAGTGCGTTGGATTGACATACCGTAGAAGGAGTAAAGGGTTGAACGGCCTCCCCGTCTCTGCCTTGTCCGTGTGTCCTAGCGCCTCTCCTGCTCCGGCGTCAGTGTCATTACGCAGCCCTTAAACACTGTTCCTTTGTGGCTTTGATGTAACCAGATGTTTTTATTTTAAACACAAATCATAAAACTGTAGGTTTGGAAGCACAGCTAAAGAGCATCCAAGACAAGCTTGCACGTTTACGTGTGGAAATACTGAAACCCAGAGTTGTTATGTTACCGCCCAAGTGCACCCGGTTGTGGGAGCAGACACAGAGGCCCGAGTCAGGTGTTCTTTCGGGAACAAAAGAGAGGAGGCGTGCCCGCCCTGCCCCCCGCCAGTTTCACGTGATTGTGGTACCGGGCATGTTATAAAATGCTGAGGACAGAGAAGAGATGTTCTTGAGTTATATCTTAAAACATGAGCAGTCACTCCCTTTTAAATTCATGACGAGGGAGGCTGCTCTTTCCTCCATCTGTCTGGCTTCCAGTCCTTTTCTAAACTTCCTTTAGAAACCTCAGGTTGGATTTTGTTTGTATAAATAGTTTCAGCTCCTTAGAGAAAAGCTCACAAAACTTAACATCATTTAACTCAACTCCCACGAGAAGGTGATAAAAATCAATATTTATTAAAATAAAAACTACTGCAAAAGCTATGTACCATGCTGACCTTAGCCCAATTTCAGTTTGTTAGTCAAGAAACTTTTCAGTATGTGTTATAGTGGTCAGAGAATTGGAATACTCAAATTTAAAATTTCGTCTGAGTAGCCCTGACTGGTGTGGCTCAGTGGACTGAGTGCCAGCCTTTGAACCTAACGGTCTCTGGTTTGATTCCCAGTTGGGGCGCATGCCTGGGTTGTGGGCCAGGTGCCCAGTTAGGGGTTGAGCAAGGGGCAACCACACATTGATGTTTCTCTCCCTCTCTTTCTCTCTCCCCTCCCCCTCTCTAAAAATAAATAAATAAAATCTTTTAAAAAATTTAGTCTGACTAAAGATGCATAGTGGATCGGCTGTTTTTGGTTGGAATGGGATGGGAGGGGTGAAGAAGGCATGTGGTGTGGTGTGGTAGGGGAGTATAGTTAACTACTAGCATAGAAGGTGACTTCTTGAGCCTGTGAATTTGAGCATTATTAAACTCACTGGGGTCAGTAAACTTTCAAGTATCAGAAGGTTTTCAAATGAGTGATCTTTTTTCACTTTTAATTTGTAAAACTCAAAACATATTTGAAGAGAATACTGTAATGAACCTCAAGGTTCCCATCATGTAACCTCAACAAATACATCAGCTCATGACCAACTTTATTTTGTTTATATGTCCACCTTTTCTTGCATACTCTGGGTTATTTTGAAGCAATTTCTGACATCATTTCATCTATCAAAATTGTGTTAGGTAGGTGGATAAGTTGTTATGATTTGGTCCTTCCACATGATGTAGAGAGAAAAATAAAGTTAGCGTTGCAAATATCCTCCAAAATGTGAATGTCATCATCTCTTTGGTGCTGAGTCATTCAGAACCCAGCTCGGTTCGAGTGTGACTGTGACACCCGAGTGCTGGTTGACCATTGTCATGTGCAGGCAGTTTTGTTTCGTTGTGCCTGTAGCCCTGTCTGAGGTGTATGATTTCTGGTTTTTAGATGAAAATACTGAGGCTTAGAGAGACTATGAAACTTATCCAGGGTCAGAGCAGCTGAAATTGGAATCTAATCGTGACCTTTGCCTGGAAGTGTTCTTCTCTTTATGGGCAGGCCTGACTTTGATAAATAGTGGAAAATGGATAAACAGATGTCAGCCACTTTAAACGCAAACTCTCAGTCGTGAGCGAGTGGAACGTGCAGTGTGTGGACTCCAGGAGTCCAACCCACAGCCCGTGGGCTGCGTGCGGCCCAGGATGGCTGTGAATGCGGCCCAGCACAAAATTGTACATTTACTTAAAACCTTTCTTTTTTTTTGCTCATCAGTTTGTGTTAGTGTTTGTGTATTTAATGTGTAGCCCAAGACAACTCCCGTTCTTCCAGGTGGCCCAGAGACCCCAGTAGGCTGGACGCCCCCGGTGGAGTTTGCGCAGTCTTCTTTCTGGCGTCACGTGGCTGCAGAGGCTCTCTGAGTGTGGCCGCGGACCGCAGAGGCTTCACGGAATGCGCGCTGTCTCGGTAACCAGACGTCGCACGTCGTCTCTCGGTGCCGACACTTGCACCAGCGCTGTAAAGCAGACTTGGGCAGAACTGCTGGTGTCTCAGCAGAGGTCCAGGCGGTGGCACCAAACTGTCCTTGTGCTCAGTGTATTTTCTACAACTACTCCTGCAGTGAAAAAAATCCACTTTGAGCAAAAATGTTCTTGATGAACCAGTCAAAATGATTAGTTGTAGTAAGTCTTTACCTTTGCATAAGTCTTGACTGCTTTGTGTGATAAAGTTGGAAGTCCGTAGAAAGCACTTCCCCTGCACGTTAAACTGCAGGGACCATCGTGAGGAAAAGCGTCTGTGTGGTTTTCACAGGCCGAACTGGCCACTTTTGCTTGACGTGAATGAACGAGTGGCTATCTGTGGTTGCTTCGACTTGGCAGACACGTTCTTGAAAATAGTGCGACCCTGTCACTTCAAAGAAAACGACAGTGTTCGTTGCCAACAGTAAAATTGCAACTTACAAGCAAAAAATAGAATTTTTAAAATGTTGTATTGACATGAGTTTGACAGTTTTCCATAATTAAAGAGTTTTCTGATGGGATCGATGAAAACATGCATAAGTGTTGGATTTTTTGAATAGTGTGTAATGAAATGTGTGAACATTTGGAAGATCTTTGTAACTCAGAAAACCAGTATTTTTCAAGTGACCAAAGCATGAAGTTGCACAATTAGGCATGGGCGAAAAGATTCATCAAAAAGTACAAAATAGGCCAGTGGATCTTAATGCAGCAAACAAAAGGATTTTTGTCATTGTTTCTGAGTCCACATTTTAACTAGTCTGAGAAGTTACCACCGGAGTTGCTGCATTGTACTGTCAGGGAAGACCTACAGTTTTCTGTAGAGGGCATCGAAATAGTCTTCCCTTTCCCAAGTACACACAGTATGAGGCTGCATTTTCTTCATATGCTTCAACTAAAACAAGGTTGACTGAGGAAGCGGGAATGAGGATCTGTTCCCTATTAGCCAGAGAGTAAAATGATTTGCAGAGATAGAACATGATGCTACTTGTCTGACACTTCTTTTTGTTTTGCTTTAGACAAAAGTTATTTTCCATTAAATGTTCATTAGTATGTTTAAATGAATTACTAGGTATTTTAGGCATTCCCAGTTTTAACTACTCTTCTGTAGTTAATGTTATAGGCATAACTCATATATTAAAAAGTTCTTTGGGGTCCTCCCTGAGACAAGGCTAAGGACAGCTGCTCTGGTGTCTGCCCAGAGGTCCGGGCAGAGGTAGCGGATGTGAGTGTGTCTGTGTCACACAGTCCACTGTATGTGCTTTAAATATCTGCTGTTTCTGAATTAATTATACCCTTCCTTCCTTCCATCAATATAATCAATAGCTAGCTGTGTTTGTATTATTCATGCTTCCATTTAATAATTATTTATTGAGAACGTAGTTATCAGAGGTTGGAAGAGAAAGGAGATATACAGAGTATATAAATCATGTTTATTCCCTATACAAGTGTGTGGCCTTTATCTTTAAAAGTCATAAGACAGGCATGTTACTGTGCTAAATTATCTTGGAAGTTTGTTACTCATCTTGCCTGGGCGTGACTATGAAACAGATTTGTTCTGGTTGTCGATTGCTGTGTAACAAACCTCCCCAAAACTCAGTGGCTTAAACCAACAATTCATAGTGCTCTCTCGCCATGCTGTGGATTGATTGCTTACCTGAGGGTGCTCACTCAAGGTCTCTTACATGCTTGAGTCAGACAGCGGCGGGATTGGATGTCCAGTAGGACCCAGGCTCAGAGCTGGCAGCTGATTTCAGCTGTTGAGGTGTTGACTGTTCATGAATCTGATCTCACAAGTTCCCAGGAGGGATACTCCCAAGAGGGGCATCCGAGAGTGACAGAAACTGTAAGGTTTCTTATGACCTAGTTCAGCTGTTCCAGAAGTTGCTCTCACCACATTTTATTGGTCAAAAGGAGGTCACAGGACCAGCCCAAGTTCAAGCGGAAGGGACCACAAGAGGACAGCAACAGTGGGAGGCTTGGTTCACATGTGGCCATGTTTGCATGCTAGCTACCAATGACGGTCAGAAGACTACTGAATTATGTCATAAATTAATACCCATTATAGTGGGAAGATGAACAATTACATGCATTCTAAAAGTCTAGGCTTAAGATAAATGTCTAGATTCTAGTCAAAATAGAAAATTCAGCCAAATCTATTCAAGTGCTGTCTTTGCACTTTTCTTTCTTTTGTTTAATTTACATGTGACATGAAAGTTCTCTTTCCTGACTTCGGCCTGTATTCAGTTTCTTTTGTTCAGAAGGAGATGCCCACTTTCCAGTAAGGGTGTCTTTACCCACAGTGAGTGGGTGGAGTTCTGCCCTGCGAATGCCTGCACTGCCATGCTTGCTGGTTGAGGGGTTGATAGCGGCCAGATCTTGCCTTTGGGCTGAGGAAATGGGGGCTGTGTTACCCTGCGGCAGACTGAGTGCCAGGGTGTTCACCTTGACAACGGCAGACCCAGCTCCACACAGGAGAGGTTAGGAGCCGTGTTGAATTTGGAGGGTGGGGCTCAGAGATTGTTTGCAAGTGGCATTTATACAGCAGTCACACTGTCTCCACTTTGATTAATGTATGTGCTGTGGCTTAGAGATCTGGTGGAGGAAATTTGGTGGGGGGGGGAGAGATGCTCTAGCTAAAGCTCCCTCCCCTTGGTGGTGCTGTTGCGCTACAAACTTCCAAAGAAAACATCCTTTAGCTGCTTTTTTTTTTTTTTTTTTTTTTTAAGCAAACCTTTTATTGGATACCTCAGGTGCACCAGGCCCTGTGCTAGGCTGGGGGGAACTAAGAGGACTCAGTTTTTGTCCCCCCCATCTAACACTGGCTATGCATTTTTCTGGCATTTTCTCAAAAGGGAAAAAAAGCCAGGCCCACAGCTGCCGGTAGACACCCTGCAGGTAGTAACCAGTTTGCCTAAAAGTGCTGTGTTCACGAAAAGTTCAGAATTTCTAAAGTTGCATGAAAGGGTATCAAGTGGCCCTTAAATATGTTTTAAAATGCTCAATTTCACTCTAATAAGAAAAATACAATTTAAAACTACACTGAGATGCCATTTTTCTCCTAGCAGATCAGAACAGTATGGTTATATGTGGCTATGTGGAAATAGATACTCTCAGACTCCACTGGGGGGAGTGTAAATTGATACATCATCCCCTATGAAGAACAATGGAACCATGTGGCAATATCTATCCAAATTCCAGATCCACTACCCAGTAGTCAGTCATACCTGCATTTGTGCAAAATGACAATATATAAGTTTATTTTGGCAGTACTTTTTTATATAATAGCAAATAGTTGTAGAAACAACTCAAGGATCTGTCAATAGACTTATTTAAATAAATGGGATATACTGATAAAATGGATAGTGTGCCTCCATTTAAAAAAAAAAAAAAAGCCCTGGCTGGTGTGGCTTTGTGCATTGAGTGCCGGCCTGCAAACCAAAGGGTCACCAGTTTGATTCCCTGTCAGGGCGCATGCCTGGGCTGCAGGCCAGGTCCCCAGTAGGGGGCTTGTGAGAGACAACCACACATTGATATTTCTCTCCCTCTCTTCCCCTCTGTTTAAAATAAATAAATAAAATCTTTAAAAAAAAAAAGAATAAGAGTACCAATAGACGGCTCTTCAAGACATTTGTGTGGAAAAAGCAAGGCACAGAATAGTATGTATATTATGTGATTTGTATATGCAAGGGGATAAATAATACATATTTGCATTTCTCTTTATTTACATGCAAAAACTCTGGAAAGATACACAAAAAAGTGATAAAATGAGTGAGTGGAAAGCAAGAATTTCCACTATAAATGTTTCTCTTTTCATCATTTGTAAGCGCCAGGGGGACAGGGATCTTTGTATTATTCACAGAGGTATCCCAGGTATCATAACAATGCCTGGCACAAATGATATGTGTAGAGTAAATGACTATACAGAAATAGTTCAGTTAAAAAACAAAAGCAACACAGATTCATTACCGTCACTAACCCTGATGGTCTAGGCACTGATGGTATGTAATCTTATGCTATTTTTTTTTAGACTTCCTTAAAATTGAGTCATTTACTAAGTGTTAAGAAGTTTGAGGCAACACATGACCTTTCTGGCAACTGAAGAAGTGAAAATAAACCTTATTAACCTGAAACTAATACAAAATAATATTGAATGTAAGTAATTGAAAAATAAAATTTAGTAAATACCTGAAGGAACCCTTGTTAAAGATCATCTGTTATCATCACACATATAAAAAGTGGTCACAGCATGAAATAGCATTTCGCTTTAGCTGCTGTGATTCTTTAGTGTCGGTAGTGACAGGGATTTCAGCAAGTGTGTCGGCAAAATTTAGGTTCCACTCTAACTGAAAAACCGAAAATCTTAGTAGTTTAAAGAAGAAAGAATTTTTATTTTTCTCCAAGTAAAAGTGGGTCACAGGCCTTCAAGGGCTGAGAAGGAGGCGGTGCTCTGGGAAGCCTGTATTAGTTTCCTTTAGCTGCTGTAACACATTACCGCAGACTTAACTGCCTAAAACAACACAAACATGTCATCTCACAGTTCTGTAGGCCAGAAATCTGGGTAGGCTCTGCTGGTTTTCCGCCCCAGGTTTCACAAGGCCAAAATCAAGTTGTTGACCTGCTGGGCTCTTACTAGGACACTCCAGGAAGAATCTGCTTCCGGGCTCCAGGGTGAGGGCAGAATCCAGTTCCTTGTGATGGTAGGACTGAGGTCCTGGTTGCCTGGTGCTCAGCTGCGGGCTACTCTTAGCTCCTAGAAGTCTCTCTCTGGTCCTTGCTTGTGGGCTCCTCCACCTCAGAGCCAAGGGGCACAGCAAGCCTGCTTCTCAGGCTTGGAATCTCTCCGATTTGTTCTTTTGCCACATGTCTCTGTCTCTAGCCAGAGATCTGCTGTTAAGGGCTAATGTAATTAGATTGTACTGCATATTTCAGGATATTCTCCCTGTTTTAACATCTGTAGTCTTAATTACATGTGCAAATTCCCTTTTGACTGTGTAATGTATTCACAAGTTCCAGGGATTAGGGCATGGGCATTTTTGGATAAACTCCTTACAGTGTACCTCTACCATCCATAGGGTCTGATCTTCCTTGTTTGATCCCAGTTAGCATCTGAGTTCAAGCCACAGCATCAAGGAGGAGGCAAAGAATGAAAGGCGAGGCAAGACACCAAGCAAGGTTCCCAGAAGGTACCAAGGGACGCTTAAATCTCATCAGTCAGAACATAGTCACGGGACCCCATTTAGCAGCAGTGGAAGCTGAGAAATGTTTTCATTCACTGTAGCCATGCATCCTGCTAAAAATCTGTTAGTACAGAAACAGATCACTGGGGACAGCCAGCAGCCCCTGACCCCCTCCCCCCCTCCCCAGTGCCTTTGTTCTAACCATTGAAAAACAAGAAACCAGAGGGGACTGCATTATTAGCACAACTGCCAAACTGTGGGAGTGGACCAGCAAAGGTTTCCTAGGCAAGTTCAGGGTGCATAGGGGCAGACTGATGAGAAATCCGTAAATGAGCTGTGTAAGTGGTCACTGGAATACGAAGTTTCTGCATTGAGAAGAGCTGCTGGTCTCGATTTGTTTTTTTATTCTTTGGTACCTGGCACAGTGCTTTTACAGAATAGGTTTTAGTAAAAGTTTTTGGAATGAATTTAAATGTTGCTAATGTGGTATTTGTAGTGAGCTAAGCTATTTCATGGAGCTATAGTGGATTCTTTCTAAAAATTTGACTTTTCTGTGAAACATATATTCTTGGATTGAACCCACACTAGAAACTCTCATGCCGTAAAACCAGTGAATCCATTTTGCATTATATGGGTCTTCAATTCCTACAATTTCTTAGGAATAAGAAATTCATTTTCAGTCCATTAGAATTTCTGTGTGGCCTACTCTAAGATAGACAGTGATACATTATATAGAGTTCCATAGGAAGATAGAAGGAAGTAGGGAGTAATTCTAACCTAGGATGCAATGTAGTACATGGCATTTAATCTAGATCTTAAAGGATAAATAACATTTCAACAGGTAAAGGTGGAGGACAGGGAAGCCACAGGTGCAACTAGAAAACATCAAAGGGCTGGCAAGGAAGAAGAACTTAGAAAAGTATGTAGAACTGCCTGTTATTATGGAAGAATGACTCTTTTATGTCAGTGAGTGTTGACTTCTGAAGTTTTCTGGTCTGCAGCCTTGTTCCTTTTCCTGTTAGCAGAAGTAAAATCAGGTACAGACTCTCACCAGTCCTAGGAATCAGGTTCATGTGGCGCTCTTCAAGACTAGTGAGTGGTTTGGTCTGTACTTCAACTTTGACGGGTTCTTCTGGTAAATTTTCACTCTGAATATGCTACTGCAGCATGAGACATTTTACCGGCTACTTATATCTCTAGAGTTGGATCCACGCTGCCACTAACTGGAAAGAACCAGATGCAAATAGATGCACCCCACCTGCCACTCTGCAAAGTGGCGTTCTGATGCTAATGAATAAAAGGGGCATGGCAGCTGTTTCCCCATGCAGCAGTGTGACTGTGCCCCACATTTCACCTTAACCAGGGGAGGGACTAAGATAACTTAAGCTGTTCAACTGTGACTTGCAGACCTTTGGAGGCGCCACAGAAAAAGATTGATAGAACATTAAATGCAGTCCCTCCCAGATCCCCGATTCTACGACTCTGATCTTTTGTCTTGTTCTCTTGTAGATCTCGTGTTTTCCTTGCTGGTGGCAGCGTGACCAACCATCAGGCCTCCTAGGTCACCTTACCCCTCCCAGAGCAGCTCTGCTCTGCTGTCCCCTGTTTTACATGTTGCACTTTCACAGCAAATTTCTCTTGAAGAAAGGATTTCTCTGTTCTGTGTACATGCCTACATGCATACCTACGTGAATAAATAACTAAGGTGAAAATGAGAAAACACGATTGTAAATGATGAGCTAACGAGGTTGGTCTCCAGATATCTTGAAGCTGCTCCAAAAGCAGTGTATTTTCTTAAGGTGTTATATATCTAAAAGATATGGGTATCATACGTTAGGATAATAGCATTATTGTAGTATCTTTAGTGAAGTCAGTTTTTAAAAATAATAGGTTCATTTGGTTATTGAAACTGTGTATTTTCTTATATAGTAGTGCCCCCTTTTCCACAGCCAGCTGTGGTCTGAAGATATAAAATGGAAATTTTCAGAATTAAACAAGTTATAAGTTTTAAGTGGCATGCTGCTCTCAGTAGCGTGATGCAATCTCGCACCGGCCTGCTCCATTGCGCCTGGGACGTGAATCGTCCCTGCGTCCAGCGCGTCCACACTGTGCGTGCTGCCCACTCGGTGGTTGCCGAGGGCGGCATCATCGGAAGGGCAGCCGCCGCCTAATGCCGCACCACCCTGCCTGCGCTGCGCGCCTCACTTCATCTGCTCGTGGTCAATGAGGTATTTTGAGAGAGACCACATTCCTATAACTTTTATTATAGCATGCTATAATTGTTCTGTTTTATTGTTGTTAATCTTTTATTGTGCCTAATTATAAATTAAACTTTATCATAGGTGTGCATGTATAGGAAAAAAATGTCTGCTATTTCAGGCCTCTACTGCGGCTTTTGGAACAGATGAGGGGAAATACTATATTTGTAATGTAGAGGCATTCACTTTTGCCTTATATTATTTCTACATGTAGGTATTGAGTTTTTCTGCTTGGTTCTATTATTTCTCTGCTCTGTGCCTTCTACAGAATTTTATCTGTTAATAGAATGTAGATTCTTACGGCAAAAATCTGTTTTATTAATTATAAGGCATAGGTCTCAGACTACCAAACCAAGTATAATGAGTGTTTTGAATTAAATATTTAGTGTTTCATTGACTGTTTCCTCCTCCTTCCATTAAGACCTCTGGAAATAATTCTTCGCTAACAAGCCTTTTGTTTGTTTTGGGCCAATATGCATATTGATGTGGAATGAGTGATTGCTGTAGCACTTGGGGTATGGTGAGCTTTTCTTGATACTAACTTCAGGGGAGTTAACTTCTGGTGGGAAGTTGCATTTCTGTCATTGAAGGAAACGCTTTGTTTTGTTCCCATATATCTGGTAGTGGTACTGTTTTGAGAACAGTAAGAAGTTTTTTTTATGATGGCATGGAATAGGAAAGTATAAAAGTGTGCAGAGATTATAAAGGGCTTGATATTAAAGGTTTTTACTAAGACAAGAGGACTGTGTTTGAACGGGATGCGCAGGACTGAGCTTAGAGTCCGTAGCCCCATCGTCTTCTTCCCCGGAATACAGTTGGTTTATTTGACCAGCACAGGCCGATGTTTCACATGGGTGATGGATATTGTTCGCTTTTCAGGACAGGTCGGAGTTTTGTTTTATTCTGTACAGAACACCCCCCCCCCCTTCTGTGCGTGCTCGTGGGGTTGACCAGCACAGGCAGTTGCGTGTCACCGTCAGAACTGCAGTCGGGACAAGCCTCGTCTCCCTCAGGGTCCCCGTGCAGCTCTGCCGTCCTGCCCTTCCGGCTGTCGGAGCCCCATTCTGTCCCTGTGGTTTTTCCTTTTCCGTGTGTCACGTAGGTGAAATCAGACAGAAAGTGGTCCTTTCCGTCTGGAGATTTATCCATGCTGTCGTGTGTATCGTTCCTCTTCTATTACAGAGCAGTATTCCATTGTGTAGACACCACCATTTATGTGTCCGTGTGGCCATTGAAAGACATTTGGATTGTTTTCACTTAGGGGCAGTTAGGCGTGAAACTGCTGTAAGTATTTGTGTAGAAAATTTGAGGAACCTAAGTTTTCCTTTTTTTTGGACAAATGCCTAGAAGTAGTGGTTTGGGGTCTTGTGGTCAGTGTGTGTTTAGCTTGATGAGAAACCGCCCAACTCTTCTGGAGCGACTCCACCATTTTGCGCTTTAAGAAGTGCGGTGTCCGAGAGCTCCTGTCGCTCTGCGTGCCGGCATTGTCGCTGTAAAAGCCGTTCTAGCAGATGGGTGGTGGTATCCCACTGAGCCTGTAATTCGTACTTTCTGAGTCACTGGAAATGTGGAGCGCATTTCATGTGTTACTTTGCCCTCCGTGTAAGCTCTTGGGTGTAGTAGCTATTTACACCTTTGTCCTTTTTATATTGGGTTGTTTGGTTTTTATGTTTGACTTTTGAGGGTTCTTTATATGCATTTGGATACAAGTTCTTTAATGGGTAGGTGTTTTGCAAGGCCAGTGACTTGTCTTTGTAACATTATCTTTCAGATCCGAAATTTTTTATTTTGATGCAGTCCAGTTTACAATTTTTTCTTTTATGAATTATGCTTTTGATATCTACCTATGAATTCTTTGCCTAACCCAAAGCCACAAAAATTTCTTCCTATGTTTTCTTCTAGAACTTTTATAGTTTCATGTTTTACCTTTAGGTCTGTAATTCATTTTGAGTTACTTTTTTTGTGTGGTACAAAGTATGAATCGGTGTTCGTTTTTTGTTCATGGGTATGTAATTATGCCAACAACGTTTTGTCAAAAAGATTATCCTCTCTCCACTGAATTTTGGCTATTGTGGCCACACTGGTGGTTACTTTCTTAAAAGAATTTATGGAGATGATCCCTTCATCAACAAATAAGCCTTCTTAGTTACCGCCTGTTACAATTAATAATAGATAAAAGAGAAATTTAAGAAATCAAAGAAGCAACGATAAAATTGGCAACATTGAGCTCCTTGCCCCCCGTTTTGAGACATTGACCTGATCACTGTTGTGTGCAGGGACAGAGCGAAACATTCGCTCCACCGATTGTGCCTCTGAGCTTCAGCCTTGTAATGGAAGAGGACGTGAGCATCCTTGTCATTCCCCATTCATTTCTCCTCCAGATTTCTGCTTTGATGGTGGTCTGTCTTGAGACCATTACCATCTGAAACACAGAAGCCACAACTACAGATTATTAAAGCCACATTTTTACCTTTATAAATTTATTTAATGTTGAAATGATAGATTATGAACATCAAAGCATGTTTTTAAGTGAAAAATTATGCTGCAAACAGCCAGAATTACTTGGATTTAGAATAAGTCAGCACCTATTGCAGCTGAAGTGTGAAGGAAAAATTGCTCTTTTTTCCTGGAGGATAAACACTTGTGCAGCAGATACTGATTGTACCACATGTACAGTAAGTCTTCACTTAACGTTGTGGGTATGCTCTGTGACTTTGAAAAAACTGTGTGTAATGAAGCCAGTTTTACCATAGGCTAATTGATATAAACAAGAGTTAAGTGCCTACAGCATTTCATCAACATTATAATGATATAACACTGAATGAAAGAATGTTATTTTTAAGGGCCTGCTGTGTAAGTCTTCCCATTTTAGAGAAGGTTAGGGCCCTCTGTTCCTTTATTCATGTTGTAGTTACATCACAGGTTCTCAGAAGCTGCTGCGGTGCTCCAAGAAGACATCAAGAGTGTTTAAAAGGTACGGCTTGGATGCAGAGGAGCATTTTTGGAAAATCTGCTTCTGACTTTGCTTTGCTCTTGTAGTATTTTTTTCATGAGGTCTGTCAAGTCAGGGATTGTATTTTTACTTATTCTCCCAGTTCATCTTTTAGGTCTCAGCCTCGCTGTCACTTCCTCTGAGAACCTTTCTGCCTGTCTCCCCACTTCGATTTGAGTCTCCCCCTGTTCATCACCATTCACCCCACCCTCTGCCATGTGTTCACAGCATTTTTAATACCATGTTGTGCAGTAATTATTGTCTCTTTCCTTCTCTTCCCACTAGACCATATAGTCCTTGGGGGACTGAGCAGGGTCACAGATTACAGACAGGCGAACAGATGAATGGAGGGGCTAATGAGTGGGATGAAGACCTGTGAGGTATTGTGATAGGGCAGCTTCTTTCAACTGGCTTGTCAGAGAGGTAGGAGGTATCTTGCAGGTAATTTGTTTCTAATGGTAGAGTAGTTGTTTCTTTTGCCATATACATTAGAATGAATTCAAAGTTAACCTGTAAACATCCCTTTCATTCGCTTGTATGCCTGTATGCTTTCTAGATTGGGAAGAAAAAGATCAGGTCGAGCCAGCTCCATGGAAGCCATGCACAGGAGTACGTTAAGAAAGTCATGAATCTGCTGGCCAGTGTTCTGATGGCAGGAAAGTGGTTGAGAATAGTGAGATAATGTTCCTGTTCTCTTCCCTTTTTGAATCCTCCGTTTTCAGTGATGGTGAAGCTGGAATGAGCAGGAAGGCCTGCGCGTCCACTGCTGCCAACCTGACATCTTCCCACCATCTAGGTTCCTCGCCTTGGCCCCGAGAGCTCGCTGAGCCCGTAGGGAAGGGGTCATAATGTCATGACTGTGCCGTATCACCTTCACATCACTTCCCGTTGAGTGGACACATCTCGCCCAATTCATTGTTTCCTAGAGCTACTGTAACCGCGAAGTGGGAGCTCAGAATGAGGGGAATTGGTTGCCTAGCAGTCCAAAATTGGGGTGTGGGCAAAGCCAGGTTTCCTCGGAGCCATGTGGGGGAGATCTTTCCTTTCCCTCTTTTAGCTTCTGGTGGTTGCCAGCAGTTCCTGGTGTTCCTGGGCATGGAGATGCATCACTTGAATCTTTGCTTCTGTCTCCTATCTGCACATTTCTGTCTCTGTGTTTCTTTTTCTTATAAGAACACCAGTCATATAGGATTAAGTGCCCACCCTACTGCAGTATAACCTCACCTTAATTAATTATGTCTGCACAACCCCATTTCTAAATAATATGACATCTTGAAGTGCTGGGGGTTAAGACTTCAGCATATCTTGTGGGGTGATACAATTCGATCCATAATACCTACTTAATATTTTTCTCCTGATACTTAATTCTCTATAGTCCCCAGTATTCTCTTCTGTCCCTATTGTTACACTTCCTATTGTCATAGATTTACTGTTTTGTCAATTAGTAAATATGTAGAATTGTGATATGTCTTAGGTTGTCTTCTTATCATTTAATACTTAGTATATTTATATCTTACATCTTCAACTACATTCTAAACTGTTTGATGGGTAACCATTGGTTAGTTTCCATACAGATCACATGCCAAGTAAAGATGGGAAGAGTCAAAGAACTAACCCCTGTTCATTCAGAGGCTGGATGAGTAAGCTCCGCTGTCCGTCCTGTCATGACGAATGCCTTCCTGGTACCCTGTTTCCTCCTTCGGTAAATCGTCACAACATAAGGCACCTTGGTCTGTCTGTCTTTCCACAGTAAGCTACCCTCTTCTTTCTTCATCTCGTCTTGCCCATTTCCTGTATTCAACAGATACAACATTTGTCTTAGAAAGAATATGAAGCCTTTTGTAAGGTACTTATTTCCAGAGGTTCATCGACTGTGGATAATTTGAATCCAAAATCATGTAAAGTAATTCAGAGGATGAATGAAGTGACAGCTAGTAAAAGTCTTTAGAACCATTTCAGGATGGTCAGTCTTGAGGTTAATCATACATTCCAGTTTTCTGTTGGGAAGACAGTAGAAAGTTTTTATTTTATTGGAGTGGGTGGAGGTGATTAAAACGATTGAATCTTTTGTGCTTCTGTGAAGTAGACAAATCATGGGATTCTTTAAAAAAAGTAACAGTTGTGGCCTTAGAGAGAAATTACTGTGTAAGTTCCTGTTGCCAGTGATTTATAGCCCTTTGCTCACTCCTAAGGAAGGAAGTAATTTTATGTTTATGGTTATGACTGTGAATCCCAGCCCAGCCTAGAGTATGATTGTCGGTGTAGTATAAATGCATAGAAATTCTTACAAACAAGAAAACGCATGGAGCATTGAATGTAGGACATTAATTTTTATCAGTTTTACTCTAGTGAATCAATAAATATTTTGCTTTCTTATAGCCAGGCATTATGCTGGGTGCTTGGGAAAGAAAAGTAAAAATTTACCATCTGCCCTCAAAGAAGTTATGGTTGAGAAGGGAGATAGATATGAAGATAGCTATAGCCCTGGATGGTGTGACTGAGTGGATTGAGTGCTGGCCTGCTAACCAAAAGGTTGCTGGTTTGATTCCCAGTCAGGGCACATGCCGGGGGTTGTAGGCCAGGTCCCTAGTTGGGGGCGTGCGAGAGGCAACTGATTGATGTATCTCTCACACACCAATGTTTCTCTCCCTTTCTCCCCCACCCCAAAGACAAATAAATAAAATCTTAAAAAAAAAAAAAGACAACTACAGACACAGTTGGAGTTGTACATTGGCAGTAAGCACAAGGCACAATGTGGACCTAGAAGAGAAAGCAGCAGATATGCCTCGAGTGAGGGGGAAAGCCTCACAGACTTAAAGAATGGAGTAGGAGAAGTTTGCCTGAAGGACAAGGAGATGGAATGAGCATCTCCAGATAGCTGATAGCAGATGCAAAGACCCAGAGGCAAAAGAATACATGGCCTGTCTGTTCCCGCAGGAAAAGGAGTCCTGGTGTATCTGTTAGTTGCTGTGGTAGAAGGGCTAATACTTCAGTTAGGCTGATGAGCACATTGAGCTGGGGAGACCACCATCAGGCTTCTCACCTCCACCCACTGATGGCAGTGAGCGTCAATTTCACGATGACCATGTTCCTGTGACAGATGGCACCCAGCTCACAGATATGGATTTGGTGTGTGTCACCACACCCGTGTGGGTGACAGGGCGAGGGTGTTCGGATGTTTCAGTGTATATCCATGACCACAACTGAAAAATGGCTCTGAGGTGGGCTTCTGATGATGAGTTATGAGCATCATTTCTGTATGTGAACACTTGTTCCTCTTTTTAAAGACCTCAATAGATTTTCAAGTCTTACGATTATATTAAACATTTTATCTTGTGTGTATTTTTCCAGCTCTGCTATAGAAAGGATATGACCTAAATATTTAATCAGTCTCAGCAGAATCAGCCCTTTTTCATGGCCCCAGATTATCTGGCTTCACTGATGCAGTATTCGTGGCATGTGTGTTGAAGAATCAGGACTCAGTACTCAGATTTTTCAGAAGAATTTTATAATGGCTATAAATCTTTCTGTGCCTTTTTGTTAAGAGAGGGTTTGTGAAATATAGTGAGTGACTTTAGAAAAAAGCAGGCTTTTCGGTGGTAATAAAATGTGCTGATTGTGCTATTTTATACCTATATATTTGTGAACCCAGTTTTCCCTTACTATCTTAGTGTTTATACCCCATGTTATTCCGTGAAGACAGATATGTGTAGACTGAGGGACACTTTTGAATCTAGTATGTAGTCATCATTAGTGTACCCCAAAGACTAGATTTTTAAAGACAAGTCTCTTAGTTGCTCCGGATGATATGTATAAGTAAAATGAAAAATCCTCAGACTGAGTGTTATGTCATCGATAGTTATCTCGGTGAGCATATGCTCTCGGTCCTTTTTCTCTCCCGTCACCGTCCCCTTCCTTGGAGCTGCTGTGGTGTCAGTGGCAGCTGTCACCTTAGCGTGTGCTCGGCCAGTCCCCTCAGCCTGAGGAGGAACGTAGTGACCTGACGAAAGGCTTCTTTTAAAATATATGTCGTAAACAAATCCAATCAGGAAATTATTTTTAAGTAAATTTTCTTTTCTTACAAAATTTCTGTTGGTGGTTCTTTCCTTCTAACTTAAAGTTCATGAGAAGACAGTGTCAAAAAGGAACCTGAAAGGAGTGTCTTACACCTTGCTTATGGGACCACAAGAAGAGCCGGCAGCGACACATTGTTAGCACACGGCAGCACAGCTTCTAGCTGCAGAGCATAACTGCGCAGTGCCGTGGACCAGCCAGCACCACACTGCTGTGGGGCCGAGCTGGGCGTTTGTAGAGCACATGTCTGTAGTGGAGACCCACGACCGTGCTCCTCTTAAACAGTTGCTTTGTCCAAAGTCAAAAGACATTTTTATACATATGCTAAGTAGAAAGGAATGCTAGTAATAAATTGATTTCTTTATCCACACTGTAATATGTAGATTATAACATTATCTTTGAAACAAGGAACAATAGTATGCTTAGTGAGTACCATGTCAATTTCCATCTGCTTTGTAAGTATCTGGTACATATTACCCTTACTGTTTACAAAACTTTGAAAAGTTGATTTTCAGTGTCTTGTCCCCTTTACTTTGGTAATATATAAAAATCAATTGTTTTAACTACTTTGTTTTCTATAAAGTGGAGAATGAGATCCTGTAAACTATGATCAGGTCTTCAAAGACAAGTTGGCATTCTCAGAAACATTCTTGGAAATAAAGTTTGTCCCTAAAAGATAATATGAATAATCCTATAGATACTACCAAATTTATATCTGATTATAACAAATATTTTTTTAATATTTTATTTATTTAAAGAAAGAGGGAAGGGGAGGGAGAAAGAGAGGAAAACATCAGTATGTAGTTGCCTCTTGTGCGCCCTCTAATGGGGACCTGGCCCGCAACCCAAGCGTGTGCCCTAATGGGAATCAAATCAGTGACCATTTGGTTCACAGGCCGGCACTCAATCCACTGAGCCACACCTGCCAAGGCTGATTATAACAAATATTTTTAAATCAGGAAGCAAATAATTTGACAAAAAACACTGTGAAATTTCTGTCTACAATATTTGGCTTTTAAGTTTCTATTCATGTTTAACATTTTAAGTCTTTATTGATGACTTAATGTCCCAAAATAATTAGCTAATTTAGAAGGAAAGTACTTAATGGAAGATTTTTGTATCAATAGAGAATTTGATTAAATTTCAAGTATTTAATGATAGTGAAAATTCTAATTGGTTAAAATGTATGTTACAAATCTAGGGAATTTTGTTATTTTGAATTGCTTTAGCAACTGAGGTAAAACAAATCATAGAAAAAGCAATTTATATTGTAATGTTATATCATTAAACAGGTCCTTTTTTATTATGATTACAATCTCTATTACATTCTAGATCTGGCAGGGGGATATTAGGTCATTTCATTCCTTCTGAGGGAGCACTGGATTGTTCCTCTCGATGTATTTTCCAGCACGTGGGCCAGTCTGCTAATCCTTCATGCTAGAGATTCCCAGGGTCTTCACTGCTGGCAGTGGATTCAGCTCCAGGAAAAATGGCTTCTGCTGCCAGCGAGTTAAATGGTTCAAGGGTTGTGCTTCCACCACTGTTGCGGAGTTTCCTGACATTCGTCCCAGATTTTCCTGAGCTTATTTTCTTGGAGAGCCTTAGACATCCACATTGTATTGGAAGTTTTATACTATGTAAAATTGTGCGTATGTGAGCTATTTTATAAATTTTTTGGTTTGCAAAAGTCTCCTGGAAACTTAACGATATTTAATGCATGTAAATGAGCTTACTCAGTGGGATTAAAGATAAGTCTTATATCTGGGGTTGTGTTTTAATGAATGATATTTTTTAATGTTTCTAACAAAATAGACTCTTGGTCACTGATGACTTCCATATTGCTAAATCCAGTGGTCATTTTCCATCTTCTTTACTTTCTTAATTGTGTTTAACATTGTTAACTACTCTTTTCTTCAGACGAGTCTCTTATTTATTTTTTGATCACTCCTCAGAATTCTGTGCAAGGTTCATCTTCCTCTTTCTAGACTTAGGAAACTGTTAAAAGTTGGCCTATCTCAAGGTCGCTCCTAGATTCCTTCCCTCCCTACTTCCATTGGTGATCTCAGCCACTTCCACCTGTTCAACATACATCTCCAGGCCAGGCCTATCCTCAGACCTCTGGGACCTTTTTGCCCAGTTGGATACTTAATAATCATCCTTCCAGTATCTCATAGTCATCTCAAACTCAGCAGGTCCTAAATGCAAATCTTGCCCTATCCCACCCCTCCCTGATCCTCTTTCCTGTTCCCTGCTTCAGTGAATGACATCACCTTTTATGCAAGCCAGAAACCTGGGAATCGATTCATATGTCTATTATTCCTCCAGTACCGTTAACTGTTACTGTGATAGCCTTATGTGTTTCGATAACGTACCGTTAAATTCCTCCTGATCACTCTTCTTCAAAGTCATCTTGGCTCCTTCACCTAGTTGTTCTTCTACACAGGAGCCCAGTATTCACACTGAGTGAATCTGGGGGATAATATGAATGGGCTTCAGGGGCCCTGTGGGGATCTTGAAATTTTATATAAAATTGTGTGTGTATATGACTTGTTACATTTTTCTGTAAGAAAGTCCATTTCTTTTATTGGTGTTTAAAATGGACACTTAAATAACAGAAATTCAGAACCAGTATAAGGGAGTTACATTGACCAATTCAAACATTCCTGTTGGGGCTTTGAGTCTGTAGAGGATAATGGCATCATGTATGATATTTTGACTTTTATCCGGAAACAAGCTGGTATCTCTCCTTATTCACGACTTCTTTTATGCCTAATTGTAAATATTTATAATTTTCTTCATATAAATTCTAAACATTCATTATTAATTTAATTTCTTGATATTTTATATGTACTAGTGAATCTGGTAACAAGGTATTTTTTTTAAAAAAAGAAAGAAAAAGAAAAAGGAGCTTGGAAAAGGATACACAGAATATTTCAGATAGTCCATAAAGTTTAACCTGCTCATCATAATTTCATGGTTTTCTTTTCTTTCTTTCTTTCTTTTTTTTTTGTTGAAAGTTTGTTAAGCACATACATTAGAAAATAAATTAGTACAAAGTTGCTCTGAAATGTTGTAATTTTATCATCTAAGTGTTGTAGACTATATTATTAGGAAGCCTGATTCCAGGGTCTTTTTTTAAGCATCAGTCTTTTGCTTGTGGTATTTTGGATCTTCTACAGACTTAAATGTTGTTCTAGGAAAGAACGTTTACTTTACTTTGGTGAAGGATAAGCATATCTAGTAACATTTCAGAACTATACATTGCACAATCTTGAACTTCTTCATATAAGGAGGCACTAAAGAAGTTTTATTTTTCATGAAAGTACAACTTTTAAATAACCGTGACTGTTTTTTATGGGCTAACTCCAAACCACATTTGCTTACTTCCCACGCTGCAGTTTTTCCTGATACCCTAAGCCTTAAGTATAGAGATCATAATGACATTTTAGGTCTCTAGATTTCAATCCTATAATCTTAAAATGGATGTTATTCAGTATATCAAAAAGACTAGTTTAGTTTTATCTTTTACATTAAAATTAAATGAGTTTTTGATGTTTTAATATTGTATCTTTAAAAACCTTTTTTCTTGTGGTTGCAGACTTAAAAAAATAGTGTAAAAATTTTTTTATTTGCCTTCTCAGATTCCTGAAATGTTAAAAATTTTCCATATTTACTGTATAATTGCATCTATTTTTTAAACATTTGAGAATAAGCTTATAGACATGATGTACCTTTAACCACCAAGAACTTTAATGTGTATTTCTTAAAAACAAGGGCATTAATCATTATTAGGAAATTAAAAGATTAACATTGAGAAAGTATTATTGCCTACAGACATTCAAATTTTGTCATTTGCCCCACTAATTTTGTTTCTAGGAAAAAAATGCCTTCTTACCACCCGCCCTCCCCTAGTCTGGGATCCAGTCCTGGAATCACACATTACATTTAGTTGTCCTCTTTCCTCTCCTTTAATCCAAACAATTCCTTGGTCTTTGTCTTCCAAAATGTGAAAAACACAAAACATTTTTCTTTTTTTGTAAAACGCCCCTCAACTTGGATTTGTTTGGTGATTCCGCAGGTTTAGATGTGAGTCCGCTGTGATCATGTATGATCGTGTCAGGAGACACATGACGTCTGCTTCACTGATGACAGTGTTAACTGTGACCCCTTGTGTAAGGTGGTGGTCGTTCACGTTTTTAAAGAACACAGTTTTTATGTTTTCTTAGGTTCTTGCTCTCCTTGGGGATCGAGTCCTTAAGAATCCTTCCCAGGACTCTATTAAAACATCTGCTGACAGAGTTAGGAAGCCTCTGGGCCTGCACGGGACAGAACTGTGGGTGGATTTCACTGGGTGGAATCCGTCCATTACTAATTAATGGGATAGTCAACAGCTTTCTTACTACAGGGGGTTGCGACCCCTGATTTTAACCACCACAGTGGAATGTGGGCACAGAAAAAGAAATAGGTCATAACTGTGGAAGTGTTTTTTCAGATTCCTTCTTCACATATTTATGGCTGGAAAGCGTAACAAGAAGCTGTTGGTTAGTGCTCCTGTGTTGGCCGGTGGCTGGCGCGATCTCCAGCTCGTGCGTCTAGGAGGTTTGCTTCTGACCTGTGTCTACTCAATGCTTCTGTCCATTACTTTCTTAGAGGAAATGATGAAAGGTATTGTTGTAGATGACAGAGTCAGAGAGCGTCCCTGTTCAAAGTTTTCTGAAGCCATGCCCTACAAGATGACAGTTCTTGTTTAAGGCGCAAAGACCAGTTGTAAAACATAGGATTGGAAAGATTATTCTGTGATGCATTGCGTTTGGTTACCAGCCTAACACAAGCAACTGCAGAAAACCTAATGTGATCCTGTGCTCATCAGAATGTATTTTATTGTTCCATTCATGGAGGGTAATGATATTATTATCACTGTATTTTAAGAATATTTAAAAATTACGGTGCACCTAGAAAAGGGCAACCACGTTGTTAATCCTTTTGTCAAGGCAAGACTTTAATTAGATGCCATGTAACTATTTTCAAGAATGATTAGAAGAGATTCTCCTGTTGGGTATGCTGAAGTAAGTGCAGCCTTACATTTTGAAACCATTTTCATATCATGCCTTTCTTTTGAGATGTTTTATTAAATGTTATGTGGAGCACATGCTTTTAAATAATTTCATAATTAAAATTTTGTGCAGCAACCAATAAACATTATTTATCCAGAGAATGCTCATAAGGACTAGTTAATGACAACTTAATGTAACTAAAAACTTGTTTCTGTGCCTTGATTTATATCGAAGAAATACAGGTTGATGGAGCTGAATTCTAATAGCAGTTTCAAAGTCTAGGGTTACCTGAAATTTGTGATTTGTTTTTTACCGTTATGCTGTGGAAATATTGGCAGACTTCATAATAGAATTTTAAGGGATTAATAGGTAATTATTAAAAGCTAGTTGTATTGTTTTTTCTTTATCCATCTCTTTCTCTTTTTTTTCCTTTTGTAAACTAAAAGTGAAGGAAGCAAAGAATTTTTAAGGTAATGAGAACATATCTCTGATGTGTCTGCTAATCACCTGCACTATTTCCATTCAATCTTTATTAAGTAATAATAAAGAATATTTTAAGATTATTAAATTAAGAGGAAGGACCTTTTCTAAATTGCATAGTAGCTCTGTTTATAAGGCTATTTTAACTATTTCAGTCATGGAGTTTGAAAGTTTAAAATTTATTTTTTGTTTAGCACATATGGGAATTGTCTTCAAGGTATATTATTGCCATGGTCCTCTTGAAAAACACCCTTTGTATTGGTCTCATATAGTAAGTACTCTTCAATTTTCTTCCTACTTTTCTAGCTACCACATAGCATTTTTTATAGACCCATCTCTTTCCCTCATTAACTGGTAAATGCGTGCTAGAATTTCTCCGTCTTGGCTCTCTTTTCACTCTCACCTTAAGTGTTGGGTTGGCCAAAAAGTCCGTTATGTTTTTTCCTGTAAAATAAAAGACACATTTTTCATGTTCACCAATAACTTTACTGATTCGGGTATTTTGATTATGTTGGCTATTTCCCACTATTGGCTTCTGGTAGGTAGAGGCCAGGGGTGCTGCTAAACATCTTCCAATGCGTAAGACAGACCCACAGCAAAGAATTACGTGGCCAAAATGTCAGTAGTACCAAGAAACTTCACAAGCCACTTTTGACTCATTCGGGCAGTCACAGCACCTTCCCCATACACTGCACAATTTTTTTTTATATTTCAGTTGAGTTTTTACCCTTCTTGAAATAATAAAGCATAGTACACTAAAAATGTTGCGTGTCTTCTTCCATCTTCAGTATTAAAATGGCTGCACAGAAATTCACCAATTTTGATTAGTTTTTTAAATGCACACTGATACGATAGCCTTCACGGTACAATCTAACAAAATTGTCTTGAACGAAGTTAAGACACCTAAGCACTACCAGAGCCATTGTACAGAGAAAACTAAATGAACTTTTTTATCAACCCAGCAATATCAGGCCTATTCTCAGAGCTCGGTCTTCCACCTGTGCATCTGTCTCTATGTCTGTGTTTTGGGCTAGTCCACAGCTCTCCCAGCTTCAAACTCACCCCCAGCATTTTCCAACATCTCTCAGCTACAGTGTCCGAAACTGAACACAGCCAAACTAAACTCTTTATCTTCTCGGTAAAACCCCTCTCTCCCCCAGTTTCTCTGATCTCAGAAAATGTACTTCCATTCGGGGGCCCTGTACCAGAAATCAGGCAGTTATTCCTTTTTCTTTTATAATACTTGCCTGAGGATATGTTTTATTGATTTTAGAGAGAGAGTAAGGGGGAGAGAGAGAAACATCTGTATGAGAGAAGAATATTGCTCAGTTGCCTCCCAGACGCGCCCGGACTGGGAATCAAACCTGCAAACTGTTGATATACAGGACGATGCTCCAACCACCTGAGCCACCCAGCCAGAGCAGGGAGTTATTCTTGGTATCTTTCTCCACTAACACCATCCCCCATTCCAGTCAGTAGGCAAGTCCCATTGGTTTTACCTCCAAATATGTTTCGAGTCTGCTGTACCCCTGCTCCAGGCCCATCAGCACTTCCTGCCTAAACTATCGCAGCAGCTTCTTACCGTCTGCTTCTCCACTCTCGCCCCTGTCTGGTTTTCTCTTTCCCCTTTGCCCCTCTCCTGTTTCATCTTTGCATTGCAGAACTGCATCTTAAAAATGTAAATCAGATCTAGTTGCTCCCTCGCTCAAACCCTTCCTTATTTTTACGTGATGCGATGGATCTTTTCCTGTAGCCCACAGGGCCCTGTGTGAGCCTGCCCCGCCTTTTTACCGTTTGGCCAGTACATGCCAGCCATGTTCAGTTTCTTGCAGATTTTGAATTTGCCTGGTCTCCCTGCTTTCATATGTTTCCTCTGTTTGAAGTAATCGCTCCCGCACCCCTTTACATTTTTAAAATCAATTAGTCATTAATTTATTTCTATGATATATGAAAATTGCAGAAAATTCATACAGTACAAAAGAAGCACAGTGAAAAAGAATTGTCTCTTCCATTCATATTCTCCAATTTTACGTGGTCAAATTTGAGTCTTTTTATTTTTTTAGTGGCTCTTGGGTTTATGGCTTATTTTTGAATTTTTACAGTTTTATTTTTTACCTTCAAAGCTGTGATCAACCTGAAATTTATTTTTATGTAAGAGCTGAGGTAAAGAGTCCACTCTGTTTTTCCTAGTTATCTATCTAATTATCTTAATACCATTTATTGAATAAGTTATTGGCTATTTTGTTTTAGAGCGCCGCCTTTCTCATGCCACGCTCCCGTCCTACTTCAGCCAGCTCTGGTGCCCCCTGGGTTCGTGCGCTCTGCCCGCCTGTTTCCCTTCACGTCTCTGCAGAGGGTTTCCAATAAGTGGGAGACTTAGTCCGTCTTACAACTCTGGTTTTTCGATTTCCTTGCCCTTTTTAAATGTTTATGTGAACTTTAGAATTAACTTGTCTAGTTTTTCTTTTTAGTCTTATGGATATATTTGAGGATATTAACTTTTAAATTAACATGAGCATTTGGTGACTCTACAAACCTGGAGTTTCCTATTTAAGGACTTAGTATTTCCCCCCGTTTTATCAAGTCTTTTTAATTTTTCCTTACTATCTACACATATCTTTTAGGTTTGTTCTTGGGTATTTCATCAGTTTTTGTTGTCATCGTAATGGAATCATTATATTTTTAAAAATGAATTGTGTTTTGAATAGAGGAAGGCTATTTTGATTTCTCCTTGCCCTATTCATGTATGGTTTGTAATAGATTTTTAGTTTATTTGTGGCCTTCTCCCCCAGCCCACACTCTTTATTTAGCCAACTTTCATTATTCCTTAAGATGCCACCTTAGAGTCCACTTTGCCAGAGTCCTTTCTCAGCCTCTGAATCTCAGAGAGATCCTGGTTTTACTCCTCTGAGAGCACCCAGTGGTCTCCCCGTGGGGTGCTTGTTACGGCTTGAAGTTAGCAGTTTCACTGGGGTTTGTTGTTGTCTAATATCTCGGTTACCTTCTGTCTTGTAAGCTTCACACAGGTGGGAAGTGTGTTTTCTTCCTCTTACTGTCTTTGATGTGGAACATAGTAGGTACACTTTGGCTGATGAGTAGATAGGTTGATTGAATGAATGATTGGATTGTTCATTTGTGGAAATTCGCCCATTTCAAATCTTTCTATCTCTTAGTTCTATTTTGAGTTCACACTTTAAACATCACCTGACACCTTCTTGGAAACTTGATATATTATACTTTTGGTGTGATTTTTAGACATGGTTCTCAGAGACTAGTAATGTAGGTGTATCCATTGATGGGTTCACTGCTTTGTTGATTCACTTGGTCAGACTGAGTCGGTATTTTCCTCTTTCAAGTGTATTTGTAAGTGGTCTGTAATATGGCATGAGTGAAATTGCCCTGCCAACAATAATAATATACTGTAATAATAATTCTTATTATTTTACTGTTTTGTAATATCACTGCAAAACTTTGGAGTAATTTAAACTTTACTTCCGCGTTGCACTTCGTGGAGTTGAGGCTGAGAGGTGCCACATGCCCACCGCGACAGAGCTGCCAGTGGCTGGGCTGGGCCTGGCTCTCAAAATTTTCCGACTCCCCCCCCGCCCCCCCCCCGCCCCGGTTCAGGGTTCTCTCTACTGTGGCGTCTTCCATTTGGCTGTAGTGTTACTGCCTAGCTTCTAGGAAGGGACATACAATATTGTAAACAGAAATATCTCTGTTTTGGCTCTACCAAGGCAAATTTCACATGGTTAACTAATGACAGCATCATAGTTTGAGACTTTTCCCCCTTGTCAGTATATCTTTTTTTCCTTCTAAATAGACTTTTTCTTTAAGAGTCATTTTAGATTCATAGCAAAATTGAGCGGAAAGTGCAGAGAATTTCCAATGTCCACTGCTTCCCCTCACGCATAGCCTCCCTGCTATCAATACCCCTTGCCAGAGGTGGTCCCTTTGTTATTAACCCACCCTGATTCATTGTTGTCACCCCGAAACCATAGTTTGCATTAGGTTTCACTCTTGGTTTTGACAGATGACATGTATCCAGCATGTATGGTGTCACACAGAATAGTTTCACTGTCCTAACGACCTGTGCTGCACCTGTTCATCCCTCCCTCCCCACTAACCAAGTGCAGATTGATTTGCTGCCTTGGTGGTTTTGCTTCTTCTAGTACGTCAAAGACTTGGAAGCAGGCAGTACGTAGCCTTTTCAGATTGGCCTTATTCACCTAACAATACGCATTTAAGGTTCTTCCATGTCTATTTGTGGCTTAACAGCTCATTTCTTTTTAGCACTGAATACTATTGCATCATGTGGGTATACCACCATGTATTTACCCGTTCACCTACTGAAGGACATCTTGGTTGCTCACAAGTTTGTCAATATGAATAAAGCTGCTATAAACATTTCTGTGTAGTTTTTTATGTCAACACAAATTTTCAGTGCTTTCGGATAAATACCAAGGAACAGGGTCATATGGTAAAGGGTGTTTAGTTTTGTAAGAAAAACAAAACTCTTCCAAAGTGCCTGAACCGTTTTGCACTCCCACCGGCAATGAGTGAGAGTTCTTACTGCTCCACATCCGTACTCACATTAGGTGTTGTCAGTGTTCTGGATTTTGACCATTCTAATAGGTATGTAGTGGTGTCTCCTTGTTGTTTTAATTTGTTTTCCATAATGTGTGACGTGGAGCATCTTTTCATATGCTTATTTGCCACCTGTATATCTTCTTTGGTGAGGTGTCGCTTTAGATCTTTGGCCCACTTTTAAATTAGATTGTTCATTTTCTTTTTTATCTTTTTCATATTCTCTATTTTTTTAAGAGAGGGGGAGAAGGGCAGGGGGATGGAGAAAGGCAGGGAAACATCGATCAGTTGCCTTTCTCATGGGCCCTGGCCAGGGACCTAATGTGTAACCCAGGCACATGCCCTGACTTGGATTTGAACCGGCAACCCTTCACTTTGCCGAACAACACCCTACTGACTGAGTCACACCAGTCAGGGCTTTATATTCTCTTTTAACAGTTGTGGTTTTTTTTTTTTTTTTTTTACCTTGGGCACCATCTACTGAAAATACACACAAAGCTTTGAGGGCATTGAGAATGATTTGTTTTTTTCAAAGGAAAACTCCTCTCTGTTTTTCTTCTTTTACCCTTCTCTTTCAGTTATACCTGCCGCCACTTGCGGAGATATGTTCATGTGTTGGACAAACTCTGTCTCCCCCACTCTCACTGTACTACGCTCCAGCACTGCTTCTCGGGCCTCAGTGACAATGGAGAGGAGCTCTTGTCTTTAACTTGCTCTCACATTCTCAGATCCTATGCTTCCAGGTTATTAACCTCTGCTGTCCATTTACTGCATGCTGCATGCTGTGGATGACTGGCAATTGCATGTTTTTATGGGGCACATGTCAATTACAAGATTAAAGGAAATTTATATTTGAAATGATAGTAAATAATTCTTTTTAAAAATGGCTGGGATTTGTTTCCTTACGATTGTCTTCTTAAGTAACTTTATATTATGTTTCATGGGACAAAGAAAAGCTTTCAACCACACAGTTGTCATGTCAACTTGAGAGAGCCTTTCTGTACATTGCTGCATTTGGAAATCTTGTGGTTTAATTTATAATGGCTGGGAGTGCTTTGATTTGTATATGACACAGACTCTACAGTTACCGTTAATCGCATATGAATTTTGAGTTCTCTTTTTTCTTGTGCAAGCCCATCTGAGAGCTGGCTATGAGATTTCACCCAAGTTTTGGTAGAGGCACGTTCAGCTGAGCAAGTTTGACTCCATAAGGAGGTAGAAATTAGCTATTGGGGTTTTGTGTTTCTCACTCACTTTATGTACACAAAGAGTAGGTATGAAGTCAGCAAGTTGCAGTGTGTCGTGGATGAGTGTAGACAGAGCATAATGGTGGTGGGAGTAGTGAGACAGAGGGAAGCCATCCATCTCAAGTACCAGAAAAAACTTAACACCTGCTGCTGTTCCGTGTGTATGGCGCTCTACCGTAGAGGAGCAGTAGGATATTGTACTTTGCAGTTGACATTTTTAACACGCATTTTCTATAAATCACTTAGGATTTATGCTAGCATGATACCGTTAGTTAGTGTTGTGTTTGAAGGCAGAGTTTTCACTGCCAAAAGATTTAAAAGGAGGGAAAACCTCCATGACTGCCTTTTAGAAAGAGCGAACATTTAAAGCATATCTTTTCACATGAAGAAACATACAAAGACTTCAGACTGCACAGCGTCTCTAAGTGAAAACACCTTATCAGGAATAGAAAACAGTGTGGCGTCTACGGTGACAGAGCCTTTTCTTGGTATCAGAAAAATTTTACAGCTTCTCATAATGATGCTGGTCAGACTTCTATTGCGTTTAGTACAGACATTTTTAAGAAATAAAAATATCAGGGATAGAAAAGCAAGTGAAAATAATAGAATCAGTTCTAATGTATATAATGTAGAACGATTCATCAAACTGAAGCCAGCAACTTAGAACTGACCTTATGTAAAGTGAGTGGCTACCCGGTAAGTAAATACTCTTAGAAATCGGAGATCGTGTCTGTTCACAAGGAATGGAGAGAGCTGGTACTAACCATTGAACCTCTGAAGTGAGCAGCACAGTTGACCTTACCCTTGACCACTAGTCTATTAATCAGGGTTCTCCAGAGAAACGGAACCAGCTCTGTGGGGGCAGGGGGGGCAGGTGCAGAAGACGGGAGGCTGGGGGAGAGAGAGAGATTGATTGAGATTTACTTTATGAAATTGGCTTTGGTGATTGTGGGGGCCAGCAAGTCTGAAATCTGTAGGGCAGGCTGGGAATTCAGGTAATCGTTGATGTTGTGGTTTAACCCCTAAATACACAGGGCAGGCCAGCAGGCTGGAAACTCAGGATTTTCAGGTTGTATTCTTAAGACAGAACTCCTTCCTCAGGAAACCTCCGGCTTTGCTCCTAAGGCCTTTACCCACAGTAACAGGGTAATCTGCTTTCCTTAAAAGCAGCTGATTGTGAATGATAACCACATTCACAAGTACCTTCACAGCAATGTCCAGACAGGGGTTTGACAGGACAGCTGGGCACCGGAGCCTAGCCCATAGCAAAGGAAGCCACCATCACACTGTGCTTCTGTTTTTTCTTTGTGTGTCTTCATGTGCATCCTGTCTGTGTCCTACCAGACTATACTCCTCCTGGGGGTGGACACTTTGTCTTATTACTCATGATACATCTTATCGTGCCTCCGGCCTGTGCATGTTAAACCTTCATTAACACTATTTGCTGCGAGTTACCATTTGCCGTTTGTGACGGAGGCCACTGTCTGCTTTCCTCTGGAGTCACATCCCTCACCTCAAAGGAGCAGACAGAAGAGAGAAATACCTGATCAACTGGGAAGTGACAGGAGAGGGAGGGACAAGGACCAGGAGGACAGAGTAGGGAAGAATGAAAGTAAAAAATTGAAAGGTAAAAGATGAAGACACCATGCGACAAAGGCAGCACGCGATTCCTGCGCCCCCTCACCTACTTCCTGGCAGAGTTCAGCGTACACTCAGTTTCCAAGTCAGTCTGGCATTTCTTTCTTATTTTTCATGTCCTCTTTCAGTGCCTTTCCTTGACTCCCTCAGCCTTTACCCGCTACGGGTCCTTTCTCATCCCCAGAAGGTGGTTCAGTGTCTCAGCTAAGGTGTAAGGCACTAGCTGTCTGAGGGCTATGTTTCAATACCAAGGCCTTCTCAGGACTGAAAAGGCTTTAAGAGAAATCTGTAAGAAAGCATCAGGCCCGTTCCTGGGCAGGCGGCTTGGTTGGTTGGAGCATCGTTCTAGACTCCAGCAGGTTGCAGTTTCGATTCCCGGTCAGGGCACGCACGGGAGCCAGCTGATCAGTGTTTCTCTCTCAAATCAGTAAACATACCCTCAGTGAGGATCAAAAGGGAAAAAAGTCAGGCCCAGGTAGGCAGCTAAGGAGTCATTCTGAGAACAGGAAAACTTCATAGTTTTTGAAGTAATGTCCTCTCGCAAGCCTGCCCCCTCTCTCCGACAGTCTCCTGTCTTCTCTGTCCTCACTCCAAGGCCTTTGCAGCAGCTGTGCTGTCTCTGACTCCAGATTCAGCCAGGCCCTGTCTGAGTTTCCGCAGCAGCATAGAAGAAACACGCAGACAGCGGTTAAGGACATGGGCTCTGGAGCTAAGGCCTCTTCTCCTCCCCCTGGCTTTGCACCCCAGCCCCACCGCCTGCAGTGTGGGATGGCTGAGAACACTCTCCATTCGGTACAGACCTCATGATGGGGGGTGATTTGCATAAAAGGGAATGTCTGGTCACCTCTGTGCCGTGTTCATCTGCAAGTGACTAACATAAGCTCATTCCTTTAGACAGAACTTTACCTGAGTCTAACGTGAATTACTGCTATAGATAGAAATTTCGGTCATTCTACTGTAAACTTCCTTTCCAATGTAAAATTTTTATTTGTTTGTTTTAACAGCATCCCTGAGAGAGAGTTTCTGGGTGCTTCCCACTTCAGGGGGCAGTAGAGTTCTTGCTTCATTGTTAGAAAGATTGTCATGTGTGTCCTCCTGCCAGTAACTTTCATGTATTGGTCTGGCTCTGCTTGGAAGGAACACAAATGTGTGAATTTTGCTGCTTATAAAGGCCCTTCAGGCTTTTAAAAACACGTGCTGTGACTTGCTGTAATCTTCTTACTTTAGCTTAAGTAGCCTGGCCACTGTATTCCCAAAACAGTTGATTTTTAGATTATTCACGCTTTTTCTGACCTTTCCCAGATGATCTGTATTTGTCAGCACCCATCATAAACTTTGGAATCTAGAATTGAATATAATGTTTCAGTTGTACTTAATGATTCGGACCTTTATAAATTACAACTATGTAAATCGTAAATTACAGTTGCCCATTGTCCTGCATGTGTTTGTCCTGAGGCAAACTGCACGGCCCTGTGAAGGCGGGCACACCCCAGCTGATGAAAACTCCCCCGTCCTTCTCACACGAACACGCGTCGCCTGGACCGGTTGTGCATTTAATGATTTGAACCTAATTGCAGGGCTTTGGGCTCTTCTTACCTAAATGTAATACATGGGTTTTGTTCTGTCCTTCTCTGTTTGAGTCATACCTGCTGAGGCAGTCGGCCTTGCAGACCTGGTAGCTTCCCCCATTTACCCTCAGAAGCATTAAAATCAGCTCTCAGGGTACCATCCAGAGAGCTGATGTCTGCAGAAATCAAGTTTCGGATTTTGAGGGGGCCAGTGCTTCGAGTGCCTGGATTTTCATGTCTAGTTTTAAGTTCTGCTTTCTTAGGTTTAGGGAGGAGTGGTAAATAAGTTTTATAAGAAATCTATGAAAATAACGTACCTATTTTTATTTTTAGGTGATTTACCTATTTGCCGATGTCAAAAATACAGTTACTAGTTTTATTTTTTAAATGTTGTTTTAATTGAGCCTGAGACAGGAGAAATCAAGGAAAAGCTTAGTGTCGACATAATTCTCTTTTAGAGGTATCACTTATTTTGAGTTACCATTAACTCAGGGCTTTCATTTGTTACTCCCTGATGCTACAAAGCTGAGAAAGAACACCGGCAATGTTTTAAAGTCATTTTCTAACATACAGTGATTTTAAAAACAGTGCATTCTCTTCTTATAAAATTAAGCAGGTGGGGGCCATTGAACTCTTGTAGAATCTATTGAAAATTATAAATCTTTAAAAAACAAAAATTGGAGTTGCCTCTAAATTCAGTTTACATGCAACTGATTTAGTGAGAATATCGCATGCAGCTGCTGTGAAAGAGACCGAGAATCCGAGCCGTTCATACCTGTGTAGTAAGGTTAAAAAGAAAGGGGACCACCATACAGAAATATCTGCCAGAAGTCATCAAAATGTTAATATCTTGGAATTTACCCTAAGGAAATAACTATATTAAGGAACAAAATAAGGGACTGGTCAAGTAAACTATATTTTGTCGACTCAGTGGGATACCATTCTGCCATTAAAAATGGTATAAAGAAAGAGTAGAAATGTGGAAATCATTTGATATGTTAAGTGAAAAAAGTATGAAACTACAGTGCTATTAAAACACCTGTATCAAATTATATCCATATGGACAAGAACTAGATAATGTATAAAATAGTTGTGAGACATTAGTAAAAAATCCATGACATTTCTTTTTAAAACCATTTTAAGTTTATTTTTTTAGACATTTAAAAAATTGGACAAATTTTTTAAAAGATTTTATTTACTTTTAGAGGGAGGGGGAAGGAGGGAGAAAGAGAGGGAGAAAAACATCAATGTGCAAGAGATACATCAGTTGCCTCTCACACACCTCCATCCCGAGGCCTGGCCTGCAACCCAGGCATGTATCCTGACTGGGAATCGAACCAGCGACCTTTTGGTTTGCACACTGGTGCTCAGTTCACTGAGCCACACCAACCAGGGCAGTGCATAAATTTATATGTTTTTTCCATTCCCCTTTTTTTTTTTGCCCTCCTTTCACTGCCCAAGATAAATACATGCTTTTGCCTCCCCATACGATGTAATGTCATTTTATTAATTGGCAAAGAGCTGAAGTGGTTTATGGGAATAAACAGGAGTCCCCTAATCTGATCACAAATTTCTTTCATGGCTTATTTTAGAATTTTTGTAGATTTTTTTATTTCTTTTTAACTGAATAAGTTTATAATTCCAAATGAGCATAACATCAAGTCATTTTTCTGTCTAAACTGTAGCACTTTCAAATTTAAAAGTGTTTTAACCTATTTGATATGTCTTTTGTCCTGTGGTTTAACAAATCACATCTGGTGCCATTTTATTGCTTTGAAAGGACTGCATCTTCAGTCTGATCTAAGACAATATTCTAATGAGTTTCCTCAAAAGTTTTGTAAGATTGCTGGAACAGTCTTGTCATAGGATATGCCACTCACTAAATCTATATTGAATAAATATTTGAAGCCAGAGTAATAATTTTTCATGTGATACTGTCTTAATAATTCTGTTGTGGCTACGTGCTTTATTGATTTCTGTGCCACTTCTGTGGCATGAAATGAAATGTATTATCCCGCTTCAACCATTATGGTTTCCTTTTGAATTACATACTCACTACTCGATTCTGTCATCAAGCTGATTCCATTTTCTATAATGTGTTCAGTCCTAAGATTTAGTATGTTAGTACTCAGGGCCGTAGGAGTCAAAATAGGACAGGTAAATTCAGATCAGAAAGGTTGGGAAGAATAAATAATGAGCAGGTTTGTTTTTTTAAGCACTTTCCTAACAGATGTTTTCTGGTTTGTGGATTTTGGATTTCTTTTTTTTCTCAAAAATTCTAGGGATGAGCCCTGACTGGTGTGGCTCAGTTGGTTGGGCATCGTCCCACAAAGTGAACGGACACCAGTTCAATTCCTGGTCAGGGCACAGGCCTGGGCTGAGGGTTTGGTCCCCAGTCCAAGCACACACACGAAGCAGCCGATCAATGTTTCTCTCTCCCACTGATGTTTCTCTCCCTATATTTCTCCCTCCCTTCCCCTCTCTCCAAAAATAAAGAAATGACATTCTTTTTAAAACAAGAGTTATAGGGACGAATCATTGCTGTGTGTTCTGTAAGAGAGAGGAGGGCCAAGCTCCACAATCTACTCACCATCTTTGCTTGGTCTCAGCTGAGATGGACAGCTTTGTCCCACCCCCATCTCTTGGCAAGTGTGACAACATATTCCTGGCTTCCTTCCCACCTTTTGCATTTCTTTTTGATGTTGACAGCTTGAAATATTAGAATTCCTTGAAGCTTGCTCCTAAGGTCCTCCCCTCTCTCTGCTTCCATTCTTACCTTGGGCATTTCCATCTCCTTTGTGATGTTGTGTATCATCGTGTACCAGTACTTCCCAGACTGAAACCGCAGGTGGGATGCTGAGCTCCAGCCCCACACAGTCAGCCTCTGTCACTGCCTCATGTGAGCATCCCTGCTCAGACTCTCACATGCCCCACCTTTCAGGGGACTCTCAGCGTCTCTCCACAAGCCGTCCCTGTCCTCGCCCCCGGCTCAGTGGGTGGTGCCTCTGTCCTGCAGGCTGCTGAGGCTCATCGCCTGAGGATCACCGCCATTTTCTTCTCACCCCCTACATTGTCCTCACTCTGTCCATCTCCGCTCTGTGCCCAAAATGTAGATGGAACCTCTCTTCTTTTCTCTGTCCCCTTCGCCAGCCCCTCTCTCTCAGATTATCCTGACCTCGCCCTTAGGCCGTGAAACCCTCCTGTGTGGTTCTCCGCCTCTGGTCGCTTCACTCCCCTGCCTAAATCCTCACGGAGGCAGCATCTTCAAATGACCATTAGATGGTCTCCTCTTGCTTACAGCCTGCCAGTGCTCCCCTCTGCCCTCAGGCTGGTGTGCGCTCTAGCGCACTCATGCTCTTTCCCAGGATTTGCTGACCTGCTTCCCATCTCAGGGATTTTTACATGTTCTTTGTTGTCTGGTTTGTTCTTTTCACTACACTGTGTTTCGTACACGTGTTACTTCCTCAGACAGGTTTCCCTTATCCCCAAATCCATTGTTATGCTTAATATTATGCTTCATCTCTCACACACGTTCTTTCTTTTTCCATCTGTCTCTCAGAGTAGACTGTAAACTCCACAAGGGCAGAAGATACATGCTTTTAAAATAACAAAATTAAAATTTCTCATGCAGTTGAGACTGCGTATGGGAGATTTGGAGTGGATGCAAAATTCTCCCAATTGGATGCTCTTCTCCTAAGGCTTCCATTTGTAGGGAATTTCATGTACATATTCAGACATGCAGACTTGCATAACCGCTTATTATAGAAATATTCTTGGTTACTAAATGTCTAACAGACAAACATACAAGGTTTCCCGTATATGGAAGAAAAGTGATTCCGTCCACTCCCCGTGCCTTGGCACGTCAGATGCCAGTCCCTAAATTTATTTGACTTCCAGAATTTAAATAGGCAGTGATGTAAATCAGAAGTAAATGTTTCACCTACTGGCACTAAGTAACTAAGTCATCACGCTCAGAACGAGAAGGTAAATCCTTTTCAATTTGGTTGAAGTGGCAGTGGCATTTCCTTAAATCCCATCCCTCTGAGTTAGACAGACAACGAACTTATTTATTTTCTATCTTACAAAAGATGAGGAAGCAGAAGAAAATAGAAGTTAAATGGTTTGGCAAGGATCACACAAACTGGAAGTAGAACCCAAGTTTCTGAAGCCCCTGCTCTGATCAAAGTTTCGTTTTATTGAACGTCACAGCGTTTTATATAAAGTGCGACAAATGCATCTCCCCATACATGTGCATAAGGAATTATGCTCGGTGGATAGCAGCTTCTATTTTGTTTTGATTTCATGTTTTGAGACTTTAAAATTTCAGTTTAATCCTGTTACCTTTTAAATCTCCATCTTACATATTTGAGCTGGAATAGGAATTGAAGAGTTACTAAATTTTGAGCATTTTCCACACATGGTTTTGTGTTAATGTTAAACTAGAATCAGATACGTTCCAAGAGGCCAGTTGCTTGTTTTACACAACAGCTCTACAAACTGGCTGTCCATGAGAGGCAGTTCATTAAAAATTAATTTTTAAATGAACTTCAGATGTGCTGTATAGATTTCCTAAAGACTGTGTATTGAAGAGAGCATACATACAAAATATTTTCTCTGTCCAGTAGTGGTGATAATAGCCAATATATATTGAACTCTTACTCTGTAATGGACTTTCTTCTAATTATTAACTTTTTTATTTTAATCCTCAAAGCAATTCTGTGAGATAGTTAATATTACCACCCCCATATTATAGAAGAGGGAGCTGATACACAGAGTGACTTCATACTTTGCTAGAATATACGAAAACCAGTGTTGAAAATCACATATTCTGGGTATAAAAGCCAAACTTTTAACTGTCGTATTGCCTTCCTAGAAGCTTTGTAATAATAACATGATTTTATTAAGTAACTTTGCCCTTAAAATAATTTGAACCCATCTTAGAGGCAAATGCAAACCTGATATTATTTGATGATTATACATTTTAAATATTTGTGTTTAAATTCTTGAACTTCTATCCTTTACTCACAGTTTTACTTGGCGATAGTTTTAAAAACTGGCTAAAATTTAAAATTAACATGTACTCTGTAGAAACAGAAGAAACTCAAAACTATTTTTTTGGTCTTCTAAATTCTATATGTACTGTTTAGTCTGGTTTCTACTCTCTAAACATGCAGTGTCTCTTGCAAAACCCCTCATCCTTACAAAAGTTCGTAATGTTGTAGCCCAAATGTCTAAGTTTGGTTTTAATTTTTGATATTTGATTTTTTTCTTCTCAAAGTAATAGTAGTTACAAACTATTCTTAAAAGTTTTTAACCAGATTTCACAAAGTAAGCATAGGCAGATTTTTACCATAACCAAAGGGTAACTTTCATATTTTACTTACCACTAGGCAAAGAAAAAATGAGAGCAATTTGCTACTGAATATGATTCCTAATAGTGACAAAAAGTCTTACAGCTTCCTTGTTATTCCTCTGTTTAGTAACTAACAATTGTGTCATTCTTCTAACTTTAAATAAACAAATAAGTAGAGCTTTCTTGGAGATTTGGAAGTATAGTTACTATTGATATGCTCATGTTTGTATACAGGTAACATTAATGTCATTTCTAAGTTTATATTTGGTATACTCCATGTTGACAGTAGTAATTAATTCCTTTTCCTAGGTGCCTCTATTTTCGAGTAGCACAGAGTATAAGAAATAGAAAGTTTCACGCCTCCATTATCTATGACAGTAGACGAAGTTAGCGTGCAGGCTCTGCGTCCTGGCACCCAGCGGTTGTGGCAGCGTGGGAGTCTGGGCAGAGAGGGCCGTGTGTGTCTTACTGTGGTGGGCCCACCTTTTAGGGTCCACGTGATACCCTGAAGTTGTAAACTTACTAACTCATATTTAAACATGACAGTAGAACCACATACAATGATATTTTAGTGTCTTTCCTGTAAAAAAGTTTTAAAGAAGGGTTAACGTATCTAAAACCAATGACTGAGTAGCTGGCTGCAGAGAAACTGATTTTGAGCAGTCAGTAAGAACAGCGCATTTGGTGAGTGCTTTTTGTGGTCTGACTGAGTGCACCCTGGCTTCTGGGATCCTCCTGCTGTCCTTAAACGGCCAGGTTGGAGAGCATCATTGTGGATCAAATACTGGTCAGTGAAGACACCGGCCAGGCTTCTTCTGTTTTGTGGAGTTTTTTAGTTCTTGCTTTTTTCTTGTTTTGCTTAACTATACATGACTGCAGCAGGCAAGATGTTGAAGCGATGTGTTGTGATATTCTAATTTAAGGAAAAAGAGCTTTGGTTTTCATTAGCTTTAAAACATTCCTTCTCAGCAGTCACCGCCCCTTGAGTTCTGTGATTGCTGAGTGGCAAATGTAGGAGATCTCCAGGCCACCAAATCGTGTGTGGGTGTTGGTGTGACTGTGGCAAGAGTTTGAGGTATGCCGTGTTACTGTGGTTTAGAGAAGCTTCGTTTTACCCTCGCGGTCTGATTTTCTGCTCCCTTCCTCCCCCGGTGACTACGATAATGATAATGGTGCCCGGTTTGTACATCGCATCTGTGTTCATAAAGAACATGTGGTTCCACTGAAAGATGATCCACTTGAGCTGGAATCGTGGCGTGAACTAAGAAGCATTACAAACTCATAAATGTAACTCACGCATCTTTTCTTTAAGTAAGACCCAGTCATTTTGGCTTTAATTTGCAAAGCCTTTTACACTCAAAATGGTGGATGTTTTGTTCCGCTCTGGGGAGAATGCTACCCCAAAAGCACAGTGACCTCTTAAAATTAATCTTTGTTAACCCACTCAGCTCTGGTGCATCTGTGGTCTTAGATTTGAATCTGTTGGCACATAACTTAAATCACTGCTTTTTGTGTGTTGGGGGAATGTACAGCTTTATTTGAGTCAGTGTTCTTTAAGTTTACAAATGAAAAAGAATAAGCAGTCATCTCAGAGGGTAACGTGGCCTTATTTTTATTTTTCACTTGTGGAAATTTGACATGCCTCCTCTAGCCAAAACTGTAGAATCACTTTTTCAATAATGGCGGTTTTTTTAGCGTAAAGAAGCTCTGTGTATTATCATGTTATTTCTAATCCGGTTCTGCAGGTGCGTTGTCTGTTTCTGTGTGTTTAGAGAAGCTGGTTCTCCCTCTTACGTCATCAAGTGCCATTTCTTCTGATGACCTGTACTTGTGTAAACCCAGTAATTCTTTCCCTGCCGATTAATGTTTGCCCTTCAAATATGTTTCCGAGTTTAGTCTTCATTTTATTATTTTTAGGAACATTATTATCTCTTTAAATATCTTTTCATATCCTATTTCAGCTTTGAATTTTAATTCATTGTTTGTTTTAAACAAACCATGAAATTCAGAAACTACAGTGTTGCCCTGGCCAGTGTTGCTCAGTTGGTTGGAGCCTCAGCCCATAGACTGAAAGGTCACAGGTTCCATCCCCGGTCAGGGCACATACCAGAGGCATCCAAATGGATGTTTCTCTCCCACCTCAATGTTTCTCTCCTCTCTCCCTTCCCTCCCCTCTCTCTAAAATCAGCATGTTCTTTGGTGAGGATTAAAAAAATAAAACTACAGTGTTATCTAGAACTAATTATGTTCCTTGTTGAGTACATAATTCCACTAAAAAACAATATGCTAATGATGCAGGTAGTCCAGGGGTCCAGGGACCCCAGGGACTATGACCAACTGTGGATTCTTACCTTCTTGCAGGAAAGAATTCAAACGTGAGCCAGAATAGAGATTAGAGTGGAAGTGAGTTTATTAGTGAAGCCTTGGGATGGAGAGAGTGCGCTGCTCCACAGACCAGCCCCCTATTCAATAAGGTGTGGGACTATTCAGATCTGCCCAGGAAATGGGTGAAGATTTCTTGGAGAAGCTTTGTGAGCCATTTTGTGTCTTTTCTGGGCTTTCCATTTCTGATCTCGGTGGCGAGGGGTGTGTTGTTCGGCATGCTCACGTTATGATGAGTGTGCAGTTAGGCTGCAGGTTACCGTTCGGTGAAATTGGTCATGATCGCTCTGGTCTCTGCTGGTTTTAAACCGTAAATCCAGTAGGGGCGCTCGTACTGTCTTCTCAACAGTTTCTGTAGTTCTCATTGATGGCAGCTGTTTCATTCCATACCCTACCTTTTGAATGAGATTTATATCATGCATTATTTCATTAGACTAGTGTACTAAATCACTAGTCTTTGACCAAAAAGAGATGGCTTTCCACAAGCCATTTTTTTTTTAACTTTTCTCTGTAGCAGATATTGCTGTTGTAATTGTCAGCGTGGACAGACAGACCCAGTGTTCAGAACTGGGCAGGTTGTAGTGATAGGAGGGTTAGAGCAGTGTTCCCATTCCCCAGCGTTTCCCAGGAACCTGGAGTGACTGTTTTTAGAACGTGTACTCCCAGTGAGTATGGTCTCCCCTTCGACAATTGAATATCCACGTCTGACTGTTTGTCACGCTGTCTTGTGAAAGCAGTGGTTGGGTTTATGATAATTAGCTCCCTCTGGATTATGTGTCCCTTTTGGTTATAGAGATATCTAAAAGCTCTGTTTTCAAATTGTTAAGTTTGTCAGGACTCACATTCTCTTTGATGTGATGAATGTGGCGGACCTCACAGCAGTGCAGTGACAAAAGCATTTCAGTGCGAACCTCACCCTGGTTAGTCTGATGGATGCAGTTCATGAACAGGACACGTGGGTAAAGGGGTGATCTCAGGTCGGCTTCACTGACTAAAGTGACTTTTGAAAAGTGATTTGAGGATAGCTATTTGGTAGATTAGTGGGTTTTTCCAATGAAAGAAGGTGGCCTAGAGGTGGAAAGAGGACATAGGCAGGAGTAGGCGAGAAAGCCAAAGGGCTCATTTGGGAGAACAGAATGGGGAATGGGACAGGGTGTGGGAGATGAGGCGAGATGAGATGAGACGTACGAATTGGAAAAGAGTTGTACGGCTGTTTGCAGACAGGAAAAAGCTGCACTCCAGACGTCGAGAGGGCCAACGCTGCAGTTAGAGAAAGGCGTGCTGGGCTCGTGCTCCCAAAAGAAGACCAGCGGCGGTTCAGAGTGTCTCACTTTTGGTAAGAAAGACAGAATGGGCAGAGCAGAAATCGGAAGTGATTGTTAACTGGGTGGTCATATAATTTATTGTTTAAACCAGGGCCCTGTAACAGAAGGTAAGGGAACTCTAATAGTTCCACTGGGACGAAATTCATAAATTGGGACTTACTGGCCAAATCAGGACATATTCTGGGCATATGGTTATACCGTTATTATTAAATAATTATTTGGAGCTCATTAGCATATTACAAAGATAGGAAAAATTAAAATCCTGAGTTTTGAAAGCAATATACTATTTCTTTTTTAAAAAAGATTTTCTTTATTTTTTAGAGAGGGGAAGGGAGACCAGCTATTGATGTGTGAGAGAAACATCCATCAGTTGCCTCTTTCACACCCTCAAATGGAGACCTGGCCCACAACCAAGGCGTGTGCCCTGACCAGGAATCAAACTGGTGACCTTTCAGTTTGCAGGCTGGTACTCAACCACTGAGCCACACCAGCCAAGGCACATCATACTATTTCTTTAAAGAAAAACCGTAAACAGTTAAGTGTCAGATTCTAGCCAGGGCTGGTGGACTCATCAGTGAGGTTGACTTGCAGACGTTGGTGTTTTCACGGCAGCCTGACGTGGTGCCTAGGTGTCGAGTGAGGCTGCCTTGCTTGAATGCTGGTTTGCCACGGAGATGCCCGTGATCTTTACCAAGTAAGGTGGAGATAACAGGAAGCCCTGCCTCCCCAGTCGAGGTCAGGTTTGAAAGAGAGAACGTATGCAGAACGCTTGGCACAGTGCTAATGTCTCATTCTAAGCCCCCAAAGTCTGCTTTTATTATTTTTCCTATGATGACTACAAGTACTATTTATTTGTTGGTGGTTACCATGTTTTCCACTTAAACTAATTTAAAGTAATGAGTACTTTAAGCTTTTGATGCTCCTGGCAGCTTTCTGCCTTTTATTTGTAGCGATAATTCCTATGAAGGAAATAAGTTCGGCATATTATTTTCCGTTCCAGCTTTATATGATGCAGTTCACACCTAGCCTTCTGTCTATGCCACTTCTCACTTTTCAGAAGCGGACAGGTTTTCACAGCACATTGTTGAATTACCGAATACAGTAATTCTCATTTTGCATTCAGGGAAGTCTTAAAAGATATTTTCAGCAGCATTATGTTTAAGAGATTCATGAGATTGTTAGTGATAATTTAACTTCGTCGGTCCACTTGTGCTTATTATTTCTTTTTCCTAGAATCCTCTTCCCCAGATATCTGCACACCTCACACCCTCACTTTCTTTAGGTCTTTGCTTAAATGACCTCCTCGGTGAAGCCATCTCTGACTACCCCATCCAAAATCAGAGCCCTTCCACACTCCTCATTTTTTCTTTATCTTTACTTTCATAAATGACAATTATTTTAGAGGCACTGTTACCTCTGAGATAATATATTGCTGGAGTAACTATAAACTTTAACCCTATAATGGAATAAAAATTTGTGCTTCTCTAATACCTCAGTAACTCAGTCCTCAGGGAACCGAGCTTTTATATATATATATAATTGATTTGCTTATTTAAATGTATATATTATTTAATATATGTTATATATAACTGATTTGCTTATTTAAAGGGGTTACGAAACTTACAATATTCTGGGTCTGGAGCGAGCTGTGGCTGTGGCTAAGGGCAGAATGGCAGCATGTTTCAGGTACAGCCCTCTGGAGAAAAGGCAGAAGTAATTTGTTTTCAACAGAAGAGAACTTCCACTGTTGGTTCTGGAGACCCAAGAACCCTAACCAGCCTTCTACTTGGGAGAAAGGAACTGCCCTTCGTAGCCACGTGTCCATGTGTACCCGTCATGTGGGGCTGCCGTAACAAAATACCAGGCTGGGGGGCTTAAACAGCACAAGGTTATTTTCTTGCAGTTTTAGGGACTGCAAGTTCAAGATGTAAGTGCTAGCAGTTCTGTTGTCTGATGGGAGCTCTCCTCTTGGATCGCAGACAGCTGACTTCTCTCTGTGTGCTCCTACAATCTCTGCATGATATATGCATGGAGAAAGGTGGTGGGGGGTGGGGTGTGCTTTGGTGTCTCTTCATGTAAGGACAGGGATCCTGGTGGATCAAGGCTCCACCCTTATGACCTCGTTTAGCCTTAAGTACTTCCTTACTCCATATTCAACCACACTGGAGATGAAGGGCTTCAACACATGAATTTTGGAGGGACACATACATTCAGTCTGTAACACATTGCATCCCAAATTATTTCTACTTGTGAATTCGGTTCAATTAAACAAACATTTTTTTTTAGAGCCTTTAAATATACAGGTACTAAGCTAAGTATCAAGGAGGCCAGAGTGAATTATTCCATGCTGAAGAAATTAGTATTTTAATGAGTGAGTTAAACATGGATACAACTAACTAGAAAAATGTGATCAGTGCTTTCTCTAATTTTGAAGGGTGAGTAGAAATTTGCCAGGCAGAGTTACATAGGAAAGAGAAGTGCAGGCCAGGCGCCTAGCACAAGCAAAAGCATGGTGCGTCTGGGAGATGCTCCACATGGGTAATGTGTCCAGTGCAGCAGGGCGTGGTAGACTTGGCCTAGAAATTAACCCTGCTTTGTGGTGTGTGTTTTCCTGAAGGTGCTACAACACTATCTGAACAAAGTGGAGAGAACCGAATACGTAGATTTCCATAATGAAGAATAGTGTTTTAGGAGACTAGGACTGATTGGCATTTATAATCTATAAGAGATTAATTGTGCAAATAAAATACAGTAATACAAAGACTGAATGAAAATACAACAGATCAAAAGATGCAGGATGCCACTAAAGCCATATTTAGAGGGAAATGTATAGCCTGAAATGCCTGTTGGAAAAGAAAGGTCTCAAATCAATGACCTCAGCTTCTACATGAAGAAACTAGAAAACAAAGAGCAAATTAAACCAAAATAAGAAGACTAAAGACAATAATATGAACCAGAAGTTGATGATTTAGGAAACAGAAAAGCAGTAGGGAATATCAATAAAGCCCAAAGTTCATTCCTTGAGATCAATAAAACTGATATACTTCCAGCCAAGATTGTGTGTTGAGTGATTTTCGGCTGTGTCCCAGACATGTGGATGTTACATAGTGGAGACTCTGGATTCTATTATAAACCACTGGTCTGTCTGTGATAGGACAGGGGATAACATATTCTCCTTACTGGGGAATCAGGGATTAAATTGAAATACACTTACATAAAAATCAAAGATTTTAAATTGGGCTGTAAATGTATTTATTACTGAGCTATCTCAAAAGCATGGTGTGCCAGAAAACACAATTTTTCCTTTGAGTTTCTCTCATAAAATCATCTTAACCAGCACTGTTAAGTTTTCGTGCCAGAGCACATCTCTTTCTTCTAGAACATTCATCTGCCCCCAGCACCTTGACTCCAGATGCTTTGCGCTGTTTCATGACATGGGGCGTTTCCAAGGCTTCTCTCAGACAGAAACTGCGCACTGACAGCCGGCCGACCAGCCTCAGTGCAAAGAGGAGCTGAGCGCTGTTCTCACGGTGCTGTTAGAAAGGTGGAATTTGTTGCTGACATAAATAACAACGCAAGAGTTGAGAGAGCCAGTAACCCAGAGCCCGTATTCCTACATGCCAATAATCAGTAGGACTGACTGGTGGCTTTTTCCTTAGACTTCCTGCTAAGGATCTTGTTCGTGGTTGGTTTTTGCGCGGGAGAGTGCTGCTCCAGTGGCCAGCACTTCGGAGATCCAGTGGTAATTTTGGAGAGGTTGGAATGCCACGGTAAACCTTTTTTTTTTTTTTTTTTTTTAATGTTTATTGATTTTAGAGAGAGAGAGAGAAAGGAAGAAAGAGAGAGAGAAACATTGATGTGAGAGAGAAACATCGATTGTTGCCTCCCATACGCACCCCAACCAGGAATTGAATCCCCACCTTTTGGTACGTGGGACGACATCCAGTCAACCGAGCCACATCGGCCAGGGCCTTTTAAAGGTTTTTATATTGATCTCTCATTTAATCATTATAGCAGCCCTTATTTAGCAGCTGTCACCATCGTCATCACCACATCTAAGGAAAAAGTCTTAGAAAAGTGAAGTGCCCAAGTTCACACAGGTAGTAAGTGGAGAACTGGTGTTTAAATACTAGTGTGTCTGAATTACCATAAATTCCTTTCTTCATAACATCAGAAAGGAAGTTATTTTCATCTGTCACTTCAGTTGAAAAAATCACTAATGTCCATAATTATTATTATTATATATGATACCAGCTATAGAGCCCTGGGGAACAAGTTCATCCAGCTATTTCAATTATGCTAGGTTAAAATTTGTCACTTGTCACTTTTCCCTAAATTCCTTAAGGCTCAATCTAATCTAGACTCTTTTCTATTTTCTAAAACATTGACATTTGTTGTCTGCCTTGTCCAAATCATTATTGATAAGCAGTTAAAGAATATGTTTGTTTTAACACCATTTTCCTGCTTTACCGTGATCCCCTTCCACGTGAATAGTTGCTACCAGAGAGCAAGGGCAGGTACTAATGTTTTTAGTTTTCTGTTTTCAGAAGGAACACAATTTAAACTCCACTTTGAATAAAAATTGTCCATGATTTAGATAACAATTTATATCTTTCATCGAGAAACAAATGTCTCTTCCTCACAAAGATAGACTTGTATGTTCTAGCTAATAAATATTTACATTTTGTCTGAGCAGATTAGATTCTTTCGTCCCAGACGGTTTGTGACTGTGTAAATAGTATTGTTATCAGACTAAAGCTAGGGTTTTCAGTTTTCCGCACACAGACTGCTTGACAGATAGTTAAATACATCTGTTATACAAAAGTCAGTTGGAATTAAATACTAACTTATGGTATGGGTTAATGAATATTTATAGTATACGTCATGTACCTTATTCTATTAAAAGTAAGGAAAGTATTAACCCTTCCCACTTTAGCTTAAATGTTAAAAGGAATTAAACAGATTTATGTTTTTAATAAAGTAGCTTTTGCCCAAAACTTTGGTTTTTTGCGGGAGGTGGGGGCGATGGTGCTGGAGGTGAGAGAGCATCTGTTACTGTTCCTGTCTCTGTTGGCTGAAGAATAAGCAGAGCACCAGAGCAGTCAGGTGCGGCCTGGGTGGTGGAAACTGCCGTCACACGGACGCCAGTCGCGCTGCTTCCAGCTTCCTTCTCTGTAGAATGCAGGGAGTGATGCCTGCCTGGTAGATTGCCCTTCGAAGTGATTTCTGTGAAGGCCCAGCCCTGTACTTGGGATGGGAGGGCACACTATGGGTGGTTCTGTCCGCCTCCTCCTTTTAATCATCATCAACAAAATGACTATGCTTTTTACTGGCACGAAGTCATACTGTGTGGTGACCATATTATCCAAGGCAAGTGTTGTGACATGGGACTGGTAGGCAAATGGTGGAAGCACATTAGCAGAAATTTTTTAAGTATTCAGTGTGTCAGGAAACTTTATAGTAGGATACTTTAATCGGGTACTATCCAAGAATATTAGAATCATAGTTACTGTTTGAGCCTCTAATAATGTGTGCTGAATATTGGTCAGACACCCTTATCAATTGTAATTACAGTTCAGTGAAAAATCTGTGTGTGGCCCAAAGATATCAAGCCTCAGGTAACCTTAGGTAGCAAAATACAGTTCAATTACACTATAATTGAACTATATATAGTCAAGACTAGAGTCTTGTACATGAAGTCACTGAGATTATTGCAGAATGGAAGGAGCCCTGAATCAGGAGTCAAAAGACCAGGGTTGGTCTGTGTCTCAGCAACCTAGGTGACTGTGGTCAAGTTATATTTTTTCTCTTTTTCCTAAACGCTCAAAGTGGGGGCTGGGTTACGTGTGAGGTGCAGTGTGCTCTGCAGGGTGTCGTGACCAGACGGCCTCGTGCAAAAACAACTGTCGAGCCAGCAGAGGGAGCACAAGGCATGGATTCCTGCCTGGATGGCAGGAAAACTGGGGAGCTGGCTGTGGTTAAACAGTAACCGCAGTTCTTAAAACAGGAGATTATTTCTTATCAAGTTATTCCCACTTGATTTGAGCTCTAATTTTGTCCTGAAATGGTGACATTTTTACAACTACTGATAAAATTTTACCTCTATAATTATTGGTAGTTGAATAGAGTTGTGTTCTAAAAAGACATTTATAAGTGGTTATTCATGAGGTTCACCATAGTTTATGTTCTGTATTGTTAAACATATTTTAATCTTAAAATATTTGTAATTTTATCATATTCTGGTTGATACTGTAGTAACTCTGCCGTTCAGACTTAACTCAGACCTGAAAGGGGCTGTGGCTTAAATATCACAGGCTCTTAAAATCCTGCTTAAGTGATAGCTCATTTACCTAGTATCCCTGGTGATTACAGAGCTCTACATATTTTCCTGATAACAAAAGTATGTTTTATGAAAGCACTATCTTAAATATGGTTTGCAAGTATTTCAGTGGAGACATCTTGCTACTGCAGACACTCTCAAGTTTTTAAGTAGGAGACCTTGCGCACGAGTGAGTCCTTTTCTGTGTGCTGCAGGGATGTAGCCACGAACAGGGACCAGGCACTAAACAGCAACGGAATCCTGAGTTTGTTCCTGCTTTGATGGCAAAATGGTTTTTGTTTGTTTATTTGTTTCGTTTTTTGGTTACACTATGAAATTTTCTCCATCTTCTTATATTTCCATCCTGGTTTCCCCTTCTTCATTGATTTTATTATTAGGAGTTTTAGCTGAGGAAGGAGACAATTTTGTTTAGAGTTGTGTTCGGTCAGATTGATAAGATTTTGAGTGGAGTTCACAGCTTTCTCTTGGGCCTTGATAACCATCTCATGCCCAGAGACCTGTCTCTCTTTGTTTGTGGTTTGAACTTGTGTCTTCCAAGGTGGGAAAGGAGGCTGCACCTGTGTTTGAAGATGAGTCACAGTAGAGGCAGGTTTCCCATGAAGTTATTATAAATACACATATTTGGTTTTAGGGTTTTCTAAAAAGTATTTCTGAGCTTTAATTCTAGGTAAATTGCATCCACTCCAAATCAGTCACATATTTTAAGAATTTGTTTAGGATATTTAAAAAGGAAAATGGGGACGGGGAATCCCTAACTCACAGGAGACAATGCAGAGATTTTGAAAGAAGAGAGAGGAACAGACATTCGTGCCCTTGATGTTGTGTTCAGAGGAGAAATGGGGTAGATACACAAGCAAAAGTTAAAGGAAGACGCATGTTAAAAATGTATAGAGCAAGTATAAATTTGTAATTAACTACAAGGTTGAAAGGACATTGAGATAAAAGGATAGAGCTTTTACAAATATAAAGATTTTTAATAGGAACGAGGCTGACAGAAGTTGGGAAAAAAGGCATTTACTACTAAGGACCTATAAAGTTAGACTTTCTGTTCCTGTAGTTCTCTCAAAGGCTAATTATATTTGCTAAATTAAGATGAAGAGCTAAGCAAAAAGAAATCTCAAAGTTCTAGGTGGGATCCCCAAATTAAGGCTCCAACACCCAGAAAACATCTTCCTGAAAAAATGTGTTATAAGAATAGGTATCCTACAGCACTTCCAAGTACAGGTATTAGTGTCGTTTCCTGTGACTGTCTTTATAAAACCTGATGTGTAGCAAGCTGACTTTGGTAGGTTTCCCCAAGAGGAAATTTCTTTACACTTAGGAAGTGCCTTACAACTCGGGACAGGAACTTCTAAACCGTCGTCCATCCTGGCTCCTCCTGTGTTCTCTAAGAGCTAATCCCACTTTCCAAGTGAACTTTCTCATTAAAAACATTATTTGAGTCTTAATTGTTATCATAAATTAATGACATTGTGCTATGTAATATTTTTAGGTAGTAACTTTGTTTTCTGTTTGGCATGCAGCTAAGAAAGGGTGACAGAGCAAGACAACCTAAATTCTTTCAAGTCAGAAGGTCTGTTTCTAATCTTTCTTTAAAAAAATGTGTTTTCTAGTGGAGAAGAGAAAATACCATAAAATAAGTTAGTAAGTATATTATCCATGTAAGAGGTATAAAAAGTAAGTCAGAATTAGAGATGGCAGGGAAAATGGTGGAAGGAAGGGGAAGGGACTAGTCAAAGAACATGTATGAATGACCACAGACACGGACAGTGGAGAGGGGATCGACTGCGGGCGTGAGGGGTGAGTCGGGGGGCAGAAAGGGGGAAAGCTGGGACAACTCTAACAGAATAAACAATAAAAAATTAGAGATACAAAGTTTTTTTTTTTTTTCAAGATAAATCAAATTACCAAGTTTTTGATTTACTAATAGTGAGGTCATTCTTCTTAAATAGTATTTCAGACCCAATTTAGTCAAACTTAGAAAAACTTGCTAAAGACAATGATCCTTTTACTTATTAGATATTTTCCCACTGAGTTACTTTAAAGTTAAAACACGTAAGAAATTTACATGAATGACTTTGTGAAAAATAAAAGCAATTGTCTTTAAGCTTAATGATAGATTCTCTTTTTTTACTCGTATTTTTGGTATAACTACTAGATCATATATTGACAGCTCATGTATTCTATCCATCACTTTAAAAATATTTTCACTCATAACAATTCATGTAACATTGTTTTTAAAGTTAGTCATCTTTCAATTTTCCTCCTATGTCTTTCTAATTTAGGTATGCTAACCAGAAGGCATTCAGTTTCTGAGTTTAACTTTTTTTTTTAAAGAAGTGTCGTTAATTGAAGACTTGTCCATGTTGCATGGCTAGATATTTTTGGTCCTACATAAAATTTTTGGTTATGCAGTTGTACTGGGCCTGTCACCGTAACTTCAGGTTCTTGCTAAGATACCTGTGTGTGCTTCTATGGTAATAAGATTGGATTCTCCAGTTGCGGTTCAAGGTGTGCACTCTTGGTGGGAACCTCACTTACTAGATTTTATAAATGCATATCTTTATACCACTTGCTTTTACTTCAGAGTTGTAAAGAAGATGAGTTACGGGTTTTCCTTAGAGTGCTGAAATATGGAGCAATGTAGATCCTAATGGCCCATGTGGCGTTCAGCGTGCAGATGGACGCCGCTCCCTGTGCTTCAGCTGAGTGCTGCTGTTGCACTGGTCATTTGCATTTTAACAAGCCCTACTCTGCACCAAGCTGGTGATGATGTTTATTCTGTATTCTGCCTTCTATGCCATCAAATCAGTGCCCTTTTAGCACTTGTCTTAGATGCAAATGAATTTTAAGCTAGTTATTATATATCTAAAATAATGTTTATGGTTATTAAGTCAATTAAATGCGAATGGATGGGCAGTTTGCTCTAACCTTGCTTCTTTTTATAAATGTGTTCTTAGCAAAGATAATTATGTAGCTAAACCATCTGCATTTTAATTTTAGGTCCTTAAAATAAGATTTATTTACTTATTTATTTACTTTTACTAAAAACAAAGAGTTTATTTCCAGTTTTGTGAGGCAGAAACACTCACATCTTCATAGTTTCTTGACTGAGAAAGGGAGACGAGAAGACAAAGGAAGACAAATGTTAGTAGCAAGCAGATGTGAGACTCTTTCGTGTGCACAACACTGAAAAAGATACACAATCAAGGCCTTAAATGAACTTAGCGCATGAAAGAAAAAACTCATGTTTATAATACACATGTGCATTGTATATATATACACACACCATACTTATACATGTATAGCCATTTAAGAGTATAAAACAGCATATTTAAAACAAATAATTAAAATAACTTGATAGGGAAAGCCTGGGAAGTTACTATTTCTATCACATTCTGTAAGTAAAAGAGACATGTCTTGTAAGATGAATTTGTTCTAGTCTTCATAGACCTTGATGAATTTTTATTCTATTAACAGGTTTGAATCCTCAGCCCTTTTACACATTTATTAGAGCCACCCGATGCTTGTCCTTTTCTCCTTCAGCCTTTTTCCTCACCTTGGGTTTAGGCTGCTTGTCCTGGAGTAAGGCTGCCTGATCTTGCCCTTGGGGATCATGGGTCAGCCCCACTCTGAATGGACAGAAGGATTTTTTTCATGAGGTAAAGTAGAGAAGTGGAATGAAGACTAAAAACACTGTACATGGAAAGACCAATATTTCAGAAGAGGTGGATATCATCTAACTCTCCTGCAGCTGCGCAGTCTCGTGCGTGCACGCCAGGGTGTGCCTTTCCCCGTCCCCCAGTGCAGTTGCCTGGTGGTGTTAGGCTGGATCAGTAGTCAGCGTTTATATCGTTATAACCAGACATTATACATAGATGGACTGCGCAGTATGAGAAATTGAAAAGAGACCCTCCTCCCCTGTTCTGAGAGAGATTATTTACAGAAGTAGACCTGCCCAATAAAGCACTTGCATCTAGGATATATGAAGAACTCTTAAACTCATGAGAAAGAACACCATGGGTTTTAAGTGGGCAAATGATCTGAATAGATATTTTGCCAAAGAAAATATAAGAGCACAAGAAAACTCATTAGAGGAAAGAAAATTAAAACCACGGTGAAATCTACTTCACACCCAACAAAAGGGTTAAAGTTAAAAAGACCGAAGTACCATGTGCGAGCAAGCACGCAGAACACGCAGTTTGGCGTTTTCTTACAGAGTTAAACACCGTCAACTCAGCATCCCCAGTCCTAGGTAGTTATTCAGGATAAATGAAAACATATGTTCACATAAAAACTTGTACGAGAATGTTTATAGCAACTTTATTCATAATAGCTGAAAAATGGCAACAACCCACATGTCCATCAACTGATAAACACACAATGGAGGTAGACTCACACGATGGAAGACTACTTAGCAATAAAAAAGGATGAACACAAAACAGTGGGGATGGATTTGGAAAACATTATGCTAAGTGACAGAAGCCAACACAGAATGGTGCATATGGCATGATTTCATTCACATGAAGTTCTAGAAAAGGCAAAACCATAGTGACAGAAAGCAGGTCAGCGGTTGCCAGGAGCCAGGTTGGGCGGGTAGCACAGTGGGTGGGGGGGGCGGGGATTGCTAGCACAGGGCATGCAGGAACTCTTTGGAGTAATGGAAATGTTCGCTATCACGATGGTGGTGATGAGTTACCTGAAAGTCTGCATGTTTCAAAACTCACCAAATTGTATTCTTAAAATCGGTAAATTTTATTACATGTGGCTTATTCCTCAATGAAGCTGATTAAAAATAAGGCAAATAGCAGCATAAGGTTATGTTTAAGTGCCAACTAAGTAGTGAAGGTAGAGTAGTGGAGAGGCAGAGCACAGGGTAGGGAACCCGTCACAGAGGACAGGGAAGGTCAGTGGAATGGGGTTTTCTGCCTTGAAGGAGAGTCAGCTATTCGATGGGTGGAGAGGCAGTGGGGGGTCCTGCTGGTCCGAGGAATCAGCCTGCAGAGGAGAGAGCGTGAAGCTTAACATAAGGAGATTTGATTTCCAAACATAGCTCTGCCTTTAATGACTTTAATATTTTGTATTTCTTTGCATTTCAACAGTTCTTTGGGATTTATAAAGAAGCTGCAATTTTTTTTAAGGCATGGTTTCTTGTTTCCCTACTCCTCAGGTCTTTTATTCCCAGCATGTCCAATCAGATTCTCAGCCAGCCACTAAGTTTTCCGAGTTAGAAACCTTAGAGTCATCATCGGTGATTCCCTTGTTTCACTCTCTGTGTTGCCTCCTTTGCCTTCCAGATAGTTCATAATTCGCTTTAGTTTGGGCCACCTCATCTCTTACTTTTAGCAGTGCAAAGGGTACCTAAAGGGTCTCTCTGTTTCTCCTCTTCTTCTCTTGCCAACTCCTGTCCAATTCCCTCTAGGGGCAGAGGGATCCTTTTAAAACACATCCAATCATTACATGTTTGTGCCTCCCTGCTCGGGTCTGGTTTCCCAACTTTGCCCCTTAGAGCCCCTGGGTTCTAGGGCAGGGACTCTGTGGCCTCCACAAGATGAGTGAGCATCAGGGAGATGGAGGACATAGGTGAGCCGGGATAATCAGTCACCCTTCCTGTCTCTCCCTTGCCCCACACCCCCCATGGGAACACCAAACAACAGCTTGGTTTTTTTAGCCCTGCTGTCATAAAACACCTGGCTCTCAGGATATGGTCTAGGCGAGACCCTGCAGTTCATGGCCTAGGTGAGACCCTGAAGAGGTGCTTGATGAACTGTCTGTCCCACCATTCCCCAGCCTTATTGTGGTGCTCCACCGTATACTTAACACATCGTAAATGTGTGTGCTGCACTGTTCCTGCCCTAGCTGTGCTCAACTCTCTGTCTTCCCTCCTGCTCTTTTCTCTGCCCAGATCCCATGGCCTCATTTGTTTGGCTGATGCCTCACTGGTCCTTCACCTTCAGCTCTGGCATCATCTCCAGAAATGAGGTAGCCCCATGGCACTGCACGCTTACCACCATCTGCTGGCACTGCCAGTAGAACCTTCTGTGTAACAGGTGTATCCTTCCTGACCTGACCGCACCCTCCAGGGAGGGCAGAACAAAGACTGTGTTGCTTTTGCTTCTCCCTGGATCTCAGGAAACTTGCACATTGCCTGGCACAGTGTAGGTTCTCAGTAAATGTTTGACTCACTGTCTGTCTCAGAGACTTAATGAGGTGAAATTTAAACCTCTTAGCAAGTTTTTTTTTTTTTAATAGGCCCCTGCCTATCTTGCTAGTTTTATCTCTTGCCACTTCTCACCCCATAGGCTTTCACTTTTCTGGCCTTATAAGCTATTGGTACTTCTCTGAATTTTCTCTGTGCCTTTCTATACACTATGTCTCCTTTCTGATTCGCTCTTCTTCCCCCTTTACTTTTCTCAGCTAGCAAATCCCCTAACCATCAAGGTCACAGTCAAAATAGATTTTCTCTGTGAAATGTGCCTAAACCTCCTCTGTGTTCCCACAGCACACTCTCCAGACACTTGGCGTTCTCTGGTTTCAGCGTTGTAGACATTTTTCTTCCTTATCCCATTAGACTTGAGCTCCTTGGAGGCAAAGAACCATGTCTCTTTCATCCTTTTGTAAGACTGATGTTCCGTTGGCCTCTCACTCCACACAGAACGAAGACCAGGGCTTTTGATGTGCTGTAGCAGCCTTTCAGCATGTCTTCGGACTGTCTCCATTCTGGTCTTGTCTGCTGCCACCAACTGTGCATCCTCAGCTGTAGCCTTTTCTGTGGCGTGTGGTTTTTGGGGCACTTTGCGGGGTGGACTGACCACACATATTCTGTTTACATGCTGCTTTCTTTTCTGAAATGCTGACTACTGGCAGGCACTTGGTTTTCTTTAGGAAAGTGTGTTCTTTTCATCCAGTTTTTAAAATGTATATATTTCAGTCACACACCAAAAAAAAGAGAGTAATGTGGCAATATCCTGTGTATGTATTCAATACAAACAAAAGAAATGTGTGTGTGTGTATACATGAGGTGTACATATGAGAAAGAGAGAACACACGCACACTGTGTGTGTATATATGAGGTGTATATATGAGAAAGAGAGAGAGAACACACGCACACATCAAATCCCTTATTTCTTCCTCCTTGATTCCATTCCCGTGCCTCCTTTCTCAGGGAATTAATGGCCATCCTTTGTGTGGTGTGTATCATCTCCATATATACTTTATTATTCCCTATGTTTGCTGTAAGGGATATATAATATTTTTTACATTTTTAAAACACTACATAAGTAATATCACCTTGTTCACATTCTTCTACAAGCGTTTCTTGCTTGTAGAACAACAGTGTTCTCAAGGTTTAGTCATATCATGTGTGGTTTTAGATCATTTTAAATTACTCATAGTATTTTGTTGCATGAACATCCCACAATTTATTTATCCATTCTATTCTTGATCGGTGTTTTTTCCCCAGTGTTTCATTATTAAATCAATTTGGTGAGCGTTCATGTACAAAAAGAAAAATTTAGTCTTTTTCTAATAAAAAAATATTCTGGCAGCTCTGTCCTGACTGAGTGAATATCAAGCACACGTGAAAGTCAGTTTCACTTACTTTTAAAGTCAGAATTGTCCTCTAATATAAATATCATGTGTTACACTAGCACTAAGCTAGGGCGGGTGCCATGAATGCAAAGCTTTAGGCAAAGTGACTTTTCTCAGCACTTTGTGTCATGTCTCTTATACATTTAGGTCGTTTGGCCTTAAAAGTAGTAAATAAAAGCCAAAATTAAAATTAAAAAAAAAAACAACCTAAAATTTTGAAAACTAGCTCTAAGACCTGGGGAAAGTCATTAATTTGTAGAAAAATAACAATGTGAAGTGTGAATTCTCTGTTTCTCATTCATGATAGAAAACCGGAAGTGGCCTCAAATCATCTTGTGCTTACACAAACTCTTAAAAGCAGCTGGAGGCAGTAGCCACAGCCAGTAAGGTGGCCGCTTCGACATGTATGCCCTTAGCAGTCAGATTTCCCATTGTGCCCGAGTGAAAGAGCTTCTGTTTGAATTGAAGCTAGCTTCCTTGTTTTGTCTTCTACTAACAAGGAAAGAGGTTTGTTAGTATTCTCTTTTAAAATAAATAAACTAGCCTTTCTTCTCCAAAGGAAACAATTTTACATCCTTTTTGCTTTGATTCCTAGCACTCATTCAATATTTTTCTTTTACTGATGATGAAAGTTATCATGGATTACCTCTTCTGTCCTTCTCTGAAGTTACACTCTCAGGACACCCAATCGCAGTTTGTTGGACCCGTAACACAGCACCTGAGTTCTGGGCTCTTGCAAATTCAACAAAGTGTGCTGTGTTGCTTCACTTGCTCCTTTCAGGCTTACTAACACTGACAGCTCGCTTCTTCCAGGGCTGTTTATTGCTTTCCCTTTTAATTTGGGCATCCAATTTATGCTCCTGAGTCTTGCCGTGCACTTTGCTACAATCCAAAGTTCTTTGTCTCAAAAACCTTCTGAAATTCCATTTATTCCAGAAAATGTACTGCAGCCAATTAGAAGACTTTTACTAATTTCCCTCTTCATTCATTTCCCACATGAATATGCATTATACAATATCCCAATATATTGTTACCTTTTTGTATCACCTGCAAAATAATTTGTATTGAGAAGTATATACCCCCAATGTAGTTCACTGTTATGTCTGGTAATTCTTTTACTTAGCAGTTTTCCTTCAAGGAATTTATCCTGTAGGTAGTCTCCCCACAAGTAGGCCCAAAACTGTGTACAAGGATATTCTTTGCAGTGCTATTTACAATACAAAAAACTGGAAATACTGCAATGATTGATAACGGACTAAATTATGGTTTATCCATATGCTTAGGCATCGAGTAACTGGCACTCAATAAATGCTTGTTGAATGAAGCAAGGAATATATTGTGAAGTAGAAAAGGTGCAGGTACAGAACAGTTCATATTTTGTGAAATAAGAAAGTAGATGTAAACACACAGCATTCATTTATTCCTTGATGCACATAACATTCTAGAGTCATGTACAGTAAACTGCTAATATTTGTTACCCATGGGTCATGGGACTGGGCTTGAGTAGAAAGTATTTACTTTTAACCTTAAAAAGGAAAAACAGACCAAAACTAAATTCAGATGGAGAAGACCCAGAAAAATGAAATGATTGAAAAAAATGCACATACCCTCATAGACTGAACTTATTTTCTGCTTCTTTATGAAACACATTCATTCCACTCTTCTCACTTTGCGTATTTTGCCTCTGTGCTCTGCCTTCTGTGTAGAAATGGCTTTTCTCTTGCACAAAACTTTTTTCTTCAAGACTCTATATAAGATCTAACACCTTCATGAAACTTTGTTGTGCTATTCCATTTCAAAGAAAACTCTCTCTTAAACATATGCTTAGTACTTAATAGTATTATATGATTTCACACTTATTCATTTAGTAATTTTTCACTTACTTATTTTTTTCTTTCAGTTGTATTTGAGTATAGATTTAGAGAAGTTTCTTGCCTCTGTTATATTTGCTTTGTATAACATCAGTGTTACCGATAAGCGTCTAAGGCATTTTTATTCTTGATAATGTTAAAACTTAATATAGAAAGTATACTTAGTAGCCTTGTCTTCAGTGGCCATCCCATTTAAACCACCTGAAATAACCAGGAGTTTTCCTAAATAGATACTCAATAATATTTCATTTAATAGGGTGTCACTAAGAAATACTTTGAGTAATGTTTTTGGCATTTAAAAAAATAATGCAAGTTAATCTCAAATTTATATGGAAAAGTACGTGGAATCAGAATTCTTTATTTTTAAGTTGCCATCTAACCCAAAGAGGAATTCTTTGTGTTTTTTAAAACGAATTATTTATTTATTTTTAGACAGAGGGGAAGGGAGGGAGAAAGAGAGGGAGAGAAACATCAATGGGTGGTTGCCTCTCATGCCCCCCCAGCCCTACCCAGGACCTGGCCCATACCCCAGGCACATGCCCTGACTGGGAATTCAACCAGTGAACATTTGGTTTGCAAGCCAGTGCTCAGTCCACTGAACCACACTAGCCAAGATGGAATTCTTTATTTCTTAGCTATAGGAGGCTTAATAGTATAATCATATAATTATGTATATTTGAAGCATTTGGGATTGTTTTGTCTTCTTGGTGAATTGGCCCTTTTATCATTATAAAATCTCTGTATCTTAAATACAATAATAATATTCTTGTCGTGAAGCCTGAACCACTGCAGCTTCATTATAATTAGTGTTTGTCTTTTTTGCATCATTTCAGTATTAACTTACCTATGTCTTTAAATTTACAAGTATGACTCTTATAAACAGCATGTGATTGGGTCTTGCTTTTTATCCAGTCTGACAACCTCTGCCGTTTAACTGAGTGTTTAGTCATTTATATTTACTGTAAGTTAACTTTATCGTTTGAAAATTGCCATTTTAGGTCCATTAGGGCACAATTCAGAATGGAGAGGTTTTCACTCTGGGTTGGATTAGCTCCACTTCTGCAGCATGGCCTTTCCGAGAGTTCGCCCGAACGCCCACGTTCAGCGAGTTCTCTCCAGCTCCCGAGCAGTTGGTCAACTGCCACACCAGTCGGGGCCTTTCTCCGTCCCACACAGCTCAGTATGTAGCCAGACACTCAGGAAGACCCTTCAGCGGATCTCTTGACGTCCCTCTTACATTTCTCTCTTATCCGATAATCCGCCCTGCAAATGCCAGCTGCCACAACGGCCCCAAATTCGTATCTGTCTTCTTAGCTCAGCACAATACTGAGTGTGTGCTGTTTGGGTCCCACTGTTCCGAACCACACTGTGGAGCGTTTCTCGGGGTAGAAGCTCATTGTGGGTAGACCTCTTTTCCTTTAGGGATCAGACTGCTGCACTTCAGATGTTATGTAATATCTGAAGACAGTTTCATTTGTTTCATGTATTTTGTCCAGTTTCTTAGTTTACAGCAGGAGAGTTATTCAGTACCGGGTAATTCATCACGGTCGGAGGCAGAAATCTTATAATGTGTACATTTAAAGTCATTCTTTTTGAGAAATAAGAATATAAAGCTGTAATACTAAGTCGTAGACTTTATATATTATACTAGAGAAATAATCTAACAACACACTTAATTGAAAGATGAGAGAATTGAGGTACAACGAGCTTATGGGGCTCGCAGTGGATCACACTGTTGGTTATTCACAGTCATTTCATAACCCAGGTTTTCTAAGTCTCTGTCAGTACTTTTCACACTATTGTAACCTTCTGAAAATTTCTCCTGTGTTTGAAATACAATTTTAATGCGTCAGTTTTTTTTATACCTGAGAATCCTTATAATTTAAACATTCTCCTCACTTTACTTTTTGTTATATCACTAGTATTGCTAATCCCGCTATTAAGGCAGGAGCGAAAAAATCATTGCAAGTGTATTTTAGAATGATTGACATTCTGTGGGACTATCTGATTCCACGTACGACTTAGAAAAGGAGATACTCAGTTCTTTTAATATAAATGGGGTTTTTATTTGTTTTTTGGTTGTTTTTTTTTTCCAGTTTATTTTCCCTGCTGTCTAAAAAACACAACAAAGTTCTGGAACAAGCCACACAGTCCTTGAGAGGTTCGCTAAGTTCCAGTGACGTTCCTCTACCAGATTATGTAAGTAGTTATCTTACTTTGTCAATAAAAATTTTCCTTTCATTGCTGAATTTATGAGTAACAACAACATCCCTCTCTTCTCAAGATCTGCCTGTGATCCTGGCACCCTAGTAATCCCAAATATGCAAATAAGGGACCACCATCTTAAATCAATGGGAAAATATTTAATGATTATTAATAAATGGTTGAAGAAAGGCAACCCTAAACCAAAGATTTTAAATAATTAGGACTCTTACTACCTTAGTCAAGAAACTCTCTGTAGTGACAGAAAAATAAAAGGAGGGTTTTCATAGGAAGTATGCAAAGGTTTCTCACTCAAGGCAGGGTATAAACATGGATTTCACAGAGAATGAGAACCTGATATTGAAAAACCACTGGATTCGGGAATATCCTGTCTTTCTGAGGCCATTTAGTTTATGTTCTCCACTTTTTGCTTCAATGTTACTCTTCTGCCTCCCATAGGCCAGTTTCTCCACGGGCTAACTGAAACAGCAACCCCAGCTCTTCCTCTTCCTGCCTCCCAACCTGCAACACGTCCTTGTCATCCTTGTCAGCGTCGCCATTAGCCCAGGAACCAGAGTCTTGAAGCCCCAGTTCCCACTTCCTGGGAAAGAGACTCCGATTGGCTCTGCTCAGTGTGCTCAGTACGCTGCTCTGGTCTTGTCAGCGTGGGCAGCAGAGAACAGCAGTACCGTGTCACCTCTGTTCATCACCTTAAAGATGAAGGGGGCAATTGCACCTGACCTCGGGACGATGATGGAGTAGTGTGATATAATAACGGGGGGCAGAACGCCTTGTGAGTCCTTGTAGGGCAGGGCCACTACCTGTGACATTGCTGATACGCTAAACATTATCTTGTCATAAACCACAGAAGCCGTTAGTTCATCAGGCTCTAATAAGGACCTACCTAAATCCCCAGACAGCAACTTAGTGGGTTGGTATTTAGAAACTTCAGGAGAGAATTTCTAGATTCTGTTTTGAAGTGGCGATGCGTACCAGACAGCCGGAGGGTTGTTTTGCTCATTTCCTGTGGACCGTTTTATTTCTAAATGGCTGTGCTGATAGGAGGCTGTGGGAACGGCACCCAGCCCGGACAGCCGTCGCTGATAAACAGAGATAGCTGTGTGCGGCCGCGGCCCACTGGGGCTGTTTTTCTCCTCTGTTGTTTATTTATTTTCTGTGTGTGTGCATGATATGATCTGTTAGCCCATTGAGTTTATAATTCCAAAGTACTCTCTCACACACACGCACATGCACAGAACAGCTTTTTAGATTTTCCTGCTAGTTGAATATTCTCAACTTCTTAAAAAATTAGTGTAATAGCTCACTTACTTCTGTCCTTGCCATGACTTGTTATAAGGAAAACATTTCCTCTTACTGGCTTGTTGGAAGCCTCAGTTAAGGTCAGAGTGGCAGCGGGGATTGTGTTTGTTAAGAATTTGAATTTGGTTCATCTTTAAAGGTTTTGTTATTTTTGCACAATTGCCATTTATTTGACTTACGAAGTGCCTCTGTTTCAGTGTTTCACAAACGTGTGTTGGATGTACAGAGTCTCGAGGTCGCTCTGGCATCAGACCCCTCTAAGAAGAATCTAGAAAAGTGACATTCTTTTGGGAAGATGGGTCATATTTAATAGTATTTGCCAGTTACGGAGGTGATGAGGCAACGAGAAGATGTGAAACTCTTTAATAGATACATGAACTCTCCCATTGAACTTCACAGTTTTTAGAGTCACTGACTTTTCTTCTTGCATGCAATTTTCACTAGGTGAGATGAATTTCTTAAAGCATCTGCTTCCTAGAAATACTGGGGAAATTCCATTTGGAATCTATTATTGACAATCTTTATTTTAACATTTGTGTGTATGAGACTTTACAAATCACATTTTCCAAATGGGTTTATGAACTTGAATTTTGCTGCCTCTCCTGAGAGTTAATCAGGGAAGGTGGGGAACACTGATTCCGTAGTAGTTTTGATACCTGTGAGTCGTTCCTCCTGCAGCTGATCCGAAGGTGACTGAAGAAGGTAGCAACCTTACAAGTGAGGGCTGCAGTATGAGCTTTGTGATAACTCAGGGCTTTTTATTGGCCATTCTCATTGCTCAAAAATTACAGAAGTGATTCACATATTTGAAACCATGTTCTTGTTGTCCTTCTCTTTTAAACTGGTCGTTAATGGGGAAATAAAGTATGTTCCCTCCTCTTGTTCCCCAGAAATTTTACTGAAGTATCTTTGCCAGCCAACTACTGCCTAAGATTCTGTGTCCTGGACTCATCCTTCAGACCACTGGTGTGTAAAAGAGGAAAAGGGAAAATGAAAGGGTCTTAAGGCAGCAGTGGATTCCCTGGAGTTCACTTTCTATACCGGGAGAAACTAACTACATTAGCAAAGATTGTGAATTAGTGCTTAAAATAAGGATATGTTTTTCTTCTCAAGTACATAGAGTATGTTCTACCCAGAGGTTTCTGAGTTCATTAAGAAGATGTTTATTCTCATTATACTGTATAATTCACAAGTCAATTGAGTAACAACATAGAAAGCAAATAGCAAGTTACGAAAACATCAGTATTATTACTATAGTGCAAGCATGTCTGTGTGAATGTCTCAGGGGCAACCTGAAACCTTCCTCCAAGGTCTAGATGATGAGGAGACGCCCTGGCTGCTTAAGGGGGAAATAAGCAGGAATCGCACACGGCTCCTCTGTGGAGAGAAAGAATGCCCAGTGCAGAGCCTGGCAGCTGGCTCTGCAGCCTCCGCAGGGGCAGGAAAGGCGTTTCAGAAGGCAAGGGACGTTCAGTTGATGTAGCTAAGCTTCACCGTCTCTATATCAGGGTTTCATAAAATTTAATTCAATGACTGAAGGGACAGGAGAGGATTATTGAAGAAGAATCTTTCAACAGTTTTTAAAAAAATAAGAACAAGCCTCTCAAACAACTTTGGTCATACACAATGGAACCTCAATATAGAAAATGAAACAAAAATAATAAATGAGTTATAGTTGCCTTTAAAACTAGAAGAATGTTTTTTAATTATGAATGTTGTCACAGTGTCACGTGAGCTCCATTTTCCTAACTTCCAACAAGCACCGTGCCACTCTCTGAGATGGGAGGAATCGAGCGTGCGTTCCAGGTGAAGCCTGACAGAGCCAGGTTGCATTGCCTTTGATCATCAAAGGACTTTTACATCTTTCCTTAGGACAGATCTCCCATTTCATTCCAAGCAGAGAAATGCAAAGGCACAAGCCAGAGAGAGCAGGAGCCGGAATCAGAAAAACCACTTCCTTTCCTGATGACACAGCTCAGCAGCATTTCCGGCACCCTGGCATCCTGACAGAGGCATCTGGCTGGCTCTCGCTGGTGGGTGTGGGTGGCAGAGATGGCACCACTGCACCATCTCTCCACCGCTCTCCCCCTCGTCCTCTGCGAGCCAGCGACAGTAAGCCCAGTGAGAGCCTGAGGTCTCAGAGGATGGCAGAGTCTGGAGCCCCGAGTCATCTCATGGAAGGTGAACCGAGCACCCTGTTGGCCTGTGAGGCACTCGGTGGCAGAGCCTTATTTACTGCATTAAAAAAATATGGGCAAAGGAACCTAATAGACATCATTCCAAAGACATGCAAGTGACCAATAAGCACATCAAAAGATGCTCAACGTTATTAGCCATTAAGAAAATGCAAATCAAAACCATAAGTTCACACCCACTAGGATGACTGTAATCAAAAAGGCAGATAATCACATGTGTTAGCAAGGGTATGGAGAAATTAGAATGCTCATATAAACTGCTGGTGAGAATGTAAAATTATGCAGCTGCTTTGGAAAACTATTTGCAGTTTCTCAAAAGACTAAACAAAGAATAACCATATGACTCAGCATATGGTAATAAATACCCCTAAGGAATGGAAAACACATGTCCATACAAAAATGTGAATGTTCGTAGCACCATTATTCACGATGGCCCCACAGTGGCGACGATCCAAATGTCCATCGCTGGTCCTTGGACAGATACAAGGTGGCGTGTCCATACAGTGGAATATTATTCAACAGTTAAAAGGAATGAAGTCCTGAAGCATGCTTCCAGTGGATAAACCTTGACAACATGCTGAGTGAAAGAAGCTAGTAGCAAAAAAAACCACGTAGGCAGCCCTCACAGATAAGCAGTAGATGTTCCGAGGTGGCGAATGACTGCTAATGGGATGGTGACAATAATTTAGAATTGGTCTCTGGGGGCAGTCGCACGGCTCTGTGAATGCGCTGAAAAACCACTGAATTGTATATTGTAATTCGGTGAAGTGTAGGGTGTGTGAATTTTATCTCAGAGCCATTAAAAAAAGTGGTAGTACTCGGAGCACTAGAAAAAAATAGGAAGAAAAAAACTATTTGTTGAATGTAAGAGCAGGTAGATTTCAGCTTAGCAGCATTATGGATGGCAGGGTAAATGTAGGAAAATAAATCTTATACTTTGAAAAAGTTAATGTATTCAAAGAAGGAAAACATGTTTCTTGTAATGTGGCTTGACTTTAGAAACTGTTAATGTCAATTAGATGAACAGTTACAGTGTGTTTTTCAGCCTGGTTTAAGAGCAAATAAACGGGAACAAGCAAAGTGTCCATCTATAAGGGACTGATTAAGTAAAGCATAAATTCATCCAATGCAATATTGTGCAGCCATTTTTTTTTAAAGAGTGAATTCAGTCTATATGGGTTTATCTGAAGAAATATAATACTCAAATCAGTTTTTCAAAACCCATACTTTATTGTATGCAGGTCAATGTACATGTGTGGTTGAAATGTGTATGCAATTTTTCTGACATAATGTACAAAAAACTATTAAATACCTGTGGGGAGTCAGACTGAAGGGTAAGGAAAGTGGAACTCTATAATTTTTACATGATATTCCTCTTCATAGGTGTAGACCTTGAAATCTTTTTCAAGTATGCACACAATTTACTTTCTCTTCTTGCTTCTTCCTCTTTTCTTTATTATTTCAGATAATTCTAGATTTACAAAAGAGTTTTAAAAAATTTCCCCATATCCTTCACCCCGCTTTCTCTTTTGTAAATGTCTTACATAACCATGGAATATTTATCAGAACTAATAAATTACCCTAGGTACAATACTGTTAACTCAAGTACAAATCTCTGACCGTCACTAGCTTTGACATTAATGCCCTTCTTCTCTCGTAGGATCCAGTCCAGGATCCCACACAGCATTTTATTGTCACCTGTCCTTCGTCTGCCCTTGTCTTCCGTGACCTTGAGACTTTAGAAGAGTACTGGTCAGTTACTCTGTAGAATGTCCCTCAACAAGGGTTCGTGTGGCATTTTCTCGTGGTTAGATCGACATTATACATTTTGGGGAAGGATACTGCAGAGCTGTAGGCCATTTTGGGTACATCATATGTGTGATGTTGGTATGTATTACTGAGGATGTTTACCTGTGTTTACCTTGAACACATTGCTTGGGTGATGTCTGCCGAGTTCCTTCACTGTGAATTTGCAAACTCTCCCTTTGTAATAACTGTATTTTGCGGCAGTGCTTTGAGATTATGCTAATACCTGTTTCTGTTTACACATTTTCCCACAAATTTTAGCCTTCACTGATTGATCTTGCCTGCAGCACTTTTTACTGACTTATTAATGATTTTCTACTTGTCTCATTTCTTCTATATTTATTAATGGAATTCTTCTGCAAGGAAGAGTTGCCACCTCTCCCCAGTGTGTTTGTTTAGGCAGTTATTATTTCTGTCAGTGTGGCCTCCTGGATGCTAATTTTATCATTGTTTTATAAACTGGGCCATCATCTCGTTGTGGAGGTAGTGCCTCCTTTGCCATTGGGAGCTCTTTCAGGCTGTGTCCCCTGCCCTTTGAATATGCTTCTGTCTTTTTTTCCCTTCCCTTCCTCCCTTCCTCCCTTTTTCCTCCTTTCTCTCTTTTTTTTTTTCTTTAGACCCTCAGGATGCTCCAGCTCATCTTGTATTATCCCTGCTGCAGCCTTAGCTAAACCGTTTCTCGGTTGAAGAGGATCGTGCAGTTTGAATCAAGATATTTACAGTCAATTTCATGATATACAAACTAGTGTAAAAAAAAAAAAAAAAAAGCCAAATCTGGTGCCTAGGTTTGGTGAACATCCGTAAAGAACACAACTGCTTTGAACTTCAGTGGATCCTAAGCCCCACGTTGATTAGGTCCCAGGAAGTTTCTTTAATACAGTTGATTTAAAAATTCAAATAAAGCCTGTGGCAAGTGAGCTCCCCACACACCCTGCCACTTTTTTTCCTAATTAAAAACCAGGCCTTACTTTATTTAACATAATAAGACTGGTTTTCTTGTATTATAACTTGGCTTTGGATGCACTTCTGAATGAGGAGTTCCAGAAAGGTCTGAGAATGCTTGTAAGGACAAGTTTTAGTTGGAGGGCTCACTCCCCTCTTGCTAAAAAATAATAATAATTATAATTCCTCTATTCTTAAAAAGCATACCTCAATTGAGGGAAAGAATATTGGCGTTTCTCTATTCCTGAAGAAGTTTGTCCCTTCTTACAGAATATGGTAAAATATTCTTCTAAAGGATTTTTTTAAATTATCACTAAAAATACTTAAATAACTTTTATGTTGCTTCCTCTGGTTTAGAAAAGGAAATAGGATGTGTTTGCATTGAAATCTGGCAATGATTAATTAATGTTCCAAGTGAAGTTTAAAGAATACAGGGGAAAAAACCCATGCATATTAAATTCAGTAGCAATGTGTGATAAATTTGTAAAAACCTGTGATCACAGTTTCCTTTTTTGTTCCCTTCCCATTGTAGTGAAAAAATTCTTACCTGCTGCTGTGCAGAGCTAATAAAAACAAAAACAAAAAACACCTTTTCCTGAGAGTTTTTAAAATTCTTTGTTATTTAAGAAATCATTTTAATTTTCTGTTTGCTCAAATTTTGATTGTTTCTCCCTCTCTCTCTCCTTTTCTGTCCAAGTTTGTAGTTCCTAATAGGAAGAAAAGAAGTCTACTATTTGGAATTTTCTTTGATATATCCTTGATTTACATGGCAAATAGAAAGCAGCTGTCTATTTAAACATCTAATTCTTGAAACCATAGTCCCCTCAAGCGTCATCTGGAAATAATGTAGCTTGTAAAACAAAGCTAAGAAGAAAAGGCAGTGTTTGTTTTATGTGGGATGAATGATTTCTGTTGGGGTCCTTTAATTCGGCTATTATGAGTGTTATTAAAAAGCAGTATTACAAAAGAGGTTTAAATGAAAAGAGTTTTTTTGGGTTGGTATCTTATTATTACAGTTGATTATAGTCAAAGCTGCAAATGTTTTTTAAATGGCATTTGTAGTTTCTCCAGATAAGATCCCCCCAAAACCAGTAATCTTACTCATTGTAGGAGTGGAAATACAACTCTTTCCTTAGCCAATTTAATTTCTGAAAACAAATTGTATTTGAGAATTCAGCTCTGCCTGTTATTCTGGAAATTTCATGGATTTCTGAAACATTCTTAAGAATCCTTGTAAGAATGTTTGGGGATCACCTGATACTTGGCAAAATGAGCATGAAAGCATCAGAGTTTATCTGGACTTCAGGTATTATTAGAAGATTCAATTAACACTAGGTAGAGTTAAGCCCAAATTGTTTATTAATTTATTGACAAGTTTCTTGAGTTCTGATACTTGAGACCTCAGTCATGAGAAGTGGTGTACTTTGGGGAGCAGAAAGCAAATTAGTTCTTGCTTGGACAGTTGTTCGAGGCTGTTCAGTGACTGGAGCATATTGGTTTTCTTGATTTGTTAATGCAACAAAGCAATTATTTTTTGGATAGTTGACATATAAGAACTAAATTTCTTTCCTAAAATATATTTTGGTACCACAGGGATGAAATCATTTAGCATGTTTGTTTAATGATCAATAGGGCAGGAATAGGTAAATTATTTTCACACATTTGAATCACCTATAATTTCTCACCTGGTATTTTCTATCTTCTCAAATTCGTATTTTGCTTGAGGTCATGAGAGTATTGGGTTGCTCTGAAACACATCTTGTTTTCCTTTAATGCGCAGTGTTAATTGATCAGTTGAGTGATGGAATTGATGATTTATCTCCTTTTTTAGGATTATGTTCGAGTCCTAAAATGTACTGAGCCTTTAATAACCAGGCATTGTCTTTCTTACAAAGTTATTTCATACTGGCCTGTGAATTCAGATTAGAATAAGAGTAACTTTCGTTTCATTATTAGTGGTGCTTTAGCTTCCTAACCAACTCCAAGTCCTAAGTTTCCCATACCCATTGTGAGTGCTCCATACAGTTACCAATACTCTGCAGGTTGACCGCAGTACCAGCTACAAAAGAGTGATGTTTGCATGAACACGCTCCGTGTGGTACTTGATGTGCCTCATTCTTTCATCCGACAAGTGGTAAGCAACTGCCATTTTTCCAGGCGTTTTTTTCTGCCCTGTGAATACGTCAGTGAAGATAAAAACTCCTGCTCTCATGAAGCCTACATTCTAGTGAAGAGGGATGTAGAACAAACCAGTAAACGAATGAAGCGCTAGAAGGTCCCACGGGAAAATAAAGCAGGATAAAGTGTGAACACACCGAGCACTGCTGAACCGGTAGAAAAATGGTCAAGATGTAAATGTTATGCATTTTTTACTACAATTTTTTGTTGTTGTTAAAGAATATGAGCACTGGAGCCTGAAAAACTGGACTTAACCTTCAAGTGACCTTGACCTTCTTAACTCCTCTGATCTTTGGTTTTCTCATTTATTGAATAAAAATAATTATACCTCACCCATGGGATTGTGAAAATTAAGTGGGCGAATGCCCAGAAAGCGCTCGGTTCAATGTTTGGCATATAACAAGTGCCATGTTTACATCAGTGGTCACTGTTACCACCACTGCAGCCTCTGCCCCTCAGTGCTAGGGAAATATGCCCTGTGTTCTCCCATCACTGAACACTGAGGAAGGCCAATTAAAAGGCTCTTTTCGGGCACTGTAGCATAATGGCGTAAGTCTACGCTGCAGGTTAGACTTGAGTTCACTCTCAGTGTTGGCACTTCATAAGTATGTTACCTTGGTTTGAAAATATCTGGTTAGTGACCTTAGAGAAGTTACAGCTCTCTGAGCTTCAGCGATCTATCAAATGAGGATACTAATATCTTCTCTGCAGAGGTGAATTTAATATTAGTGATTATACATATAATGTTCTTGGCTAATGCCTTATCATAGTAGGTTTTCAGTAAATGATGGATATTATCACATGATTATATTCATTCAAATATATTTATCATTTATTCAGGAATGGAACTTAAGATGAGCTTTTCCATATATTCTTGCTGGGCAAAATTTATCTGAACATAAGAATAATCTATTTCTGATTTAATTGTGGGCTTTAGAACATACTAATAAATTGTATCTTTTTCTCAACTTTTGACATTTCAGCATGTGCCATTTTGTTGCATATCTGTAGAGCCGCACTGCCTTTCTATTTAGAGGAATGATGAAGGGCTCCATTGTTAGCGATTGTGGCAAATTAAAGGTTAACTGGGACAGTGATGCCCAGTGTTAACCTGCTCTTTGTCACGTACCGTGACAATCCTGTGCCTAAAAGGACTTGTTAGGTATCAGATGCAAGCAGGCAAAATCATGAATGAACAGACATGGACCCTGCCCCTCCCTCAGAGAGCTAGTAGAGGGGAAAAGCCATGTAGCAAACAAATAAATAGAAAATTATAAATAGGTCTAGGGAAAATAACTGACATAATTCTAGAGAAATTGTGAGAATCCTAATTTAGATTTGGGGGCGTGGGGGGAGGTGGGGGTATTTGCTCTGTGAGAAAGTGGCATTTAAGTGAAACCTGGCAGCTGCATGGGTCAGCCATGAGGAGAAGTGGGGGTAGAGTGTCTTGAACAGCATGTGCAAATGCCCCGAGGCAGGACAGAGCTCTGTTTACCCAGCAAACCATAAGCAGGCACAGACGACTGGGAGAGGAGCATGGCCAGTGTCAGGCTGTGCCAGGCCTGGTGAGCTACTCATGGTAAGGATTGGGGAGGTTACCCATATAGTGCAGGGTAAAGTCATTGGAGGGTTCTGAACAATGGAAGTACCCTTGAAAAAGTATTATGGAACAGTGATTTAAAGAGGTAAGAGGTGAGGTTGAGAAGCCAGCTAAACCATCCTGGTGAGAGAAGGTGGTGGCTTGAAACACAGAGAAGTCTAGACTGGAGACAGAAATGTAGGTGCCATCGGCCCACGTAAGACATTCAAAGTCACGGCATTTGATGAGCGTACAATGAAAGAGGGTGGCAGGAGAGGGGTAGAAGGACCAGTCCAGAGTCTGAGGGGCCTCCAACCTTCAGAATTTGGATAGAAGGGGAAGTGCTTGTAAGGGGAACTGGGGATACCCTGGGTGCATGGTGCCAGACGGGCATGTCTTACAGAGGAAGAAGTGCTAAACCGTCTGTGGACCAAATACTGAGGACGAGATGAGGGTTAAAACATATCCGCTAGTTTGGGCAAAACAGGTGGTATCTGGTCATATAAAAATGGGGATTATTTTGGGTAGTATAAACTGACAGCTAGATTAGTCCTGAGAGGATTCTTCTAGGGATTAGACGTTTTTAATTGAAGTTTAGGAAGGAAAGAGTATAAAATTAATTATTCTCAATCTCCTATGTAGCCTTTCTTTCCCTTCAAATATGTCTGTCCCCTTGTTCCTATTTCTCAGCACAGCCAACTTTATGAAGTTCCTGTGTGGACTAATGAGTTAAGCTTGTTTAAAATGCAAGTTTTGTAGCAGTGCCTTAATTAATAATAATTCGTAATAACCTCATAGTACTGAAGTATTCTGATTAATTATCTTGAAGTCTATCCGTCTCTCAGATTTTAAATTAAATTATGCTTAATAAACCAAGTGAAAGGTAGTGAAGTCGAAGTGCTGTCTGCACAGCTCAGGTTATAGGAGCTCCAACTGGCTTCATCATAGCACTGGAATCACTTTTATGAGATTGCATGATACATTTAAGTGTCTCTTACATTATTATATAATAAGCTTTGAACTCACCATCCCATCCATAGTTCAAAGGAAATACTCTTTGAAAGCATGTATAATGTATTTTTGTGTGTTTGTCATTTTCCTCAAAAAAAAAAAAAAAAATACAGAGGAAGAGGTTTTGAGAACAGAGTACAAACGAGGGAAATGAGTGCCGTGTAACAAAGGATGAAAACTTGTGTGTGTGTGTTGGGCTTTTGTAAAAGCTTTAGATTGTTTTTTTTTTTTCTTTTCAATTTTTCATCCTACCGTCCTCACTATTACATTACTTATGTAGAGCCTTCTGTCCATTGAGTTCAAAGCACTTACAGTCATCAAGTCATTTATTTCTTGGATTTATTGAATGGGTACCCATTGTTCAAAAGCCTGTGGGCGTAAGTACAAAGTTATAAAAGCATACAAATTAAACGTAATAACACAGGAGCGAGAGAGAGCGCCAGCAGGATCGCTGCTATGCCTTCTTGGGAATGCCAGCCTCTTGCAAAGAAAGGAAAGAAAACAAAAGAGAAAGAGAAAAGGAATAAAACAGCCACCTAGGATTTGCCGTGTTCTGAGAGGCACAGCTGAGAGAGGCCTGAGTTTAGAAGGGGTGCTGGAAAGTGCCGCGGTCCCGGGTTTTACTCTGGTAACAGAGCACGAGAAATTATTCCTCCCTCCCCTGCGTTTTTGCAGCTGACGAGATTTTGTCACCTGCCATTGTCGTAAAGCAGGGTCCTCAAATTTGAGTTATGATCTTATTCTCGGGTTCCCAGTTAAATCTTAGCTTCATTTCTTCCAGGATTTTAGCTTTAGAGATATATTTCTTCTTAGTTGTCTCCTTCGTAGGATGTTGTAAAAAATGAGTATTTTCATAGTTTAGTAAATTAGAAACACTTAAGCGGATTCTAAAACTAATTTAGAGGTAGAAAAGCCTCATTTTTCGAGGAGAAGTCAGTAATAGCTGATTGAAAATTAAAAATTAAAAAACACCAGCACACACATTATTTTGAAATAAAAAGACAGAGGTAGTGGGGAGCAGAATTAGGGGGAGGGGAGAGTTTGCCCAGGGGGCTGCCCTTTGTGTTTCAGATCTAGTCGCATTCTTGACTTTTGAATTATACTCATTTGTTACTTTGGTAAAATTCAAACAAGAGTTTAGGGAAAAGGAAAATAAGAACAGGAAAGCAAACCCTTATGTACAATAAGTATTTGGGATCATTTTAAAAAATGAGATTAATGTATTATCCTCAGAGTCTTAGCCTGTAAGGGAAGGCTCATCAGCATCCTCACTCTATTAAGCATAGTCTGATTTTGGTGATTCCGGAGAGATTGGCTAAAACTGCTAATAAATTATGCATTCTGTAATTAGGCATTTTCTTCCGATATTTTCCTTATTTAATTGGAAGTCTGGAATGGCCTTGAAAGCGTTGTAATGGGAAGTCTTCAGTGGGGCACTTCCTGTGCTGCTTTTTCAGGTCTCAGTCTAAATGGCATCCACTCATCCTCCCTGTTCTCCCTTTTCTTTGCCTCATAGCGCTTCCTGCAGCTGGCATTCTCTGCCATTGGAGTCTGCACTTCACCCAGGCAGGGGTTGTGTCCCTTGGCCTCTGCTTTAATCCAGTGCCTTGGCCACTGCTTTTTCGTAACACAGCCTAGGACAGACATCATCCGGGATGTTGTGTTGGCTGATGATTGGTAGCTATCGGGAGGATTAAATTGCGTCAGCTAGCCTGGTAAACTGGAGGAGTTACAGAAAACAGCTCCTTGGAGTTCATTGAACCAGACCTACCACAGCCTGTAAATCTCAGGGAGCAGAGAATAGTGAGCAAGTGTTCTGTGTTTTTTGCTGTTATCAAAGCTCGTAGGAGGTGTAAGGAGTACTCAGAGCAACTGTTTTGAGATCTTTCATAAAAGGCAGTTTGTAACTAGTTTTTTTGCACAGTTAATGCATTTTTACTTTCTCCCTCTGTGTCTCTGTCGGTCTTTCGGTTTTTGTATTCTTTTCTCAACATGTCTGATTCCTCATCCACTTTACTCACATTTTAATTGAGATAAAGTTGAAGTCGTTAAGAAGGTTATAATCATTCTTTTATTTGGCTTGTTGGCATACCAAAGCGTTAGAGTTAACATGACTGTTGAATAATAACCAGTAAATTAGTTCAAATAATGTTACAGTATGTTTCCTAAACATAATTCAAACACATGAAAGGGGGAAAGAGCTGCTTCCTAAAAATTTTGCCTGGAGAGAGGTATTTTTATTAAGAAAGCAACTGGCCCTCCATATCCACGGTTTCACATCCACGGATACAACCAACCTCAGGTGGAAAGTGTTCAGGGGGACGAAAAGTTTGCATTGGTGAAGTGTATTTCTGGTTAGTGTTTAACTTGTACAGACTTTTTCTCTTGACATTATTCCCTAAACAATACAGTGTAACAGCTATATAGCATTTACATTTTATTAGGTGTTCTAAGTAATCTAGAGAGAATGTAAAGTACATGAGAGGATATGTGTAGGGTTGTATGCAAACGCTGCATCATTTTGTATGAGGGGGTTGAGCACCACAGATGTTGGTATCCTGGGTGGGGGCTGGAACCAGTTCTCATGGATACCGAGGGATGGCTGCAAATTACTAAAACTGATTTTATACCGCCATTTGTTGTTGCTGTTCTTTGGACGTTTGAGAGTTCTTGTTTACCTGACTCCCAGTGTGGTCTTTTGTTAAAACCGAGTGATTTTCAGGAAAGTTTTAACTAGCCATTGGTTTTGTGGATGAAATGAGGCAAATATTTTTCTGTAACTGAACATTTAGGTCTGTGCCAAAGTTGAGTGAAATGCAAAAAAACTTCCTGTCGCGCCTCACACCTGTGACCCACACGCGTTGCCCATGCCGTCTGTCCCCCTGGAGCCGGTGAGTGTCCAGTAACATCTCTGACTTTGGACCTGAAGGAAGCCGTGGTTTTCCTTTAGCTAAGAAAAACCATAGCTGCCTCTTAGAGGATAGTTGACCAAAGAGGATTATCCTTAAATTGCCAATTAATGGTCTTCATTATATTACTTCCTTGTACTGTCACTTTTATAAAAATGCTACTAAGTGAATTTTAGCTTTGTTGCTAAATGTTACAATGTATACATTAACCTAAATGTATTTTATTTGTATTTCATGTTTTTCTTGTAACAAAATCTTTTCCATATTCCCAAATTGATACAGGTAGACTAAAGAAAGCAATGGAAGAGAGGAGAGGCCAGAATCATAGTTCTTGCCAACAAGATTTTGACTGAAGAGTTTCCTTTAATAGCCTTTTTCTATATTTCTGTATTAATAACAGTTTCTTGTTTGCCTTCAAATAAAGAATCTTGTTCATTCTACGTTAGGGTTTCCCCACCCTATTTTGTCTTTGACATATTGATAGTTGTTTCTACAAACTTTTGTCCAGAAAATAAAATTAGGCATCTTTCTCTTCCAAAGAAATTGACTATATAGCAGACCTGACCGGCAGCCCCAGCCCATGACGACGTAATGGGCTGCTGGACTGCGGCCCCAAGCTGAGCCATTCTCAGCCAGACCCTTATGAATGTGACACGTTAAGTTTCATTCCTCAAAACTAGTTTTATGTTATAGAAACACAAAAATAGATAATCATGAATGAAAACTTTTTATTTTGTAGCCCTGTATCACAAAAGACAGCAAGATAAGAACTGGGTTGTTTCCATGTGCATTTGAGGTTTTCAAAATATAACTCCAATGACATTTAGACTGAAGACGTCTTGTTTAGTAACTGTTCCTTTGGTGAGCATTCTTCTTTACTCTGAGGACCTTTAAACTCATTTTAAAATTAGGATGTACCACAAGAAATAAATTGCAAATTTAATGCAGGATTGCCTCCCCAATTTCTTTAATCCTCATTGCTGGGCGATAGACAGTTTCCATGGCAACTTCTTCAAATGATCCCGTGCTCTAATTGTAGCAGCAGACTGAGTCACCCTCATTGCCATCGACCTTGACTGAGTCATGAGCATTGGCAGTTGTTTGGACGAAATGTAGGCATTGGTCCCAGTCATTAAGCAAACCATAAATACAACTTTTGGTCATTACACGGGATATGGTTATAATGCAGTGGGCTTCAAATCAGCTGTCCTTAGTCAAAAGTCACATATATTTTAGCATTAGACTTGGGATATTAACATCATATTTCCTAAGGAGGTTAGCCATTTAGTGAAACAATAGCATTTAGGGTGTTAAAGATCTCAGATTCATTGTTAGCTCAGTGCATTTAATTGTAATGCACACAAATGTTGTAAAATTCAAATTTCAATGTTATGGAAGCACTTCTCTTTAAATAGACATAAAAGTTCAAGTCAGGAAACATTAGAGTTGTTTGTCTTTGTGCCTGGTAGAGTTACTATACCTCCCAAGTACATCTGTATCTAATAGGAAACTTCCATTCATTGTTGCTATTGCTTTGACTAGTAAAAGCAACAATTTCTTGAGCTGCTACTACGTGTTAGGCATTGGGATAGGAGTGTTGTGTATCCGTTATTTTGTTTCCACTCTACTGTAACGGTGTTGCTGATAAAGAAATCAGGGTTTAGAATCTTGCCCAAGGTCACATAGGCAGTAAATAGTAGAACAGGATTCCAAGGCCAGTCAGGTTGTAGCAGCAGACTGCGTCACCCTCATTGCCATTAACCTTGACGAGCCAAGGTCAGAGGCTGGGCAGTCAACTGCTCCGCCACAGAATTCCTCTTCCATATTCTGGACAATTTTCCATAAAGCTAGAGACTTTTTAATATATAGAATAATGCTCCTTATTTGAATCTATGAAAATAGTTTTTAGTATTTATATTGAGGTTCAGCATCTCTCAGTTATGTTTGCAATATTATTGCCAAATAAAAATAACAAGTTTTTGTTCCCTTTTTTAAATGTTCAATTCCTTGCATAGCTTGAAAAAAGCATTTTTGAGAAATGTCTGCCTTACAGATTTTGACAGGATGTTGTAACTCTAGGGTGAAATACAGGGTAAGAACTGCATCTAATTTTAGATCCTTAGTACCCGTTCTCATTGCTGCATGTCACGGTGGTGGCCCTCAGTCACCTGGTGGTGGGCGGTAGAAAAGAGCTTCCAAGAGAATGCGAGCTCTGCTGGGGCCAGGGCCAGGGCCCCACCTTTCCAGACGGACGTGTTAGACCACACTTAGCCCTCAAGCATTCATGAAAAGCCAGTCAGAGAAAGGCAAATACCATGTGACTTCACTCGTCTGTGGAATCTGATGAACAAGCTGAACTGACAAGGAAAATAGAGGCAGACTCACGGATGGAGAGCAGGCTGACAGCTCTGGGCAGAGGGTCGTGGGGTGGACGGATGGGGCGGAAAGGGAAAAGGACTCAGGGACTCGGACACCAGTGTGGGGATTGCTGGGGTGGGGGGCCGGAGGTGGAAGAGGGTATAAGGAGAATAAATGGTAATGGGGAAAATGCAATAAAAAAAGAATTCTTTGAAATTTTAACTGATTTCTTCCTCCCCACGTCTGGGGAAACCACCTCTTCCTCCTGCGAGCTGCCGGAAGCAGGGGAGAGCTCGTGTTCCTTCCCTCCGCAGAGGGACTGGTCCTCTCGGACTTCGTTTCATTGGATTGCCTTACAGAGTCACTATGGCCATTCTCTGATGACTTTAAGAAGATGTAAAGCTTACTAAACTGTCTGGACTTTCCTGATCGGTAGGACAGGAGAGGCATTCTCTGCAGCTTTCCACAGCCTAAGCAGAAGCCAGTCTGGGTCCTATGGAGCTTCCCTGCCAAAGGCCCTTTTATTTCTCATTTGCAGGAACTGAAGCCTGGAAAGTGAGTCGTCCAGTCCATGGCAGAGCTGTGACTAGAACCCAGTCTAGGGCCTCTCTCTACTGACTTGCGGCTACCACTGTGGTTTTTGTTTGTTTGTTTGTTTTTTGTTTTTGTTTGTTTGTTTTTTAATTTAAACTTCAGGGCTCTCGCTCCCTTGTATATGATTCTTCACTGCCCCTCATAACCCCACTGACTCTTCCTCCCAAGGAAGAATGAAAAAAGGACCCCAGACATCACAGGTCTCTGATGTGAAATCCACGACGTACGAGTTTATAGAGATTATTTGCCTTCTGTGCGTTAACAGTGTCAAAGATTATCGACATTGAGAGTAATGAGTTATGGAGGAACCTGGAGGTTCACTGGTTTAGAGAATGATTATTTTCAAATGTAGCCTTACGCTTGTTTATCTCAAAGCTTCTTGGGGTCTTTTCCTTCTAAACTAACAATGATTCTGTTTCAGGTGCTGGGGTCATTTAAAGTAACTTCTGGATTTCACTGAAGCTTGAGGTCACCCTAGAGATTTTTCTACATTAATCACATTTTGGGTTTCTCTAATAAAATTTGCTTTTTAAATGCAGTATTTTCTCCATTCTTAATGGAAACTAAGACTTACAACTAGGAGAGAATTTTTTAAATCTCATAAGCACTTGCTTTTGCAAGTAAAGGATTGAAGTTCAGGTCCATTGACTTACCCAAGGTCATGCAACTAGTGGTTGGCTGAGCTGCGACCTAACCTGGGATGTTGTGTCTCGGTTGGGATGAGGGGAAGCACTCAGTACACTATCAAAGCCATTTGGGGGGGAAAGGTGCATCTTCCTAGAGAATTCTTTTACTTGGATATTACTTTTTTATAGGGTGGAGGGGTATTTCTTTTTATAATAGAACACTAATGTATTTTGAAGAAGAATAGAAATCAACACTAATTCTTAAGGCAAACCATTACATTGTGAAAGCCCCCCCCCCCCCAGCTCAGGTGTGTGCCTACTCTCTCCTGCCTGTGGAAGGGCCTGGGAAAGGGGAGGCTCGCTCTCTTGCACCCCACCTTCTGCCCAGGGTGAACAGCCTGCTACGGTGACATGACTGCTGGGGTCTGCAACTTAGTTGGATTTCAGTGAGAGCATTCCTCATTTGTGAGTTCCCTGGCTATTTTCCAAGTGTGGAAAAACCTGTAAAGTTAGCCAGTGACCCCTCGCAGCCACCATTATCTTGCCTTCCTGACACCAGTAATGGTGTTTTAAATAACAGACTTCCCAGGGTTCTAGTTTAGGCTTGTCGGCCACATTCAAGCCCTGTCCAAGGAGTGAAGAAAAAGAACACACCGTTTCACATTCCCACACAAGAACGACGGGGCCCCCACGGCCTGCCGCTCTCTCCCTCCTCTCGAATTATTAAGGTTACACTTTGTCTCGTCTGGCCACAGCACTTATTCTTCAGCTGTGATTCTGCATGTAACATAAAGCTAGTTCTTGGTATAGGAAGCTCGATACGTTGGGACAGATCCAGCTCTGGCTGGAAATGATGTGGCTCCAAAGCCTTTTCAGTCTGTGCCGGTGAGTTAGCAGCGATAGCAAGCGTCTATCGCCAGATGATTGGACTCGAAGGCCGTTTGCACGTCAGCTTTGAAAAGGGGCCTCCCTGTGCCTTTCCTCCCCTACTCCCCGCTCTGGCGGTGTCCCGTTCATCTTGTTGAAGGTTTTATTTTCTGCTGAAAATGCAGGAAATCTAGACAACTCTTTTGGAATCCCCCCAAAACTAATACAAACAAGATACATATGCTTCTCTTAAGGAAACTAAAAATAAATGATTTGAAACTATTTAACTGTATAAATTCCCTCTCAAAAGGGAAAAGGAAGTTTATATAATGAGGCAGCCATGAGTGCCGCTGACAGGGTAAGATACTCCGCAACTGCCAACTTGTCCCCTTGACGTCAAGTCACCACTGAGCACAGAACTTGCTCGGCGGTCCTTGCTGCCATGTACGGAAACTGCCAAGGACATCTGAAAATGACCATTTTCTCAGGGTCCTCGTTTCTACATTGGAGATGCTCTGCAATAAAATAAGTTTTGAGGTTTTTTTGAGAAGAAAGTCCGTTTGATCTGGGATCCATCCTGGAATGGAAGCTGTGTGCTAAAAGTAAAACACCGTGAATGGAAAAGGCTCAATATTCTCCACGTGTTTTGCTCTTCTGCTAATGAGCCTTCGGATTTTATCTCTGGCAGAGCTAATTTTGACAGTACAAATGACACATGGTTAGTTTTTAAAAGCATGTCTTTTTATAAAACCTTACATTATTCCATAAATGTAAGTTAATTTTCCTATACATCGTCCTCTAAAGGACCAGTTTTTTAAATTAATAGAAGTGGAATTGGGGGCTCACAGTTAAGACTAAGAAATGTGATTTCTAAGTTCTCTATAGTAATTGAATTAATGTATCAACTTTGAGAAGTCATTTATCTTTTTGTTCTTTTTTGTAATGCCCAAAATTAAAATGATTTTTTTCCTTTAAAATTCTTTATTATGTTTTTTTCCTTTAAATATCTCTCACATGGTACTTACCATGTGTTATGTAGTCTTAAGGGCTTTACAAATGCTCCCTCATTTAATCCTCGTGGGAAAAGGAATCCAGGCGCAGCCTTCTTTAAATACTGTTTGAAATGCTGACATCCCAATACTGACTAGATCAGATAGCCATTTAGGTCTCTTTAAATGCTAAGATATGGATGACTTTGTGATTTGAAAGAAGCTCTAATCAAATTCATGCTAATTTTTCATCTGTTTTACAAGTGGTGATTATTACCCAATAATGCTTTTTCAAAATGAAACCTAAAGGATTTCTTTTGTGCATTGCCATGTGTAGTAGAATCCAGTCATGGTAGCAACTTGAAAATTCTGGCAATGTGTGGATTATAATTATTGGCATAGTCTGTCTTGGAAATTGGAATTAGTTAAAAGTTTGATACTTTATCTGTAGTAAATCAGAGTCCCCTGGTACATAAGTCATCCCTCTGGCCCAGGATTATGTCGTGACCTGCTGGGTGCCTTGCAGCTGCACTTGATGTGACATGAATGGAAGGACCCTCAGGAGCACGGTTTCTGGGGAACAACTGACGCGGCTCCTTAGGGGATGATTGAAGTCGTGGGTGGGCCCTGGCTGGTGTGGCTCAGCGGGCTGGGCACCATCCGCAAACCGATTCCCTGTCAGGGCATGTGTCTGGGTTGCAGGCCAGGTCCCCAGTTGGGGGCATGTTAGGGGCAACCGATCAATATTTCTCTCTCACACTGATGTTTCTTTCCTTCCTGTCCCCTCTCTTTAAAACCAATAAGCATGTCCTCAGGTGGTGATAAAAAATAAAAATGAAATGAGAGAAATGAAATACCTATAACTCCTTTAAACAGAAGAGGGTTAGTATAATTCTTAAAGAGCTTTCAGTCAGATTGATTGATGTAAAGTGAGAACTAATATGGAATATGCTTATTGATGTAAAGCTTCCAGTCTATACTTTACCTGACTTGGGAATAAAATAGATGGTCAGTAGTTTAGTTTGGGTTTAAATGAGCAGGTGCCTGTTTGAGTGTTGGGTGTATTACCGTATTTCTTTTAGCAGATTACTCATTCAAACATTGAGGATAAATTATCAGTGTGTTTAAAAGCAGAAATGATAAACTATTGACAGGTAATTTGTTTTTGAAATTTAAGTTGCATATATTAGGACTTAACATACATGGGTATATGAAATATTTTTATAAACATAAAATTCTGCAGAAAGCTAGTGTTTTGCCTTGTAGTCATACTGTCTCACTGGGTCACTCTTAAATGACTTTGAGAGAGAATTCTAAACCTTAAAATCTCTTCTTCCCCTCCTCCTAGACGCTCAAGTACCAACAAGAGATGAAAACAAATTGAGAGAATTCTGCTCAACATTATGTTGTCAGTTCTCAGTTTGAATGCCACTCACTTCCCTTTGCTCCAGAAACATAGGAATACCAAGAGAATGTTTAAAACACATAGCCGCACCGCAAATGAGGCAGAAATTTCTCAGAGCAGAAATAGATAAAGGAGTTGAAGCAGTGAGCGTGTGGAGCTTCAGGTCTGGAAGGAGGCAGGAGCGGCAGGGAGCTCAGCTACGGCACCAGGTGCCCAGGTGGGAGGCAGCTCACTGGTGCTAGGTTCCCTGCTAGAAATTAGAAAGTGGAATCGATTTGTTCAGGTACTTTTTATAAAAGAACCTGAACAAAGGTGTTCACAATGGCTCTTAAGTTCTACGGAGAGGGAGGTAGGAGGACATAGAAGCAGCCTCACGATGGGATTGTGAGCCAAACTGATACTGCCTTGGTGACGGACCCTGCCCTGGCTGTCTTCAGTGCGGCTGCAGGGCAGGGGTTAGGGTCCTGGTTTCAGAAGGAGGCAGTCGCCAACTGTGGAAGCCACTGCATGACCTGCAGGTCTGGGGGAGGAAAATGCGCACTGCGAGAGCCTGCGTAACCCGAGTTCCCAGACACGCGCTGAAACCTGGGAAAGAACCAGCGTAGTCCTGGTCGTGACTTAGCATAAGTGCAGCATCCAAACGGAACTGAAAATTAATAGAGTCATTTTGAAAATACTCTTTTTAGTATCCGTAAAGATACATTAAGGAGTGACATTCATAAAAAAGAATAAATAATTATGAAATAAAAACAGGGAGAAGTGAAACAGGAATGTGACAGAGAACTAGTTATTTAGAGAACTTAAAAATTAAAGCTATAGTAAGTGAAAGCTCGGTAAACACAAATTTCGAACTGAGCACTATCAAAGATTACCTGAGAGCCCCACCGCACAATGTTGTAATTTTGCTTCAGCTGGCAAAGGATTTAGAAAACTCAAGAAGAGAGGTCAAGTCAATTTTATTTGCATATAATATTGCTCTTTTTTCCAAGAGGTTTGTTGATTGCCTGCTTTGAGTTTTGCTGTCTTATAACTGTTTCACGCTCAGGTTCCCAAAGACTGTTGACTCTGAGGAAACAGAAACAAAACAGTTGGCTCTTTATAAATATAAAGGTTGAAAGGACAGGGCAGAAAAATAAGGTCATATTCTGAACTACACACTTCTAGTGGAAATGGTAAGACCCTCCACTACTCTAAATCCTGGAAGTTGAACGATTTCACGTGACACAGCCAGGAGAATACACGTAACGATCTGTTAAGTCAGGGCCTAATTTCCTTCTAGGTTGGCGAGTCTACAGTTTATTATGGGAAATTCCTAATTATCACCATGTAAGTTCAAGAAAACTGAAATCCTTCAGTAAGTGATAAACCTAATTCTAAAAATTCTGGAAAAAAGTCTTGAAAGAGTTCTTTTGCATGATCTTTCCACTGCTGTTAGAATTTTTAAGCAGTTGCTCTCATTCTAATTAATTCTGGGTCAAGGAGAAAAATAGTGACTGTGTGGGGATTTTCTTTATCAGGCACAAGACCTAAACGTCATCGAAGAAGTGATTCGAATGATGTTGGAGATCATCAATTCCTGTCTGACCAATTCTCTTCACCACAACCCAAACTTGGTGTACGCACTGCTCTACAAACGAGATCTCTTTGAACAGTTTCGGACTCATCCTTCATTTCAGGATATAATGCAAAATATCGATCTGGTAAGTACAAGTGGAGATATTTATCACGGTTCTTTTTTTAAACATTAACACAGAGAAGTTCAACAAACCTTGATAAAAACTGTGAAAGAGCCTCTTTAGCATTAACTGTATGTGCACTCTGTTCTGCGCTGCAGTCCGTGTACTTCCTGTACACGCAGCCATACGTACAGGGTCCAGCACCAGTAACGCCACTGTTTATTACAAACTCGTTCATCACAAAATCGTAAGCAGGTAATTCTGTAACATAACAGTTTCACACTCAAGCACCCCATATGACAATTTAGCTGAAATGTTCAGATTAAAACTATAAATTATTACACCCATATTATTACCCTACCAACCTCAGTCAAGCAGGTGTCACTTCTGCTGGACCCTGTGCACGCGTGTGCATACACACACACACACACACACACACACTGGGTTGGTCAAAAAGTTCATTTGGTTTCTTCCATATGATGGGCTCTGGTCGTGCTTACTTGTCTTTAACTGCATTCAAGTGTGATCACTGTCATATCAACACACGTTTAAAACATTATCAAAATTGGTGAACTTTTGTGTAGCCATTTTAATATTGAAGATGGAGGAAAATAAGCAACATTTTGGCCTATTATGCTTTATTATTTCAAGAAAGGCAAAAACGCAACTGAAACGCAGAAAACGATTTGTGCAGAGGGTGGAGAAGGTGCTGTGAGTGATCGAATGTGTCAAAAGTGGTTTGCGAAGTTTTGTGCTGGAGATTTCTCTTTTTTTACATTTAGATCATTAGCATTTCTCTGTAATATCAATTCTTTGAAAATCTCACATTTTATTATCTGTATTACGGATATCCTAAATATATTTAACCATTGTCCCAGATAAGAAAACCCAGATGCTAAAAGACGGTTTCCAGGTAATTTTAACACAAATCCAAGCCTAAGGATCATTGTCTTAGATGAAGATTACTCGTTTGCATAGGGCTTTATCACTGTGGCTTATTTGCATATACACACTCTCATCTGACCCTTAAACCATCCCTGTGAGGGAAGCCGAGCAGGGCCTGAGAGGGAAAATGGTTGGCTCAAGGTCACTTAGTAAGTCACGCAGACTGTGAATCCAGGCCTGCTCATTATAAACTCTAGGCTTTCAGCGTTCACTGGAATAAACCTGAGTAAGATTCCAAATGTGCAGGCTTTCCAACAACTTTTTGTCTAATACTGCCACTCAAAATAGTGCTGGGTCCACTGGAAATTTATTCAAAAACATTTTAAATTATTTTTACATGTTTTGGGGGAGAAAAATGCCGTGGCAGAGATATAAATAACATCTCTCCTTTTTGCCTCTTTCAGCACTTTAGCTTCCCCTTCCCTCCCCTAAATGCCCCTGAGATTTTGGCATAAGCAAGCCTTTACTGTTTCTTCTTTCATAAAGTTAACCTTGGAAAGTATTGGGAGAGGACACTGTGAATCTACTGTTATTTTTAGCTGACGGGGAGTTGAGAGTTGATATTTTTCATTAAGACATTCAGCGGTGTCCAGTACCTGAGGCAGGAGGGGCTAACCTTGGAGCATTAACTTTTGCAGAAGGAGTTGGACGTGTGTTTTTCAAGTAGCAAAATTTCTATTAGTCACTGGTACGTGTCGCTCCCATGTAGTTCATAAGATGAAATGATCTGGCTGAGTTAAGCAGCAGGAGAAAATAGAACCACTGCACCCAACCAGAGAAGACATGGAAGAAATTTCATGGCTGAACATAAGAGAACAGAAGCAGTGAACAGTAATAGTTGCACAGTGTGGTAAATCTCAGCACAGTGTAAAACTCGTGTTAGATTTTGTGTGTTTCCAGACCCGACCATCCTTACTGAACTCCAGACTAGTCCATTCAGTTGCCAACATGGCATCCCACACATGGTGAACAAGGTTAAATCAGAAGTCTTTGTTTTCTTCAAAAAATCAAACACAAAATGAATCAGCTTTTTCTTCCACAGTCTTCTTTATTTCAACAAATGACATCAGTCTCTATCTATTTGCATAGCCGGAAAAAGGGAGGAGGAAAAATTAGTGCTAGTTGAAATAAAGGAGGAAAATTGCAAACCTACAGAGCGTGGTCAGAGAAGGCCTTTCCGAGAACGTGCACTTAAGCGAAGACTGAAGGAGGTAGAGAGTGAGCCGTGCAGATATCCGCAGTCAGCGTGTTCAGCAAAGAGGACATAGGCGTAGGATGGAAGCATGTCTGTGTCTCCCTCTGAAGCAGAAGACAGGTGTGCTACTGACCCTTGGGAAAGCTTTGGGTCCCCAGGCATGGAGTTCTGTCCCTATAACGTAACCCACTGCATGTGCAGAGATCCCTTGGCTCTCCTCAGATGGCCCTTGTGCAAGCTGGGGCCTGGGGAACCAGTGCAGAAATGCCAGGGCTCTGGTCACTGCCGTTTCTGTGACTGCCGGGCCATCCTTATGACTGACCCAGAGATCTCCTTCCAGGACCCGTGAAACGGTGACCAACTAGCTTATTAACTTGCAAGTGAGGCCAAGTTTCAGACTCTTCACAGCTCTTGGCAGCGTGAAATGGTATAATATCATCTGAAGGTAGACTGACAAATTAAAGATGTATATGTATTATAAACGTGAGGCCAACCGCACAAAAGGAAATAGAGCTGTAACTAGATAAAATAGATCCATAAATTATACTCAGTCCAAAGGAGACAGGAAAAGCAGAATGAATAATAGTGAGCAAATAGAAAACAACAAGCCATGTGGTAAATTTAAATCCAACCATGTCAGTAATTAAATGCCTCTCACTTTGAATATAAAAACACAGATAGCTTAAAAAGTAAAAGGATGAAAGACGTTTCACCACGCAAACACTAACTAAAAGAAAGCTGGAATGATTATAAAGTAAACTTCAGAATAAGGAGTATTTATTACTAGCAATAAAGAGGGACAGCATACAATGATAAGGGGGTCAATTCACCAAGAAGACATAATTCTGAGTGTGGCTGCACCTAATAACTTCAAAATACATGAGGCAAAAACCGACTGAATTGCAAAGAGAAACAGACAAATTCATAATTATTCTCGGAGCATTCAACACTTCTTCCTCAGTCACTGACACAGTAACAAACAGGAAATTAGTAACAGTACAGAAGACCCAGACAGCACCACCATCCCACTTGATTTCATTGGTGTTTGTAGAGCCTTCTACCCAGCGTCACTGCACGTGGAACGTTGACGGAGACAGGCCGTGTTTGAGGCCATACAACGAACCTCAACACATTTAAATGACTTGGAATCATACTCTTTGACCACGATGAACTTAAACTAGAAATCAGTAAGAAAGCTATCTGGAAAATGCCCTAAATGTTTGGAAGTTAAACAGCACACCTATGGATGAAAGAGACAGTCACAAAAAAAAAAAAAAAAAAAGACATATTTTAAAGGTAGCGAGAATGAAAATGCAATATGTCAAAATTTCTGGGATACAGCTAAAGCTTTGAAAGAAATTTATGGCATTAAAGAAGAGAAGTCTTAGATCAATCACAGGATTCCACGTAAAGAAGCTAGCAAACGTGCAGATATGGCAGAGCCACCACCAGTACTCAGAGGCCATTAACTCGAAGATCAGCCTGGAGCCCTGCGCCGCTTCCCTGTGCATATCTACCAGTTGGACTGTGGTTGCCACGTGTACTCTCCACCACGCTCCTGAGGAGAAGGGGCACGCTGAGGAACTGATAGAGCTGCGCAGCCAACCAGCTCTTCCTTCAGGATGTCAAGGAACCAGACTGTGGCAACTGGGAGCTTAACGCAATGGAGTGTGCGTGACACTTGGAAAATCTATCACTGCTAGAAGTGCACAGAGTGGGTCCTGATAAAAATGACCCCCATTTGTGTGGCTTCATTGAGATTCACTACCTGAATGAGCAGGCAAAATCCATCAAATAATTGGGTGACCACGTAACCACCATGAGCAATACGAGGCCCCGACTCTGACAGCGCAGAGTATCTTGTCGACAAGTGCATGCTGGTCACTGGGACAAGTGGAGCTAAGCCTGAGGCTGCCTTCCTGTAGCCACAGGCTGACTTCTGGTCACTAAATTCACTTGTATGTAAAATTCTAACCTGGTGATAGGAGATACAACTTTTTGTCTTTGAATGGAGGAGGTATTATTTGCTGGTTTCACATTCTTTGCTAGTGTTACATCCTGACTCCAATGGAAATTTTTGGCTAACTAGCTTACACCTTTCACCTCAAATATTTTCTATTAAGAGAACTAGACCTTTGTTACACAACAATCACTGGTAACGTGATAAAGTAAGATGCAACCTCTGACTCCTGCCGCTTACCCGGCTGTGGCTGGTTGAGCTTTTCCTCTCTGACCCTGTTGACTCATCTGTAGGACAGATTTTATCAGTCTCATAGGGTTGTTGTGCGAATTAAATAAATAGTAAATGTAGCTCACGTGATCCATAATAAACATGCAGAGGTTTATTCCCTTCCTGTTGACATATAAATTATTCTTCCCTTCTGGGAGTGGTAGTTTTATCATTTCTAATGTGTTTGCAGTCAAATACATTAGAATGTCAGCTGTAAAACATGCCAATGAGGGACAGTTTGGAAAAAAGGGATTTACCTAGAAACTGAGTCTCATGCCCAGCTCTCCCGGTGGGAATGGGAGTTCCTTGCAGCTTAGAGGCAAGTCCAGTCAGGCCATAGGGTGAACAAAACTAGACTTTCATTGCATCTCTGAGGGTTTTTTTAAGATTTTATTTCTTTTTAGAGGAGAAGGGAGGGAGAAAGAGAGGGAGAGAAACATCAGTGTTTGGTTGCCTCTTGCGTGCCCCCTACTGGGGACCTGGCCCACAACCCAGTCATGTGCCCTGACTGGAAATCAAACCGGCAGCTCTTTGGTTTGTACTCCAGCGCTCAGTCCACTGAGCCACACCAGTCAGGGCTGCATTTCTGAGTTCTTTAATGATGTGACATGTAAGTACTCTCTTTTACGTTGGTTTGTAGTGTCTATTAGAATACTGTGTGTTCCTCTTAGCTTTGATCATATGTCGTTTATAACTGCAATCCGCAATCTCCAATGAGGATGATACACATACCCTAGAGGTTGCACATATTCCAGAGGTTGACCAACAGTCCACAGAAACATGGGGAGAAAATATTAGAACTTTTATTTATTCATTAAAAATAATTACTTCTGATCAAGATGGCAGCATAGGCAGACACGGCTCAGCTCTTCACACAACTACATCAAAATTACAACTAAAATATAGAACAACCATCACTCAGAACCATTAGAAATCAAGTTGAATGGAAGTCTAACAACTATGAAATTAAAGAAACCACGTCAATCCAAACTGGTAAGAGGGGCACAGACATAGAACAAGTGGGTCCTTCACCCAGGTGTGGATAAAAATTCCATATGTGGAGGGATATCTCAGGAGTGAGGAGTCCCAGGCCCTCCAATGTTGAGTTCCACTGTCAGGAAGATAAGTTTCCAAAACCTCTGGCTGCAAAAACCAGTGGGGACAGTCGGTGGAAAACTTCTGGAGTCCTAAACAGATCCTCCTTAAAAATAAACCCAACACGTGGACTCACCTAACAGATCACTCCCTCTGGACTCCAGTGCCAGGGTAGTGGCTTGAGGGGCACCAGTGGCATGCAGGAGGAGGCTAAGGTATTTGGCATCAAGGAGAGCAGAGGCCATTTCTGGGCCCTCCCCCAGCACAGCCAGAAGACTGGTGCCATATCTAAGATTCCATCTACCAGGCTAACTATATTAGACCCACCTTGGAGATTCCCAGAGACTTCACCCCATTCAACTTGACCCATATAATCTGCTTTTCCATATGAATGGCTGCCCTTAGCTTCATTCTTCACAAACTGCTTAATTCCTCTCAAACAAGCAAAATCTTGCCCCGGTGAGCCCTCGGTCACTACTAGCAGCAGCCAGCCTAGATTCACAGCTTGACTCAGCCTGGGAATCTCCAAGCCCAGCACAAGTAGCAGCCATCTCAGATTGCTTTATGACTCTGGCAGGATGGCCCCAAGAAAAAGACAGGTGGGGGCTGACCTTGGCCTGAACCACCTGGGAAACCCCAGGGCCAGTGCACCCAGTGGACAGGTACAGACCATGTTGGAGCACCACCACATGGCCACTGTACAGCTGATCCTCCATGGAGCATGGAGTTCAGAGGTTGATGTCAGTGGTCACAGCCAATCCTCACAGCTGACTGGCCTGGGGAAATCCCTCCCATTGATCTGCCAACAGCAACCAAGGCTCAACTACAAGAGGAGAATGTACTCAGGCCACACAAAGGGCACACCTCGAGTACCCAGCTTGGGTGGTAGGGGAGGCTGTACCACTGAACCCTACAGGACACCTACTACATTAGGCCACACTACCAAGACATGGAGTCAAAACAGCTCTACCTAATATATAGGAACAAATACAGGGAGGCTACAAAAAAAAATAAGGAGACAAAGAAGCATGGCTCAAATGAAAGAACTGATCAAAACTCCAGAAAAAGGGCTAAATAAAATGGAGATAAGCGAACTATCAGATGCAGAGTTCAAAACACAGGGTATAAGGATGCTCAAGGAACTTACTGAGGACCTCAACAATATAAAACAGATTTGGTCAGAAATGAGGGTTACACTAATTAAAGTAAAGAACAATTTACAGGGAAACAACAGTAGAGTGGATGAAGCCAAGAATCAAATCAATGGTTTGGAACATCAGGAAGCAAAAAACAACCAATCAGAACAACAAGAAGAAAAATGAGGGTAGTATAAACATCCTCTGGGACAACCTCAAGAGGTCCAACATTCACATCATAGGGGTGCCAGAAGGAGAAGAGAAAGAGCAAGAAATTGGAAATCTGCTTGAAAAAATAGTGAAAGAAAACTTCCCTACTTTGGTGAAGAAAAGATACATGCAAGTCCAGGAAGCACAGACAGTCCCAAGCAAGATGAATGCAAAGAAGCCCACTCCGGACTTCTGGCCAAGATGGAGGTGTAGGTGGACACACTGTGCCTCCTCACACAACAAAAATTAAAGACAACAAAGATTTAGAAACAAGAAAACAACCAGAACTGATAGAAAATTGAACTGTACGGAAGTCCAACAACCATTCATCCAGACCGATTAGACTTCTTAAAAGAATCCTGATACATTACTATAATGGCCACTGCTCAGCTCTCTCACTGCATCAGAATTCACAAGGCATCTAAGGAAACAATTTTCCCATCCCAAATTACTAATGAGCATGAGTCATTGATAATCGTGAAGAAACTTTTTGCCACTTCTATCTCATGTATAACGTATTTAAGGGGTCTGCTTCCAGAGAGCTCTTATGGAGAACACCATTTAGATGACCTCAGTTTAAAAATCCTCCGAGAAGATAAAAAATGTCCTGGGTCACTGCATATTATCAAATGGATTCAAGGTTGTTTTGATGCTTTGGAAAAGAGATTCCTACACGTGGCAGTACTTACACTTTATGCAGATCCCAAGGAACCTGAGAAACTGACTGAGATATACCAGTTCAAATTCAAATACACAAATGAAGGAGCCAGTATGGATTTTGGAAGCAGTAATACAAGCTTTGAAAGTGGGATAAAGAGTGAAGATATTAAGAAAGCCATTACTCTGCTGATCCGTAAGTTGTATATGCTGATGCCGAACCTTGGACCCCTTCCTAATGATGTTATACTTACTATGAAACTCCACTACTATAATGCAGTGACCTCACATGATTACCAGCCCCCTGGTTTTAAAGAAGGGGTGAACTCACACTTACTGCTGTTTGAGGGGGAGCCTGTAAACCTGCAAGTGGGAATGGTGTCAACTGGCTTTCATAGCATGAAAGTAAAAGTCACAACCGAGGCCCCCAGAGTGTCTGATTTGGAGAACAATCTCTTTCAGGAGGATAGCACTACTGAGATTGCCCATCAGGGTCTAGACTGCGATGATGAAGAAAAGGAATGCAACAATCACATAAGGCAAAGCTTTAGTGAGCCTCCGTTGCTTCAGTTAAACACAGTGACATTTCTGTTCTTACTGCAGGAACAGGGTCTAATGGAGTGTGCCAGGTATCAAAACTGAAAGAAACTATCCCCAACCTTAAGAAGTATTTCTCCTAAAAGAAGACTGTCTTTGTTAGATAAAATTGGCCATGAGAAGGAAAAGACTTTCTAATACATGTTTTTTAGAAAAGATACCCCTGAACTTAGAAAATTTTGTATTTTCTTTCTTTAATTTATTACTAATAAACATATCCAAAAAGAGAAAGAAAAAAAAAGCCCACTTCAAGACACACTGTAATTAAAATGCCAGAGGTTAAAGATAAAGAGATAATCTTAAAAGCAGCAAGAGAAAAGCAGTCAGTTACCTACAGGGGAGTTCCTATAAGACTGTCAGCTGATTTCTCAAAAGAAACTCTATAAGCTAGAAGGGATTGGCAAGAAATATTCAAAGTCAAGAAAAGTAGGGACCTACAGCCAAAATTGCTCTGAAATGGCAAATACTACATCTCTATCTACAATTGAATCTAAAATCAAACTAAGCAAACCAGAAGAACAGAGACAGAATCAAGGATATGGAGAGCGTTTTGACGGTTCCCAGATGGGAGGGGGTGTGGGAGAATGGGTGAAGAGGAGAGGGGGTTAAGTAGTGCAAACAGGTGGTTACAGAATAGCCATGGCAATGTAAAGTGCAGTACAGGAGATGGAGTAGCCAAAGATGGACATGAGCAATGGTGGGGCCTTGCTGAGGGAGTGGGGCTGCTGGGTGAAGGGGGGGAAGATAAGGACAACAGTGATAGCATAATCAATAAAGTAGAATTCTAACTAAATACACAGATTCAGCTTTACTAATCTCGGTATTGCACGAATCACCCACAGGGTCACGGTGTCAGCCACAGTAATTTCTCCAGCTGTCCTGAGAGAAGAGACAGGAGTTCTCAACACGGAGGGCTTGGCATGGGTGCCCTCGCCTTTCATTCACTTAAGGTTTATCATTGTTTGTGTGTTCATGGTGTCTAGGTTATATCTCGGTTTAACTAAATAAGCCCTGACATAATGGACATGATTGGCATGACTTCTGCAAAACAACCACAGGTTGCAGCCAGTACAATAATATAAGTACTCGAATAGTTCATACGTGTAATGATATGTGACAGAAAGAAAATGGCAGAGCTAATGTCCCTCTCCCCCTAGAACAAGTGCTACATTACAAGGCAAAAACAGTGATGAACCAATCTAATCTCACAGGAAATGGATCTATAAAAATTACCAAGAAGGCTGTTTGCATAATGGGCTTATATAAACAGTGCATCTTATTATGAGCAGTACTGTGTTTGCTGATGATAATTTGAAGACTTTATGATTAGCAAGACATATGATATAATGATCCAAATTATTTTAATGATGGTATTTTAATTGACTGCAAAAATGTTTTGTGTCCTATAGTTAGGTAATTTTTAAGATATAGTTTATTTTGTTTTTATCTTATTTTAGAATTTTATGTACATTTTATAACATGCAAACCAGTATTGTTGCATGATTTATAAATAAATAGGATGCATGAGGTCTGTCTGAAAGAAGTCCAGCCATTGTTAATATAAGGAGGATGGTTTGCTTGACATCCATGTAACCTTGGCAGCCAAGGACAGTGGACTGGAATGCGCTGCGCAAACAACGACAACTTCACTGTACTAGTCAGTGGGGGTGGTAGACACTGTTGAGTGAGCACATGCACTGCGTGACCATCACATTCTAAATGACTGAGTGAATAGAGCAAGGGATGTGCATCAGATTTCGTGTTAAGCTTGAACGTTCCTCCGCTGAAACTATTTGGATGATTCCGAAGGCCACAGCTATGGGCAGCTGGTGATTGGCAGCTTCATCGCAACATTGCACCCACTTATGCATCATGTCTCATGCAGTTTTTTTTGCGAAACATCAAATCACCCAGGTGCCTCAGGCCCCCTATAGCCCAGATTTGGCACCCTGCAACTTCTGGCTTTTCTGAAAACTCAGATCACCTTTGAAAGGGAAGAGATTTTAGACCCTCGATGAGACTCAAGAAAATACGACAGGGCAGCTGATGGCAACTGGGAGAACTGTGTGAGGTCCCAAGGTGCCTCCTTTGAAAGGAACCGAGGCATCATTGTCCTTTGTAGAGTGTTTCTTCTAGTGAGTATCTTCTAAAATAAATGTCTCTATTTTTCATTTTTTAAAAACAAATATCTTTTATTATTTTTATTGTTCAAGTACAGTTGTCTTGATTTCCCCTGCCATGCCCCCCGCCCCACCCCTCAGATGTCTCTGGTTTTCATATAACGTGGCTAAGCTCCTTCCGGACAGACCTCGTGTGTTGGAAGTGCATCCTCACTGTGCTTGTAAGCGTGAACCACCAAAAGAAATTGGCAGACCTCTGGTCTAGATGGTGGCTTCCTGGTCAGAGTCACCCAAAGAGACTGAGGTAAAAGATCTCTGGCCAGGCCTGGGGACAGTATTTTCACAAAGCTTCCTGGCTGCTTTTGATTGATGGTCAGCCACCTTTGAGAGCTGTTCCTTGTCTACATTATCTTCCATAAGCTAAAAATCATGCTATAGTGGACAGTATTCGGTAAATATTACAAAGGGGAAAAGTCTATAAGCTGTAAGAATCTATAAGATCAATCTACTTTTTCATTGACATTTTTATGTCTTAGAATATGTTTTTAACAGATATGTCTTATTTTTTGGTCAAAGAAAAGAATTTTATGGGAAGATATTAGGCTGAACCATATAGAATCACCAATTTTCAACCATTTTTTACCTACAAAAGTGACATTTCATATGGTTAACAAAGGTTTTTCTCAGTAAAGCACTTTAAAACAAAGATATTTATACAAAGTGTTTAGTGTGCATCTTTGTTGTATATTTTAAAATAAGATATTAAAACAACTGTTGCTGTATGTTTTCTCTTTATATTGTGTCTGTCTCCAAAGACTTATTCATTGTTATAAAAATCAGTTTGTTCTGGCCTGTATGGCTCAGTGGGTTGGGCGTCATCCTGTGAACCAAAAGGTTACCAGTTCAAATCCTGGTTGGGGTACCTGCCTGAGTTGGGAGTGTACAGGAGGCAGCTGATTGATGTTTCTCTCACATATTGATGTTTATCTCCCTCTTTTCCCCTCCCTTCCCCTCTCTCTAAAAATAAATAAATAAAATCTTTTTAAAAAATAAATTTGAGTACATGCTGTGTCTAAACTCTGGACAAAATTTTATCCCAGAATTCCCCAAAAGCACTTAAAATCTGACTTGGGGGAAATAAGACCCACAAGCATGTGCTGAAAAACCAACAACCAGCTGTGGACAAAATCAGCCACTTGCAAAGGTGGTGGTGCCAGCAGATTGTCTGAGATAAAGACACTGCTTATCTGGATTCAACCACACATGGCCAGCCATCGGCTGCGGTGTTTTCGCTCCTTACCCCCTTTCTCAGCCGTGAGCTTGTTAGGGTCCTGGTTCTACCTGGGCCTCTGCTTCTCAGAGTAAATGCATTTTAGTGGCATTTTGTCATATTGTGCACTTTCCACTAGAGTAGTTAGGGGTAAAGTGGTACTCTTGAACACTTAACATTTAGGAGAATAGTCTTGAATGAAAACTCATAAAAATGTTTGCAAATAATTGTTAACAACTTAATATAAAATGGAAAACATGTAAATGGAAATACTCAACATTTTTTAAAGGTATAAGTTTTTATATTTTTGCATATCTGACTATAAACACTCAAGTGTAATGTTCTTGAATAACGGGATCTACAATTGCCTTGACTTGTTAACACTGTGATGTTAAAATGACTTGCTAAGATACGATGATATTCTTTTAGTGTTTTGTGACAAATACGAAGGGGCAGTATTATGTCCAGAGTGCTACTGTGTCGGCACGTTGCTGCGGAGTACAGGCTAAGCTGTGACATGAGACAGAAGTAATTATATCTTGCTGTCCATTATCCTTGGTGATTGGGGATATGAGTGTTGTGGAAAAATTAAACTTATAAATACTGCCCAAAACATTTTAGCCATTAGCTTCGATTTCTTTCTCATTGAGCCTTTTTATTTTTTGAGAGTTGCTGTTAAGCCTCAATGTTAACAGGTTTTAAGCATTATCTATCTTTTTCCACCTTCTGATGGGTGCTGCTTTCTAAATGAAATACAAATGCAAGGTGAGGCAGCATAAGAAAGTGCAGAATTCAGGAGCCTGCTTAATTCACAGAATGGGTAATGAGCCCTGAATATTCAGGGCTGGCTGTGATTCAGACATCAGACTCTTTATAGAGAGGACCGCATTAGAAGAGCTAGCGAATTAAAAGCCAGGGCACTCTGAGAAGTACAGTTAATGATGGCTTGTCTACCACATGAGGCAGGCATCTACCGAAAATGCATCTCCTCCATCCGCTTGTTTCAAAACCAATGCTTTCCATTCCAGGTGATCACCTTCTTTAGCTCCAGGTTGCTGCAGGCTGGAGCTGAGTTGTCAGTGGAACGGGTGCTGGAAATCATCAAGCAAGGAGTTGTCGCGCTGCCCAAGGACAGGCTAAAGGTAGGGCTGGCGCACGAAACACATGCTGTTGCATCACTTAACGTGAATATCAGTGTCCGAGCAGGCTCCATTCAGAATCACGCCATTGGCCCAGGACCCGCACTAGAAAAGGCTCTTGCGACATTGCTGATCTGCTGTATACGGATACACAGAACTGTGATGATGAAGTGTTCTCACAGTTTTCCCAAAAGTAGCAAAAGAAGGACTGATTTCCTTCTACCACTGTATATCCTATGAGTATAAACACTGCGTATATTCTGAGTCACTTATATAAAGGGGCACCTTATTTTTTAACCCAGGGAAATAAATTCCTCCCTGTAAGTATCATTGCGGGTCGATGGGAAGGTGGAGGCGGTGATGCTGACATCTGCAACAATGGCTAACACTTGCCTAGTGCTTCCTCGGTGCTCCGTGGGGCTCCAAGTGTCTTATGTGTACATTAACTTACTCCGCCACCACAGCAACCCTTGAACGTAGTGGTCGGAATTACTTTCATCCTGATTTTTCAGATGAGTAAAGTAATACACTGAGTAGGTAAGTAACTTACCCAAAATCATAATAAAACTAGAAATTTATGGAACTGAGAGGTTCATATCCAGGCAGCCTGGCTCCACAGTCCCTGCTCATGATCGCCACACCGTTCGCTGTGTGCTTGGGTGTATCTCTGGAAGGAGAAGCATTTCGTGAGAAAGGTGGGGGCAATACTGCACGTCAAGAAGATGCTTACGTTGTGTGTTAGCTGTGTTCCTGAGGTGATCGCACGATAGGAAATGCACACTTCCAGACTAATTTTTCCACAGGAAAAATGCAAAAGTCATGGTTTGGGGAGGGGTGCATGAATGTACAGCATCGCACCATATTTTTACTTTACTACTTTAGTGTTTTCTGACATTACCTTCTGAATGTTTTACTCGGTCCTAATCATTTACAACACAGGGCATCTCAGTGGACGTTCGGCCCTCTGCAGAGTGTTTTATCACGACCGACTCTGTTCCAGAGTCACCGTCTGGGGGCCGTGCTTTTTGGTGCTGTCACTAACCCACTGCCTAATGAACGCCTGCAGATACTGTCGAGGGATATGGAAATATTTTCAGTTACAGTGACAGAGTGTGTGAAACAGCAGCACATCCGTCCTCATAGCCGCTCACCAGGTCCCACCACACGAAAGCAGCAGCAGGGCTCGCAGTGCTGAGCAAAGACGGTAGGTTTTTCTGTCTCTCAGCTGAAACGGCACCTCCATGTCTCAGTAGCCTAACAGCTAATTGCAGTTCACTGGACACTCCAGCTTTGAGTTTATTGCGGCAGTTCTGTAAAGGCAGGGAATGCATGTCGTTTCCATCCTTGCATTGAGTTTTTTGGGTTTGCAGGGAGAGAGGTTGCACTCTCTCAGATTTACTTGAATTAGACCATGTGAGGCAGTGCGGAGATCCGCGCCGGATGCAGTGGCTGCTCGTAGGAAGTGGTGGGTCTTGGTGTCGGACTAAGTCAGAAAAGAAATGGAATCGTCATGCAGTTGGAAGAGAGGATCCCTCAGAGGAACAAAGGGAAGAGGGATTTTAATGAGCTCAGAGACCAGCAGAGTGGGAGTGATGGAGATCGTGATTCGAGAGCAGTATTTTTAGGCTGAAAAAGTCCACGGTGGAGCAGATCGCACGCAGTGGTAACATGGCCTGGGCTTGGCCGTGAGCGGGGCAGGGCTAGAGGCATGGACATGAGTGACAGTCAGCGTGACTGAGCCAGTTCATGAGCTGGAGGCCAGGGACGGGTGATGCATGTGGGCATCCTTGTCTTGTGGGATGAGCTGTGCCACGGACAGAAGGACTGTGAGCCAAATGCCGCAGTGAACAGGAGCACGGCCTGGGAGTCAGCAGGTGGCAGCCACACAGAGAGAAGACACTGGCACTGGTCTCGCAGGAGCAGAGCTTTTTGCTTAAGTTAGAGGATAAGAGGAATAATTGCCAAGGAACGAAGAATGAGCAGCACCTCTTTCCAACGTGTCCAGGGGCATTAGGGCCCTGAGGGAAGAGCCAGATTTCAGCTGAAGAGGGAAGGAGGGAGGATTCAGTGCGGGGACAGAGAGTGTAGGGGTACTTAGTCACCATGAAATGGGGCTTCAGAAAGGCTTTGTGGAGTATGGGAAGGAGGAACAACAGTGTTTTGGACAAGGGGGGAGAGAGCACAAAACAGTATGGGGCCCAAAGCACAGGAGAAGATAGCTAACTGGGCTAGTGTTTGAGCAGTGACCAGTCACAGTGCACGTTAGGTGTGAGCTTGCCCTGAGGTCCCACTGAGTCTTTACAGGCCTCTGCTCTTGTGCTTGGGCCCGTCAGTGATCAAAGGTTGCTGCCCTCATAGGGCCCACAGTCTAGCAAGAGGAGATAGACAAAGAACAGCGAACGTAATATAATAAATAGCAAAACAGTCGAGACAATGAGCATAACATAATGACCAAATAGTGGAGTGTACCAGAATGCAGTAAGTGATGTGGACAAGAAAAGGGCAGGGGGGCAGGGGGTATTGGTGAGGGTGTGGTAGAACAAAGTTGTAGAATTACAAAGAATGATCTGGGCAACATTTAGCAAAGATAAAAAGGTGAGAGTTAAGCGTGCTGATTTAGAGGAGAATCCCAAGTAGTAAAAACAGGCCCTGGAAAGGTCCCATGCCAGGCACATGGAGGGAATAACAAGGAGACCAGAGTGGCTAGAGCTGCGTGAACAAGGGGGAGAGTAGTAGGACGTGAACACGTAATTGGTGGTAGGAAGGTGCGGGAAGTGGAGAGCCACTGCAAGATGCTGAGAAGCGGCATGATGTGGCTCATGTTGTAGTGGTCTCGCCCGAGTGCTGTGCTGACGCTAGACTGCAGGGAGACCACGAAAGGAGAGAGGCCACGAAAGCAGAGAGACCAGTCAGAGAACTGTTGTTTGACTTGGACCACAGCAGAAAGGTTGAAGTGCCAGTAGAATCAGTCCAGGAAATGGTCTGGGAGGCGGAGGAGGGGCTGAGTCCTCCCAGGAGAGAGCTGCGGTCTCCATTGATTACAGAAGCTCCAGGGACTGGGGGTTCGAACATGGCTCTGACGGCCGGTTAAAGAACTGGGCTGTTAGGTTTTGGAGGGATGGTTGATGAAAGCGGATTTGGACTGGTCTGCATGGGTCTCGGGGACAACTTTCAGATGTTGGTTGGCTGAGGCCGTCACGGTTAGAAGCCTGACTGTCCTAAATGTTGTGCAACTCAGCAGTGCCCCGGGGTCTGTATCCTCCTAATGTATAGAGGCTGCTTGTACCACGCAGAGCCAACTTTCAGATGCCGCATCTTAAAGCAATCTGGAAAACTCAGAATCACCAAAATTGTGAAGGAACAGAGGAAGTGATTAGAGGAACTCATACACTTGAGAAGATTTGAGCGGAAGAGGCTTGTCTTCAAGTAGTGGACGAATTGTTTATGAAAGCAGATTTGGACTTGTTCCTTGTCTTCTTAGGAATAGGACCTAAGTGGGTAGAAGCTATATACAGGGACCTGCACTGCTGTCCCATATAAGGAAGAACTTTCTAACAGATGGACTTATTTACAGTTGGAATAGGCAACTTTTGAGAAGTGATGCATTCGTTCTCACTGAATAGAGATGTTAGAGGAGTAGGTTAACGACAACTTGGCAGGGATGCAGCTCTTAACCACTGGCCCTAGCTGGCTAGAGCAGTGGGTGGAGGAGGGTTCCAAGGCTGAGTTCAGGTTCAGCAGAAAGAGTGCTGAGATACATTAACAATGCCTGCCATTGGCCACAAGAGCAAAAAGTAAGGAGCACATGTGTGGTTATTTGTCATCCCAATTGTAAACACTCAAATGTTGGTTGGAAAATCCAACCATATGACTTTTAAGAACCTTTCCATTCCTAAGAGTATAATTCTGTTTGTGCATATGCAGAATTCTTGTTCTCCACAAAGCACAAAACTGCATAAATTTTTGAGAAGAGTTTTCTCCCTCAGAAGATACAAGAAACAATAAGGAAAAATGATTAATCTAGGCATATCTTTTTTTAACTTAAAATTACAGTTGAGGGGATATCTTTGGTGAGAAAGTTCATTTATGACAAAGAGGTCACCTTTCAGTTCATAGTAGCGGACACCATAGTCAAGTCTGTACACTAGAATAAACACAACTTGCTAAAAGTTGGGATATGCCTCATAAGAAAAACATGATTCAGGAGGGGCGTGGAACCCGAAAAAGAAAAGTGTCAACTATCCAGTCACAGGTCATCCTGTGCAAACAACAAAAAAGAGGTTACATTTGTGCTGGAGTATTTATTGTCACCTCTGCTTCACCATCACCCCCTTCTCCAGTCTCTTCTACACGTGGAGAAGAAGCCAGAATGCATTTCCCAGCATCCTCCCTGCTGTGTAGCTCTGAGTTAGTCTGCCAAAGAAAGGCACTTCAGTGAGATTTGGAAGGTTGAAGAGAAGAAGCCATTTTCTCCAGAGGGAGAAAGATGCTGCCCTTCGCCTGGCTTGCTGCCGTAGATGGCAGAGGTTGTCGATGGCTCCCCGGAGGTATTGCAGTTTGCAGCAACTTGCAGTGAGTGCTTGAGAACCACCCACTCCAATGCTTTGTTCCACTGCAGGCTCCCTGATCTTTGCCTACCTTATTTTTTCCTGTACTTGCATAAGCCTCTATTTTCCATATGAAATCCTTTATACTTGAGTTAGAATAAGTAGCTTCTGTTTTCCCTACCAAACCTGTCAGGGAAATTAAATCCAAATCCCTCTTTTCAAACAGAAGGGGAAATTGTTGAAAGGCCTCGGGGAGCCAAGAACCGCTGCTGGCTTTCAGGACATCAGAAGTGGCAGGAATGTCATCACTGATGGCCTGGCCTCCTGCAGCATCCACGTGGGGTCCACGGGAAGCTGACTAGAAGCCACCGTCAAGGCTTCCCTTCTGCGGAGGCCTACTGGCCTGCCCACCACTGTTAGCAGAGCAGCAGTGACCTCTGGTTCTCCTCTGTCTTCCGAGATCCCCTCAAGTTCCTCTCATTGCCACAGTCTAACCCAAAGCCTTCCTGAAGAGATCCTAGGAAATGTCGTTTCCAGGCTTTTGGGCCATGGGATGCTTGAGTGGCCAACAATGAGCCTTTGGAACAAAAGAAACTAATGAAGCAGCATGAAGAGTCCCTACTTGAATGATTATGCTGTAAGAGAGGTACCAAGCCTTTCGTTTTATCCCATAAGACAACGGGGAGCAAATTGAACCGAGACAGGTATTGGTTCAACCTAAGGGAATGCTTTCTGACGACCAGAGTAGTTTAGCAGTTCATATGTGACTTCATCAAATAATGAAGTAGTCACAATATAGTCTCTATGGCAAATGTAAGAGCACCAGATGGCAAGGAAGCTCAAATAATAACATTGGGGGAAAAGTTGAAAGAATATGTTGTAAAAAGTTAAATAGGCCCTGACCTGTGTGGCTCAGTGGGTTGGGCATCATCCTATAAATCAAAAGGTCATCAGTTTGATTTCGGGTCGGGGCACATGCCTGGGTTATGGGCCAGGTCCCTGGTTGGGGGTATATAAGAGGTAACCAATCAATGTTTCTCTTGAACATAAATGTTTCTCTTTCTTTCTCCTTCCCTTCCTTTCTCTCTAAAAAAAATAAATAAATAAAACCTTTTTTAAAAAAGTTAAACAGGGTGATCCCAAAGATTTCTTGAAATTCTTTTTTTTTTCCATTTTTTTATTGTTCAAGTATAGTTGTCTCCATTTTCCTATTAAGAGTCTAGAATTCTACCTTCTAAAGTTCCATAAGTTTTTGTAGAGCAGTGCTCTAGTAATATCCTCCCATTAAAAAATATTTAGAGGTCAGCGCCCTGTTGCTACCAGATAAAGTCTGTGATCCTGAGAGTGCAATTCCAGACCATCCCCAGTCTAACCCCAACCTGCAGTTACAGGCTTCTCTCTGCACTTCCCCAGTACCACCCAGCACTGCAGCCAGCCAGAACTACCTGTGCCTTTTACATCGTCCCATTTGCATTTTTAGATTTGCTTACACAAATCTCTCTTTCCAGTATATCAATGCCTCAGTCCTTTGCCTTTGCTTATCTAAATCTTAAGCATTCAATAAAGGCTTTGATAAAGTTAACTTTTGTGAAGCCTTCCCTTTTATTCCTCTAATACCCAAAGCACTTTATTTTTTTTTATTTTATTGATTATGCTATTACAGTTGTCCCAATTTTTCCCCCTTGTCCCCCTCCACCAGTATCTCCATCCCTCAGGCAATCCCCACACCATTGTTCATGTCCATGGGTTATGCATTTAAGATCTTTGGCTACTCCATTTCCTGTACTATGGCTGTAGTTTCCATCCCCATGGCTACTCTGTAACTACCTATTTCTTAATCCCCTCAACTCTGCACCCATTCCCCCACACCTTCCTCCCATCTGGCAACCATCAAAACATTCTTCATGTCCCTGGCTTTGTCTGTGTTTTTCTTGTTTTCTTAGCTTGTTTTGCTTTAGTTGTTGATAGGTACATACTATTTGCCATTTTATTGTTCATAGTTTTGGTCTTTTTTCTTAAATAAGTCCCTGTAACATTTCATATAATAATGGTTTAGTGATGATGAACTCCTTCAGTTTTTTCCTCATCTGGGAAGCTTTTATCTGCCCTTCTATTCTAAATGATAGCTTTGCTGCGTAGAGCAATCTTGGCTGTGGGTCCTTGCTCTTTGTGACTTTGAATATTTCTTGCCAGTCTCTTCTAGCCTGTAAAGTTTCTCGTGAGATATCAGCTGACAGTCTTATAGGAACTCCCCTGTAACTAGCTGCTTTCTCTTGCTGCTTTTAAGATTCTCTCTTTATCTTTAACCTTTGGCATTTTAATTATGGTGTGTCTTGGAGTGGGCTTCTTTGCATCCATCTTTTTTGGGACCGTCTGTGCTTCCTAGACTTGCATGTCTCTTCTCTTCACCAAATTAGGGAATTTTTCTTTCATTTTTTTTTTAATAGATTTCCAGTTTCTTGCTCTTCCTCTTCCTTCTGGCACCCCTATGATGTAAATGTTGGAATGCATAAAGTTCTTTCAGACTGCTTACATAGTTCTTATTTTTGGGGATTCTTTTTTCTTCTTTTTCTGATTGGTTTATTTATTTACTTTATTGTTGTTCAGTTACAATTGTCCCACCTTTTTTCCTGTTAATCACCCTTACCCCATCCCTTCCCACTCCCACAGTCAATTCCCTCTATTGTTAGTGCCCATGAGTCCTCTATTCATGTTCCTTTGCTTGCGCCTTTCCCTTCTTTCCTCCATTATCCCTTGCACCCCCCCTGCCCTCTGGTCACTGTCAGTTTTTTATTTCCATGTCTCTGGTTCTGTTTTGCTCATTTGTTTCTTTAGTTGATTAGGTTCCACTTATAGGTGAGATCATATGGTATTTGTCTTTCACTGCCTGGCCTATTTCACTTAGCATAATGCTCTCCAGTTCCAGCCATGCTGTCACGAAGGGTAGGAGCTCCTTCTTTCTTTCTGCTGCATAGTATTCTGTTGTGTAAATGTACCGCAGTTTTTTGTTTCACTCATCTACTGATGGGCATTTAGGCTGTTTCCAGTACTTGGCTATGGTAAGTAATGCTGCTATGAACATTGGGGTTCATAGGTTCTTTTGAATTGGTGATTCAGGATTCTTAGGGTATAGTCCCAGCAGTGGGATCACTGGATTGAAAGGCAGTTCCATCTTTGTTTTTTGAGGACATTCTGTACTATTTTCACAGTGGGTGTACCACTCAGCATTCCCACCAACAGTGCACTAGGGTTCTTTTTTCTCCACAACCTTGCCAGCACTTGTTTGTTGATTTGTTAATGATAGCCATTCTGACCCATGTGAAGTGGTATCTTATTGTGCTTTTAATTTGCATCTCTCTAATGGCTAGTGATGTTGAGCATTTTTTCATGTGTCTGTGGACCTTGGAGAAGTGTCTGTTCAGGTCCCTTGCCCATTTTTTAATTGGATTGCTTATGTTTCTGGTGTGCAGTCGTGTGAGTTCTTTATATATTTTGGAGATCAAACCCTTGTCTGAGGTATCACTGGCAAGTAGGTTTTCCTATATGGTTGGTTCCCTTTCCATTTTGTTGATGTTCTTTAGCCATGTGTTTTTTTTTTTCACTTCTTTGTGTTACAGATCATTGATTTGATTCTCAGCTTTATCCACTCTACTGTTGTTTCCCTGTAAATTGTTCCTTATTTCAATTACTGTATCCTTCATTTCTGACTTGGTCTTTTTATGCTGCTGAGGTCCTCACTAACTAAGTTCCTTGAGCATCCTTATAACCAGTGTTTTGAACTCTGCATCTGATAGATTGCTTATCTCCATTTCGTTTAGCTCCTTTACTGGAGTTTTGATCAGTTCCTTCATTTGGGCCATGTTTCTTTGTGTCCTCATTTTGGCAGCCTCCTGTATTTGTTTCTGTGTATTAGGTAGAGCTGCTATAGCTCCCTCTTTTGGTAGTGTGGCCTAACGTAGTAGGGGCCTATAGGGTCCAATGGCACAGCCTCCCTATCACTCCAGCTGGGTACTCGAGGTGTGCCCTTTGTGTGAGCTGAGTACACCCTCCTCTTCCAGTTGAGATTTAATTGCTGTTGGCAGATCAATGGGAGGGATTTTCCCAGGCCAGTCAGCCACAGGACTGGCTATGACCACTGACCACCAACCTCTGCCCTCTGTGGGGGATCAGCTGTGCAGGGGCAGGGTTGTGGAGCTCCAACATGGTCTGTAGCTGTCCTCTGGCTGCACAGACTCTGGAGTTTCCTAGGTGTTGCTGATCAAGGTCAGCCCCACCCTGTGTTCTGCCAGGAACTACCCTGAATGACCCATAAATCAATCTGAGATGGCTGCTACTTGTGCTGGGCTTGGAGCTTCCTAGGCAAAGCCAAGCTGTAAATCTAGACTGGCTGCTGCTAGTACCAGGCCTGGGGCCTCTTAGCAAGAGGTACGGGGTCTGGGAGCTCACTGAGGCCAGATGTTGCTTGTTTGATAGGACTTAGCAAGTTGTGAAGCATGAGCCATGAGCAGCCATTCATGTGGGAAAGTCATGGTTAACAGCTGGGATGGGACAGAGTCTCAGGGGATCTCCAGGGCAGGGCAAACAGTGTTAGCCAGATTGGTAGAGTCTCAGATATGGCACCCACCTGCTGGCTTTGCGGCTCTGTGAGGGGAGGGCTCTGTAAAGAGACAATGCCTCTGGCCACTTTTCTGTCTGGGAGAAAGCCGACTCCCAACTCCCACCTTGATGGCAGACACTTCAGTCCCTCCCTGTATGCCACTGGTACCCTTCAAGCTGCTACCCTGGTGCTGGAGCTCAGAGAGGGTGAGTCTGAGTAAGTCCATGTGTGCATTCTTTAGAGGGAGCTGCTTGGGACTCCAGAAGTTTCTTCCACCAACTCAATCCCCACCGGTTTTTGCAGCCAGAAGTTGTGGGACACAACTTCCTGACACTGGAACCCTGGGCTGGGGAGCCTGGTGTGGGGCTGGGACTCCTCGCTCCCGAGTTATCCCTCCCACATTTTTATCCACACACGTGGATATGGGATCAGCCCCTTCCACTTCTTCTCCCCTCCTGCCAGTCTGAATGGATGTGATTTCTTTAATTTTGTAGTTGTCAGGCTTCCATTCAACTCCAGTTCTGACAGTTCTGCATGATGGTTGTTCTATATTTTGGTTGTAATGTGATGTGGTTGTGTGGACAGGTCTGCCATGTCTGCCTTTGCCACCATCTGGACCAGAAATACACACACAGCATTTTATATTTTTATATTTTGAGAGACTCCTATCCTTTTCTGCCTTGTATGTAGTTGTTAAAATGTTTTCTCCCATTCATCTGTAACTTTTTTGAAAATAGGGATCATGTCTTACTCACCTGCATCCCCTTGAAGTCTTCTACATAGTAGTTGCTCAATAGTGTGATGAGAATAGGAGTGAAATGCTCACTTCATACTCACTGAAGAACACAGCCACCGAAGTGGCTCAGTTGGGAGAGTGTTAGACTGAAGATCTGTATTCACTGAAGAGGAGGGAATGGGTGGACCTTCTAGAATTTAGGAGTAAAATTTTCTGTATCCAGGCCTGCTTTTCTGATTTTTATTCCACCATCTTCTTTGCAATTGTAATTCGTTTAATTGTGTCAGGCACTGTTCTAGACTCTATGGATACAGCAATGGACAAAAGAGAGCTTATTTGTTTGTGGGGGCATGGAAATAAGTACAATATCTGCTATTTTAGATAGCAGTAAACACTAAGAATACAGAGGAGAAGGAGGATGGACAGTGTTGGGAAGGGAGCGGTTTTAAGTAACTGGTTTTCTTTCTTTTTTGTTTGTTTTTTTTTGTTTGTTTTGGTTTTTGGTTTTCATAATTGATTACTATCTCAGGACTGAGAGTCTTACTTAGACTTTGCTAATATCCTGTTTCCCCTCAGACTTTTGCCCACTGATTTTTTCATCTGTCACTGGATCTTACCTACACAAATACTACTGTGGTGTTTTCCTAATGATAATTTGTATTTTACTCTTTGGGTTACAATACATTGCTATCATCTATTTCATTGCTCAAATTGTTGAGCTCTGGCCAGTGGGAGCTTCTCCAGGTTGGCTCCTGAGTCGTTTGACATCTTTGACTCGCCTCCATCTTGTTTGGAGCACCTGTCTACTTTCTGGTGCTACCAGATGCTCCGGACTCCTCTGGTGCTTTTCCGGCCTGGCCCTGGAATCTGCCACCTCTCCAGTGAGCCCTGGTTCCCTTTTTTCTGTTTTTAATGAATGGTGTTTAGGAAACATGACCCAACCTGGGTGCTAGGCCACCTTCTTCTTAGAACTTTACGTAGCCTTCCTTCCACTGCCCGCTCTTTCCCCGTCTCCTTTCCCGTCCGCGGACAGCATTAGACGGCTAACACTTGGTTCCTCTCCTGTCGTGCCCAGGTACTTTCCTTCTTTTATATCTAACCTGCCCTTGTGGTAAACCTTAGCTCCCTTCTTTTGGCTTGTCTTTTACTAATTGTGTCTCTAGTCCTTTTTTTCCTACTTATTCCAATTCCAGACTTTATTTTCTGATCCCCTTAGTGAACACTCTGGCCCAAGAGCCTCCCTATGGGCCATAACAGATACTGAAAGTTAACTTCATAGTTGACCATGACACTTACTTTAAAGCAAAATGAATTACAGTGTACACACTGTATGTTTGAATGTTAATATGGTGTTCTTTTACTATACTATGTTCAGAAAGATAATGTTCTGCGTATTTGAGACAGTAACATATAAAGGAAAATATAACTCTTCATTTTTCAGGATTATGGCTAAAGAGAGAGATTGATTGATCTGTGGGAGGTCCCAGGCCAGACTGTCCTTACTTAGAGCAAGTTCCTATTGAGGCCAAGGTCAGGGATGAATCCTTTGGGTAGGCCAGTTAATTTTGTTCTGAAATATAGCAAGCAACTCTAACTCCAGCTTACCATCTCCCACCATGACTGCAAGAGGGACAGATGATGGAGGGCGGATGATTCAGTTAAAGAGGGAGGGCATCCCCCGTACTAGAAAAGAAACTAAAATTTTATTTATTCACAGATGGTGAGTCATCCTCAGTTGGTTTAAATGATAGCACATTATTACCACAGATGTTACTGGGAAAAAAGGCTGTTTATAATCAAGTTTTATCTCAATTATTTTAATCATCTTTTTGGATTGAGTGTTTATAATAAAATGAATCACTTAAAACCTCTAGAATTTAATTCACAGAATACTGCCATATCTAAAGTTGATTGAAAATTCAAGCTGTGTGTTGAATAATATTTGTATTATACCACATGACAGCGCATAATAGTCTTTTGGGTCGTTTACTAATATATGCTGATGAAATAATTGTCGGGTGTGTAATAATAGCTGTGTGTGCAAGACTGATGTGAAAGAGGATGTTTCGCGTTGGAAACGCTGTTTCAGTAACAAGCCCTTTGTGAAAGGGTGGAATAGTGTGCACTTACTGACTTTTTCTTTCTTCAGGTGTAAATTAAACATTAAGACATTTCAGAGTTCTTTCCATCCACCTTTTGGGTTGTTAAGAGGGGCGCAATACCCCCTCACTCTCGAGAAATTTACCAGCTAATATCAACTGAAAAAGATGAGCCAGAGTTTTTGAAGTTTCCCTTGTATCATAGACCTAAATCTAAATATGTAAAAATAATTATTCTTCCAATTTTTGGCAAGTAAACATTAAGATCTAGAAGTCCATGGTGCAGTAATTGACTTTCAACAAAATAAAATATTTTTCAATCAAATGTTATTTGACATAGCCTTCTAAACTATTTGTATAATATCCTGTGTGGGAGTGTATACTCTTTGGATAAATCTGTCTATATAGTTAAACAACTTGGCTGTTCAGAGTAAATAGTATTAATGTCACTCTAAACATCCTCTTCTTACTGGTATTCCATGAAGTCTGGGAAAGGCAATGCCAAGTAATTAGTTTTTTCGGACTATCCTGCATAAACAGAGACATAAAGAACAGGCCCTGAAATCCCAAGCTGCTTATTTCTTCCTTAGGGTTTGGAAAGAAAGAAAGAAAGTCAGTGTGTCCTCTGGGAGCTGAGTTAGAAGCCCAAGCTCCAAGTTCCCACTGCATCCACAGCAGGGCGCGTCCCTGTTGCCCGTCCCGCCTCCCAGGGAGCAAGTTGAATGTCGTGGTGATGGTCAGGACTCTCATGGGGCCGAGCCAGTTTGCACACCGCGACCTCGCCTCCTGGTACTCATCTGTGACAAGTTTCCAGCTTCCCTCTTTTCTTGGTTTAGTAAATTATTAAACCAAGATTAAGAATTTTACATTAGTATTTAAAAATTAGGTCATTTTGGGGGTGCAGGGCGGAATTAACCAGAAGATAACTTCTCTTTTACTGTAAATAGGAAGCTGTGTAATAACATAAGTGACTGGCATTAATTGAACTTTTCATTTTATTCAGTTAAGATACTTGATAAATGATAGGAATTAAAAGTAGATAACCAATTTCACAACAAGTGGTTTTTAAAGCCTTTATTTTATATCCACTTTTTAAGAATACATTCACCATTGTTAACTGAAATTTCAAGAATTTTGGGGGGGGAGGGGAGGGAGTAGAGGTATTGAGCAAAAAGGGAAAAGGATTCATGGACATGGATAACAGTGTGGTGATTGCTGGGGAGAAGGAGGCACAAGGAGACTAAACGGTAATGGAAAAATGCAATAAAGATTAAATTTTTTAAAGAATTATTTTCATAGCTTATTAATGTTGACTTACTTTAAAAAAAACTTTCCCTTTTCTCCTGGGAATCTTCTGTCCCTACGCCAAGTGTCTTCCCCCTCTGTCAGCTCTCTGTCTCCAGAACAGGTTCCGGGTGCCACTGCAGTGCGCCCCTGCTATTGGGTGGCCCTGGCCCTGCTATTGGGTGACCTTGCCCCTGCTGTTGGGTGGCCCGCTTCCGAGTCCCACGGGCACCAGCACTCAGCACGGCCACTGGCCACTGTCGCACTCCTCTGTGTCCTTACACCCCCGCTCTCCTTGTGCATTTCCACCTGAGCAAATACACTAGCAGGCTTCCTCCCACCTACTCAAAAGTACCTAAGTCCCATGAATTCTAGTTATTTCCGAACATCTCCTTTCCCTCCACTGTCCCATTTTGTTTCTCCACATCTCACCACACCTGTTGCCACAGCCTCTGAGCTGGTGTCCCCACTTTCAGGCTCTTTCTCCTCCCACGGCATCCTTAGCCCTGCAGCCAGAGCTGTCTTCGCTGTGCACCCACTCTGGGCTACACACAGGTCACTTCACATCCTAGCTACTGATGGGCCTTTGGTTCTGTTCCCCTGCGGATCTTACGCTCCCAGCTGCTGGCAGGTCTCCAAATGGACAGCATTCTCGGACATCTGTGCCTTACTACATGCTGCTCCTGCCTTCCTCCCTGTTCCTTCCAGCTTCTCGCAGCTTCGTGTCTGGTCTGTCAGATGGACTGTTGATGCTTCAAGTCCATGTATCCCACCCTGATTCACCCAGGCCAACTTGGGTGTTCTTTCTCCGTGTTCTTACACGTTCTTAGGGTGCCTCCTGGATCCCTGATATTTCCACTATAGCAAAAAGCATCCCCTAGGACCTTGCTTAGGGCCTGGAACCAAACTCATTCAATTCATCTCCACTGTGTAAATTACCTTCTCCACGCCTCATCTTGATTTCTTGTCTCTCTTTCCTCTCAGCAAAAATAATTGATTTTCTCCTTTGGTTCTTCGACCTTCCTTATCTGTTGTATAGTATTAGAGCAAAACATCAGAATGACTAGCTTCTACCCAGTTAAAAGGAAGGATTAGGGGTAGGGACTGGATCTTTTTTATGCTGCTGAGGTCCTCACTAAGTTCCTTGAGCATCCTTGTAACCAGTGTTTTGAACTCTGCATCTGATAGATTGCTTATCTCCATTTTGTTTAGCTCTTTTTCTGGAGTTTTGATCTGTCCTTTCATTTTGGTCACGTTTCTTTGTGTCCTCATTTTGGCAGCCTCCCTGCGTTTGCTTCTATGTATTAGGTAGAGCTGCTTTGACTCCGTGTCTTGGTAGTGTGGCCGAATATAGTAGGTGTCCTGAAGGGTCCAGTGGCACAGCCTCCCTATCACTCCAGCTGGGTACTCGAGGTGTGCCCTTTGTGTGGGCTGAGTTCACCCTCTTGTAGTTGAGCATTAATTGCTGTTGGCAGATCAATGGGAGGGATTTTTCCAGGCTAGTCAACCACAGGACTGGCTATGACCACTGACCACCAACCTCTGCCCTCTGTGGGGGATCAGCTGTGCAGGGGCAGGGTTGTGGAGCTCCAACATGGTCTGTAGCTGTCCACTGGCTGCACAGACTCTGGGGTTTCCTAGGTGTTGCTGATCAAGATCAGCCCCACCCTGTGTTCTGCCAGGAACTACCCTGAATGACCCATAAATCAATCTGAGATGGCTGCTACTTGTGCTGGGCTTGGAGCTTCCTAGGCAAAACCAAGCTGTAAATCTAGACTGGCTGCTGCTAGTACCAGGCCTGGGGCCTCTTAGCAAGAGGTACAGGGCTGGGAGCTCACTGAGGCCAGATGTTACTTGTTTGATAGGACTTAGCAAGTTGTGAAGCATGAGCCATGACCAGCCATTCATGTGGAAAAGTCACGGTTAACAGTTTGGGTGGTCCTGTAAGTTGGGTGGGATGGAGTCTCAAGGGATCTCCAGGGCAGGGCAAACAGTGTTAGCCAGGTCGGTGGAGTCTCTGATATGGCACCCACCTGCTGGCTCTGTGGCTCTGAGGCTCTGTGGCTGTGTGGGGGGAGGGCTCTGAAAAGTAACAACGGCTTCTGGCTGCCTTTCTGTGAAAGAGAAAGCTCTCCCCCAGCTCCTTCCTTGATGCCAGACACTTCAGTCCCTCCCTATATGCCACTGGTGCCCTTCAAGCTGCTACCCTGGTGCCGGAGCTCAGAGGGGGTGAGTCTGAGTAAGTCTATGTGTGCGTTCTTTAGAGGGAACTGCTTGGGACTCCAGAAGTTTCTTCCACTGACTCAGTCCCACTGGTTTTTTCAGCCAGAAGTTGTGGTGACTTAACCTTCCTGACACTGGAACCCTGGGCTGGGGAACCTGATGTGGGTCTGGGACTCCTCACTCCCGAGTTTTCCTTCCCAAATTTTTATCCACCGCATGTAGATGTGAGATCAGCCTGTTCTGTGTCTCCACCTCTCCTGCCAGTCTAGATGGATGTGGTTTCTTTAATTCAGTATTTACCAGACTTCCATTCAACTTGATTTTTGGTGGTTCTGAGTGATGGTTGTTCTATATTTTAGTTATAATTTGATGTGGTTGTGTGAGAAGGTGAGCCCCATACTTATGCTGCCATCTTGACCAGAAGTCACACAATTATTTTATACATTAGACAAATAGTAGCAAAAAGTTCAAGTCTATGGTCTTCTAAAATGTTGCATCTGCTTTTCAGTTTGACTCATTAACATCTAGTTATATTTATTGAGCTCTCACTCTTTGCCAGACCCTCTGCAAGGTATTTTTATATAGGTGTTCTCATTCAGTCTTCCCAACAGCCATAGGAGGTATAATGTTAGTTTCCATTTTGCAAGAGAGGAAGCAGACTGAAGAAAATCCAAATGACTTACTGAGATTATTTCAGGTCATCTTATCTTTGAGCCATAAACTTCAGCTAGTCTTTCTTTCAACTCATAAATTTTTGTCTCCTTTAAACTCACAAATCTGTTTGACGGTTAGACCAATTTGTCTAACCGGAAGCATTCATAGTAGACCTAATCATGTGGTTGGTTTTGACAGTGTCTGTGTGCAGTGTTAGGAGTGTTCTCTGCAGTGTGTGAACAGTTATGCCCATTGCTACCTTAAGGAGTGTTCAGTCAGGCTGGGGCTTTTCTCATACGTAGTAATGAAATGCCACTGAACATGCCGTGGCTTCACGCCATATTTATTTTTAGAATAGTCATTCTTGATGAACAGTCTCACACGGTATTTGTTATACTCTGTTACATTATTTTTGTTTTATTAAACATATGGTAGATTTATAAGCAGTTGATAGGATATTTTTATTTCCTTGCAATGGATGAGAAGTAGGTTAAGCCTAGTTTTTACTTTGTGATCCCAGAGTATAGAAATTTAGTCCTTATCATTGCATCTTGAATAGTCATGAAAACTAAAACACTTAATTTAAAAATTATAAAAATACTTTGTAGCAAAAGAATTTTGCCAAGTTCTCCAAACCATGATTTCCAGTGGCCAAGTTGCAGGGGCAGCTCTGGAGAATGTTGATCCTTTTCCACTGAAAGGGAAACATTAATCTGTGTGGTTTCATCTGTAAATCTCTGCTGTTAGTTTTGATAGAATTAGTTTATCTTTAATCATGATAAGTGAAAACTGAGTTATTTCTGATAAAAAGATGATAAACAGATTATAATAATTTGTTCTGTGGGTTCTGCTTATTTTATTAGTATTCTCAACTCAGCTTTTTTCTACATAGAATTTTTTAAGTAAAGAATAAGAAAAGTAAATAATCATGTTTAGTTCCTGTGATTTTTTGAAAGAATGTTCTTAATTGAGCATACATCCCAAAAGTTTCTGACAACTTTTAAGGCGACATAAGATTTTTTTAGAGAAACCAAAGTTCTGTGTCTTAAACACCACCGTAATTCCTTACACGTTGCCAAATTAGGGGACAGACTGCTTTCTTTAAGATGGCTTTCATTGGTGGGGCAAGTTAGAAGGAGCAGTGATTGGCCACAGATAATCACGCGGAGGATGCTGGTGAGCATCCGGCCATGTCAGTTAGAATTTCTTTGTACTGCATTTGTTGACTTCAGAAGGATCTGAGGGCCTCGAAAGCCCAGCATCATTTTCTGAAGAAGGTGAATATTGTTAATGCTTAACACTGTGTTTGAGATAATTAGCTAATGTAACAATTTTTGTTTTCCTGGAAATTCAGCACATCCAGGTTCTTTATAGGATTCTTGCCTGGGAGCTCTGAGGTTAGGAAGTACATGACACAGTGGATGTTAGGAACCTGATCCATTTTTGAAAATTTAGAAATAATAATATGGTCTTTAATTCAAGTACATCTTAAAATATGAATTTGGACACATGTTTCAGGGGTTTCCTGATCTCTGACTAACATAGTATCGGTTACTAGGTTGTGAAGATCACTGCTAGATGCCCCTCTCAAGAAAACCCAATACACAAAACCCCAACATTAAGAAAATGATCAGTTACAAGCTAATTATTTGTGTCCAGAAAGGATCTCTCCTCATCAAAAAGATTTTTACATGCTCTTTCAAATAGAAATGTCCCTGTTACATTTAAAATAGAAAAAAAGTTCTTTAAAGGCACTTGAAGTCAGCTCTTCTTTGGCATTGGGTAAGTGTATTGTTGCTCACTAGTCTTCCAGCGAGATTAAGGGGAACATAATGTTATATTCACTCTGAGAAGTATATTGAGCCACAAGAATAATAACTCGTTCAAGGGCCATGCCTGATGTCTAGAATGTAGTCAAGCTCCCATCAACTCATAAAGCCCCCCCTTAGTTTACTGTTTAAATTGTGGGTGATAGGTAGAGATGAGTACGTAAACTGTAGGCGTGCCCTTTCAAGAGTAAGTGTAAAGGGAGTGTGTCTGCAGTCACCATTCACACCCAGAACCAGAAGGTTTCCGACAGCCCCGAAGTCCCTGGAAATAAACACTCTCCTAAGTTTGGAGGTGACAGTCTAATTCTTCATAATTTTACCATCTGTGTATAGATTCCCAAACAATACTGTTTCCTGTTGTTTTTTTTTTTTTTTTCACTTTTTATAAATGAAATCCTGCAGCTTATTTTTTTTGCACCTTTCTTCTTTTACTGAATGTTGTTACTGAGAGACTTTATGTTGTTATGCAGTGTCCACCTTTCCACCGACGTAGTAATTATTACATCAACGTGCATCCACAGTTTACCCTTTCTGCTATTGGTAGACATTCAGATTATTCCCAATTGTAAGCTACTAAAATAAAAGTTGCCATGATATCTTGTATATAAACATGTATATGTATATATTCTTAACCTCTCTGCTTTGACTTTAAGTTCTTGCTATATTTTCTGTGTTTATATCCCCCCCCCCATCGCATCTAGATAATACACAGCCCTGCACAGAGTATTATTGAATGAATGAATTCAGTGTGGTTGAAAATCGTCTTGAGAATACCTGTTTCTAGGTATCATTGATGGAGGCCCTACCCAGATGGCGCTCCCTACAGAAACAGCTATAAAGCCCACACAAATTGTACCAAACACAATTGTATTCAAGGTACTGGGAAGTGACTAGAGCAAATAGAGTCCGGCAAGGAGCTCCTGCTCATTTCGAGGAGGGAGATGGGGAGCTCTCTTCAGTAAGTTTCTGTGTCCCTGCCTTTCAGCCTAGGGCTAAGCACCGTCCCTGGAGTTTACTGTGGGGTGAGGAGAGGCTTCGATGGAAAAACTCTTCGTTTTTCTGGCCTGGGGAATCCTAGAAGTAAAGCTGGGAAAGCGTGAGTGCTGAAGGGAATAGAGAAATCCCAGAAGGGAAGGAGCCAGAGGGGTATCCCCAAACTGTGTCTCTGTATTTCTGAGTGATCCCTGAACTGTATGTGGGAGACAGCAGCTCCGCCAAAGACCGAAAGTCTGAACAACGACCAGACTTGCCACCCTGTAGATAAAGAGCGAGCAGATGCAGGAAGGATTGGTGGAGAGTGTACTTGCGCTCTGAGGGTGGGAAACAGCAAACTTACCTCGTGTGTCTGAGGTTTCTAACTTGGGGTAATTGCAGTCTGTGGCGCTCACGGCAGAGACGGGGCACATTGGGAAAGCTGTCGACTTTCTAGCTTGGAGAACCAGAAAAGAGAAGCTGAGAACCTGTGAGGTCTGAAAATAGTGGAGGGATCCCAGAAGAGGAAGAGATAAGGGGACTCCTAACCTCTTATCTGCCCGCACCCCTGACTGGAGCTTGGCCCACGCATCTGTAGTCTAGACTTTCAGCAGCCCGGCTAAAGACAGAGGATCTGAACAGAGACCAGAGAAGCTACACATAGTAGAGTCTGCAGTTCAGGGCCAGACAAGAATCTCCACAACTTAATATTATTCAGGATGCAGTCCAAAATTTCCCGACATCCGAGGCAACAAGAAAATGGAACACGTTCTCTACATAAAAGAAAATCAATTGAGTTTACCCCAAGATGAACCAGATGTTGGAACTAACAGACATGGACCTTAAAGCATTTACTGTAACTTTCCTCAATGTTTTCCTTGCATGAAACATGTTTTCAGTGCATGAAAAGCTCAGCAGAGAAATAAGAAGTCTCAGCTGATAAATAAGAACAATAAAATAGAACCAAATGGGAAAAAGACAGAAATTCACAGGTACGAAATGCTAACACCGAGCTCAGTAAACACGAAGAATCCCACGTCAGGGCGCACTGTTGTCAGACGCGCCGCAAGCCAGGGACGGAGACCCAGAGCAAATGGCTCAGGACGTACAGGAGAGCTGCAGTCCCGCTAGCGTGGCCCTTTCTATTAAATATCAGAGAGCCTCAAAAGAAGGAAATAAAATCTTTAAAGTGTGAAAGAAAAACAATCCACAGCCCAGAATTCTGTATCCAATGAAAAGATTACTCGAGAACGAAAACAGAATAAAGATGTTACCAGATAAAAGGAAACTAAGAGAACTTGTCACCAGCACACTTGTGTTATAAAAAATACTGAGGAGGTTCTTTGGCCTGAATGCAAATGATAACAAGTAGAACTCTGACTTTCAAAAAAGAGTGGATATTTACCAGAAATGGTAAAAATCTAGGTGAATGCCAACCACCATGTAAAGGACAGGGCAGGATGGATGGTTTGGTCCCACGTGATGTTTTGTATTTTACATAAAGTAGTAAATTACTATGATCTTTAAATTTACAGTGAAAAGTTAAAGATGTATATTATCATCTCTAGGGCAGCCACTATAAAAATGAAGTTTAAAATGAATAGCTTAAAATCCAACAGAAAAATTAAAATATAAATCTAAAAAATATTCAAATAACACCTCTCCAAATCAGGAAAAGAGGAACAAAGGAACAAAACAGAATATTCACACAGAAAACAAAAAATAAGGTGACAGACGCAAACCTAACCATACCAGTAATTACATTAAATTTTAGTGCACTAAACACTCATTCAAAAGCAGAGATTGTTAAAATAAAACCCATCAACACCCTGTTTGCAGAGCATGTACCTCAAATGAGAAAACATCAGTCGAAAGCAAATGACCAAAGGAAAGAGGCACCTGCACACAGTGAGCACACGAAGTCTTTAAGTGGCTGGATAGTATCAGATAATACAGATTTCATAACAGAACCTACGGTGAAGGGGGGTCTTTATAATCGAAAAGATAATTCAACAAGAAGACATAATAATTGTAACATATGCACCAATCACAGCTTCAGATCATGAAGAATTAAAGGGAAGGATCGGCAATTTCACTGTCATCCTTGGGAGATTTCACTGTCCCTCTCTCAGCATTTGGTAGAGCAACCCGACAAGAAAAGAGTTGGCCAGAGGAGAGCTGAAAAATACTTGATTGGTATTCATAGAACATTCCACCTAAAAATGGCAGTGTTCACATTCTTTTTGAAAGCACATGGCACATTTACAAAGGTAGACTCTCTTCTTGAGCCATTAGAACAAGTCTCAATAATTTTTAAAACAGTAGACTCGTTAAAGTTAAATTAGATTATTAGAAATCAGTCAAATGCTAGAAAAGGCAACATTGTGACTGAAAGCAGATCGTGGCTGCCTTGGCCTGGGGACAGAGCAGGGAGTCAAGTGCAGAGGGGCAAGAGGGGGTTTCTTAGAGGCAGGGGACTAATCTGTCTCTGGTTATATGCAAATAGCAAAATTTATTAAACTGAACACTGAGATTAGTGAATTTTATTGTATGATAATCTCAGTAAGCACAGAAGGAAGGAAACAATTGGTTTGGTTATTTTCACTTAACATGTTATAACAAATATAATCAGAGCCCGGAAGAACACTGCCCGTAGGAAAAGTGCCTTCCGAGGTCCCCTGCTGTGCGGGGTGCCGTATGCCTCACTGCTGGTGAAAAGGACTCATTTCTGGCTAGGCCATGTAACAAGTTCAGATTTTGGAAAAAGGTGCTCTTACACACTAGGCTCCCACAGAAGACTCCAGAGCACCCCTTCTTATCCCCTCTCACACCGCCCAGAACTAGTCCCTGAGACAGAGCAGGAGCTACATGATGCCCACCCTCACAAACCAGGCCTCTGCAGGTGGAGTGGGAAGGAGGGTTTTCCATCTAAGCGTGTCATCTGTCAGGAAGGTACCAGGCGTGGCCGCGGTGCTGTGTTCGGGGGCATCCATAGCCTGTCCGTGGCTCTGCCAGGGAGAATGCTGAGAGTCACTGACGTCATGCTTATTCAGGACGTCCGAAGGTCGTTTTAAAGCAGAACCTGCAACTCACTTCTTCCTGCGTCTTCAACGTGTGAACATTCTGCACTTTACATTGTTACCGCATTTTTATGTGGTAACTCTTCATATAAAGCGTAAGATGACTCCAGAAAAATCACTTTGTGTGGCCAGTTGTCTCAAAACCTACACAGCCCAGCACTCGCTGTTACTTTGGAGTTGCGAATCACGTGAACGGTTACAGAAGTATGTTTTACCGAGACGTATGTCGGCGGTTTACTTCTGGCATCATCTTTGTAGCATGGCGAGTAAACTAAAAGGAGGGAATAATTTGTAGTGTCGTCTAGAACAAGAAAGGCATGGCAGTTTTCCTTAATGTGTCTTCCAGACTCAAAACATTGTAATACTTTTCAGATGATTGCGACTATTTTCAATTTATATTCACACACACACACAGAGACAGAAAGATGATTCCCCCCGAAATGAAAATATTTACTTACTTTGAGTAGTAAGATAAAGGGTGGGTAGGGTTGGTTTGTTTGTTAGCTTTGCTTTGCTTTCAAAAAATTCACTTCAATGCTGTTCTGCTTCTACACTGACAGGGGCTCCTGCTGACACGCTGCTGACATGGCTCCGTTGAAATGGAGGCGAAACAGTGTCACAGCCTCGTTGGAGGAAACCGTGTTAGCAAGCTTGTAATTGCATGGAGTTTAAACTCTGCCCATGTTATATCAGATCCTTACTGTAAACTGGCCAGAATGCTTCCCAGCAGAATATAATAATTATGTCTTCCACTGGAAAGAGCACTTCATAAATTTTTTTTCTGTAAAACAGAGTAAACATTCTTTTGATCCCTCTGCTTCCCCACCTCAAAACTTCAGCCACCATTCCTTGTTTCCAAGACTCACAGTAGTAAATGTTTTGAATTCTCAGCGTTGGAAAAATTCTGACATTTTATGGCATTACCGATACCCCCATCATCAAAACATGGATGAAATTTCACATCCGCAGTGTAGCCAGTTTCCCAAGTCAGGATCCAGAAATGTGTTTTCCTCTTGACCTTCCTTGACTCCCTGTTCATCTGTCCTTCACTGAATCTCTCTGAGCCTCTGCTTCCTCAGCTAGGGGTGGTGGCCGTATTTGCTCGCTTTGATTAAACATTTCTGAGTGACTCCGATTCTTGGGAGTGGGAGAATACCCCACATTCAGGCTTGCTGTGCCCCCAGCCCCCGCAGCGGGGCCTCCCTCCTCTGGGCCGCACTCTCAGCTCTCAGGCAGGAAAGCCTTGTGACTCACAGGGATGGAAAACAACCATGAAGGGAGGAGAGCAAACTGAAGGAGGGAGTTTCCCTGGTCCCCACCCCCCACCCCCCACCCCTCCCCCGCCAGTGAGCACCTCTGGTTCCCAACTGTCCAGACCCTGGGATCACGGGTCCCCATTCATTGTCCAACTCTGCAAGCCACGCCGTTTGTCACCATGGAGGCCCTGACCTGGATTTGCAGTTGATGAGTATCTGAGGGAAATCCTGCCCTGCCTGCCTCCACCATGCTCCTTATCACAGCTCCCTGAGCCCAGTCGCGTAGGGCCTGTCCACTGCAGCCTCCACGTTACCGTTACCGCTCCACAAGCCTTCCAGTCCCTCCCGGCCTGGTTCCCCCTGCCCCCTGGGTCACTTCTGAATTTGTGACGGTCTGAAAGCCGCGAGTTCAGAAGAGTGTCTGAGTGCTCTTGGAACTTAATGTACACGCAACTCATGTGCTTTGCAGAATATTTACAAGAAACAGTTCTTGAGATTAAAGGCCTTCAATGTGCTTTTGGCCATTAAACTCGAGGGTCATTTGGAGCTCTGTTCTAGGAAGCACTGATGATTATCCTTCAAATAACTCAGGTTTCATGTTGTGAACCAGGCTAATTGTCCTACCACAGGTAATGAGCCCCACTTTTAAATTAAACCTTTCTGTTTTTCCAGCTTTGCTTATTTTCTGAATTTAAAAGTACTCTGCAGTTAACATATGAGTAGATAATTAAAATTTGAAGTGGTTCATAAGCACAATATCTAGAAGATTTTGTCTTTTCCTCATGATTTTGGACACTGTGAAGACCAAAAAGCGACTGAGGTTGAAGTGACCATCCTTTTCAATTCCTGTGGCCAGTCAGGCAACAACTCAGGTGGCTTTGAAACAACCTAGGCAACTCCCTTTCTTTTCGGTCTTTTCCTTTTGTTATCAAATTATTTGACCTAAATAAAGCGAACTCAGTCCTGACTCCCTAGCAGTGAACACGCAGACTTCTCTCCCTGGCCTGGGCCTAGAGGCGGCCAAGCTCAGCGGCACCGAGGATCTAAGGTTGAAATCAAAGGAAGAACACATCTTGTCCCAAAACCATGAGAAAGGTTGGGGGGAGGAGGAATAGGTTAACAGCTAAAGAAGAAGCTAATGGGCCATCGGCCTCCTTCCTTATTTTGTGCACTGTTCCCGGTGGGGGAGGTGGCGTCCTCCCTCTGTAGCCCTCCAGCATCCCCTCCAGTGTCTCCTCGTAGCCACTGTGACATGTGTGCAGGGGTGAGGCTAACGAGCTCCAGGTTTCCTCACGACTAGGCCAAGCCTGCGAGCCTCTGGAAAGCTCACCCGCCTCAGATTTTGTTTTCTTTATTTCTTATAATGAAGAGCCTGGAGCCATTATTTAGGGCTTCTTCCCTTCTCCTGCCTTCACGTGTTCACTGGACTATTTTATGCAGAGCGATTGGGTGCGTTTTCCAAGCAGGCCCGAGTTAGATGTAAATGTCAGGTCAGCCTTTGACAAAAATTTACCTGAACTCAGCAGCCAGATTTTAAAGTAAATTCTTTGACCGATTCTGAATTAATGTGAAAAGTGCTCTTTAAGACTTTTTTTTTTTAACTTTAACCATAAATGCTGCATGTATGGTCTTATTTATGAGAATTCCCTTTGAGTTGACTTAAACATGCAGATGCTCATTTCAAGCTTAAAATGTAAATGATCTTGTGATTAATTATACTATTTACATTTCAGGTAAACTTGCTTCGGTACTTGGAGGTACTTTCTACCTTTTATAACTCCCCGCAGATTGACTTTACACATTTCACTCTTACTTACTTGAGTGTTTGTTTGTTTTTAGACATTGCCTTTCCCCAACTCTAAATCTAAACTGAATGCTGAGGATATTTTATTTTTGGCTGGATCAGGAGGATTATGTTTAAATGACAAAGACCATTAAATCTGCCACTCCAAAATAATTTCAGTAGGCGTGTGTTTCCAGCCCTGCAGGTTAAAAAGCGTGCTGTAATGGAAGGGACATGCGATAGCAGTGTCATTCCTTAAAGGGGTACCACATGTTGGAGGAGCCGTGCACTCGGGCTTCGCCGCGCTGTGAATGGAGTCTGGCAGCTGCCCTGTTAGCATGGGGCTGGCTGGCTCAGCAGTGATAAGCAGTAGACAGGCTGGCTCCTTCAAGGAGTTTTTCAGTAAAGTCTGAGCTCTCAACAGTTCTGAAACTCACTGGCCGACTTTCCCCTGTGGACCATTCATTTATCAGGAAATGAAATTGGTTACAGGGTTTCTCACATTGCCAAACCTCACTGACGAAATCTGGTTTCTTCCAAAGTTCAGGAGGCGCGTTAACTCCTTATTGTTGTCCAGTGCTGCGGGTCTGGCTCGTGGGAACCCCCATCCCTACTAGGGTTTGAGGACGCCCACAAGGGAGGGGCAGGGGCTGGAGTGGGGAGCAGACCGTGGAGTGGGTCTGGGGGCTCCTTTCATAGTTCTAAAAAGATGGCCCTTTGGAATGGAATTTTGTCCATGTTGGTATCTTCATCTCTCAAAGAAAAGTGTCATTTTCTCAGGGCTGATTTTTTTTTCTTTTTTAAAAATGAAAGCCTTCAGACACTGACGCGAGTCTCCTGATTGGCGGCACAACCTTGTAACTGAGACCAGAGACCGTTGTTTGAATTTTGTGAAACTAGAAGGAACAAAAATAAAGAGAAGCATGTAGTGGGGCATAGAAAATGTTTGGGTAAGTGAAGGTTAAGTTATTACAAAGTATATAATCTAGTTCATATGTTTAAGGAGCGGAACTGGGCTAAATTATCTAAAATATTCTGATGTACTGAATCATTTCATTTTGTAAAACAAAATCTGACTAGCAGGGCGTTCGGCTGCAGGCTGGTCGGCTCAGCGCCGTCTGCAGCTACGCCCTCCCGTGTGGGGTGAGCAGGCCCAGGGGTGATGCACAGCGCGCATGCGGCCGTCATCGCGGCCGGGGAGGTGGCCGCTGGCTCACTGAGAGCAGCAGCAGCTAGAAACAGCCTGACCTAATTTTCCGTAGTCCCCATGACAAGAGGCTATAAATGAGACCCTTTGTAGTCTGTTATTGTCCCTTCTCCCTGTGTCACTATGTGATATTTAATGGATAAACTTGATGATATTTCGGAGTTTTCCCCCCTTTTGGTTCCCCCCCTTTTTGGAGACACTTCACATTGAACACTGATCAGTGCGGGTCCCCGAGTTGGTGAAGAATCCCTATCAGTGAGCACTATTTCCCTTGACTGTCGTGACTCCTGTTTGCTAAAAATACACGTAAGAGTCACAAAGCCGACCTTAGCCTGTGCTGGCTGGTGGCTTTGCTCATCATCTGAACCCCAGAGACACACACTGATTCCATAAAGGGTAAATGAATGAATCATTCTCTCTATTCATCACTCGCAGATAAGCTTTTGTGAACTCGAATTGCATTTCGAGCATTGTGTCCATGGTTTCAATTGTATCCCAGAATGTTAACACAGACTGGAGTGGGTGGTTACTTTTAGTCGAGAGTGATCTTATTTTTCTCCATTTAGTTCTAATGTATTTGCTGCAGAAGACCATGTTTTAGGGAATGAAAGCACAGTCTTTTTAAAAAATGTGCATTAGAGGAATTTCACCAAGGAAAGTGTTCAAATAGTGTACCTCGCTCTTTTCCTTGTTTCTGACAACCGCTGCCATTGAGTCAACATCAGTCTTATCAAATTCAGGCGTTAGACAGCTTCCTGCTGAAAGAGACATGAGAAATAATAGCAGGCAGGCCCTATAAAAAAACCGCCTTCGCCTCTGTTTTGCCCTCTGTGTCCCAGCCCTGCACTCTAGGATCTGAAAATGAAGCATCAGTACTTTAGTCCTCTGCGCATGTTCTCCACATTCCCTCCTGCGGCCTCTCACCGTTCACAGTCCCCATTGAAGAAACACAGCAAGTCCAGCACTGAGGGTCTTTCAGATCAGGGTGCGTGGGGGACAAGGAACCGTGTGGGCTCCTGATCGTTACATATTTTTTTTATTTATGGTGTTCCCACAGTCCTTAGAGCTCTGAATCCTTGAATAAATATTTCCAACGTCCAGCGGTTGACGTTTCTCTTTCTACGAGGTTTTAATTTGTGGTAGGGATTTTCTTTTCTTCTCTTCATTTGTTCAAATAGTGTTGATTGAGTGAGTGACTCCTGCCTGCATAGTGCTAGAGTGTGGCCTGGGAGCCTTCTTACATAGGGAGGCCCACTTTCCAAAGCAGCATTCAAAGAAACAGCCTCTCTCTTCCTCTTCAAATGAGAGATCTTAAGGTTAGGGGCGCAAATGAGAAGGAAAGAGACAACCCAAACCCTGAAGGACTTTGAGATACCTTGATTTCTCTGAGTGTGGAAACGGCTGTGGAGAGAATATAAACCCCCAAACTGACACCCCCACAGCATGTAAACCGAGAGGCAGGCAGGATGCCCTCGGGCTGAAGAGTGAATTGTGTCTCCTCCCGGCCACGGGGCCTTAGGCAAGCTGGTTAACCCTCCCCTCACTTCAGGTTCTCACCTCAAGGACAGGTCTGTCTCAGCACTTCGCTTACTTGTTGAGGTGTCTGGAGAAATTTAAGAGAGACCATGGAAGCAAAGTTCCTAAAGTCAGCTCTCAGTAATTGTTAGCCAGTGTATTTTCCCACTTACCTATCAAGCTCACTTTTCTAGATCAAAACAAGAACTGGGGCTGTTGGTTTAGAGTAGGTGGCTCGAAGCCCTTTGCATGCCCCTCATCGTGTGGAGAGGGGACTACGGGCCCCTGCGCGCAGCCTCCTACTCCTGCCAGGGCCACGATCGTAACAAGCTTAGCTGTCTGGTTCCCCGGTCTGCAACAGATTAGAAACCACAGCTTAACTGCCGCGAGTGAGCACACTGACAGCAGCGAACACCAGAGGCCCCTTGTCACCACGGAAGGAGCAGGAAACAACACATGTGAATCTCGCTTTTCGGTGTTGCCTAAGCACTCATATGCTATTCACAAAATGCCATCAGAGGAAGTAGCAAGTCTGTAGAGGTTCTGACCCTGAAGAAAAGTTGGGGCAATTGTAGGCCATCTATATAGGACCCCAGATATCATCTCCGTCTTTGAGAAACATAAGTCCTCAACTTCTGGAACAGCTAGCAAGCGACCTAAGCCCAGAGAAGGCTCTGGTCACTAGTCTGAACTCTCGGAACAGATGGGTTCCTTTGTGATATTCTTTTTTTTTAAATATATTTTATTGATTATGCTATTACAGTTGTCCCATTTCTCCCCCATCATTCCCCTCCACCCTGCACACCCCCTCCCACCCACAATCCCCCCTTTAGTTCATGTCCATGTGTCATAAGTTCTTTAGCTTCTACTTTTCCCACACTATTCTTGTCCTCCCCCTGTCAAAATTCTACCTACTGTCAATGCTACTTGTTCTCTATACCTTTTCAACCTCTCTCCTCCTCCCACTCCCCTGTTGCTAACCCTCCATGTGATCTCCATTTCTGTGGTTCTGCTCCTGTTCTAGCTGTTTGCTTAGTTGGCTTTTGTTTTAGGTGTGGTTGTTAATATCTGTGAGTTTGCTGTCTTTTTACTGTCTTATTTTTTATCTTCTTTTTCTTAGATAAGTCCCTTTAACATTTCATATAATAAGGGCTTGGTGATGATGAACTCCTTGAACTTGACCTTATCTGAGAAGCGCTTTATCTTCCCTTCCATTCTAAATGACAGCTTTGCTGGATAGAGCAATCTTGGGTGTAGGTCCTTGACTGTCATGACTTGGAATACTTCTTTCCAGCCCCTTCTTGCCTGGAAGGTCTCTTTTGAGAAATCAGCTGACAGTCTGATGGGCACTACTTTGTAGGTGACTATGCCCTTATTCCTTGCTGTTTCTAGAATTCTGTCCTTCATTTTAATCTTGGCTAATGGAATTATGATGTGCCTTGGTGTGTTCCTCCTTGGGTCCAACTTCTTTGGGACTCTCTGAGCTTCCTGGACTTCCTGGAAGTCTATTTCCTTTGCCGGATTGGAGAAGTTCTCCTTTATTATTTGTTCAAATCAAGTTTTCCACTTGTTGCTCTTCCTCTTCCCCTTCTGGTACCCCTATCATTCGAATGTTGGGACGTTTAAAGATGTCCTGGAGGTTCTTAAGCCTCTCCTCATTCTTTTGAATTCTTGTTTCTTCCTTCTTTTCTGTTTGTTCCTTCCTTCCTTCCTTCCTTCTTTCTGGTCCACTCCATTGATTTGAGTCTCAATTTTCCTCCCATCTCTATTGGTTCCCTGTGCATTTTCCTTCATTTCACTTATTGTAGCCTTCATTTGTTCATCTAATTTGTGAGCAAAATCAACCAATTCTGTGAGCATAATCAACCAATTCTGTGAGCATCCTGATCACCAGGGCTTTGAACTGTGCATCTGATAGGTTGGCTATCTCTTGGTCACTTAGATGAATTGGCTCTGGGGCTTTGATTTGTTCTCCCATTTAAGCTATTTTTGGTATTTTGCGGGGGGAGGGGGTCTGGTCATGGCTGTTACATAGTAAGAGGAGGAGCCTTAGGTGTTCCCCAGGGCAGGGCAGCCCAGTTGCTGGGTTGTGATGCTTTATGTGGGGGCGGGGTCCCAGAGGGAACAATGGCGCTTGCTCCGCTCTCTCAGATTCCAGTTCCTTCAGCCACTTCCCCTTCGCCTGGATTATCTGAGTGCAAATGTGGGACCACCTGGTCAGGCAGCCACCTTGCGAGGCCTCACTGGGTCTGCACCGTTGCCACCCCGTGCCCAAGGTCTGCTAGCCACCACCTGTGTGCCTGTGGTCTGCTAGCTGCCACCTGCATGCCTGGGATCTGCCAGCCGCTGCTGCCTGCACACCCAGGTCCACCAACCTCCACTTTTTCCTGCCGTGACTCCACCTCTCTTACTGGTCAGGATGAATGGTTGTTGGACTTCCATACAGTTCAATTTTCTATCAGTTCTAGTTGTTTCCTTGTGTCTAAATATTTGTTGTCCTTAATTTTGGTTGTGCGAGGAGGCACAGTGCGTCCACCTACGCCTCCATCTTGGCCAGAAGTCCCCTTCGCGATATTCTTTACCTGGTTGGTTGGTTGGTTGGTTGGTTTGCTGTTTTATTTTGGAAGGGATCATTGCAAGGCTCTTTTAAATAATACCATAAGATATGATTTCATTTCTAATAACTTACAGTTTATTTCCCATTTTCTGTGATCACATCAGTAGCTCTGTCGGGACTAAGTTATCCATTTAACTCACACACCGGTCCATCCAGAAATTCCTCATTGTACAGTAAAGCCGAGCCAGGCTGTCTGATCTGGGCTCTTGCTTCCACACCTGCCCTGTCGTGCTGCTTCTTCTGTGTTGTCTGCATGTCCTCACTGCACGTGCTATTCTCAACATACAAAAGCTGAAAACCTGACATTACAGACTTTCCCTTGATTTCAGTATTTTTAAAAGATACTTTAATGTGGTGTTTTTGAGAAAAACCTGTCAATTCCATGCAGATAAACAAGTATTCACATTTTTCCTTAGCATTGACCCTGACCTGGTCTTACAAGTGTACCACTTTCCACTGGGATAAAGAAGATGGCTTGGAACGCAGGTCACTCCTGGAGAGGAAATAACAGAAGCCACTTCCTTGTTTTAAAATCCCACTCTTATCCTGGGCGTATCAGACCCGCATGTAATATTCAAGTTCTAACATAGCAGCCAAGGGCCAGGGCTTCCAGCTCTGTTCCCTGACAGCTTTGGTTTGTTGTACTCGTCTCGCCTCCAGCAGCCCAGGCTAACACACTGTTGAAGTTATTTAAAGCACAGCATTCTCTGGAATTCTCGTCGTTTCTCAGGAACAGTATCAAACTGTGCACTTTTCCTGCTGTGTCTTAGGGTTTCCGGGAAGTCTGGTCGTCGTTTAAGGACAGAGGCAGGAGCCAGGCAGGAGCCAGGCAGGAGCTTCTCTTCTTTCTTAAGGAGGGGGACCAAAACACATCCCTTCCCTCAGCATCAGTTGTTACAGTGGGGGGAGAGAGAGCTATTTTTAAAAGCCTGTGTCATCCCCTTTATTTTATGGATAGAGAAAATGAGAATTGACTCGCCACCCAAGGTCACAGGCTGGCAGGGGCAGGTGCAGGCCCAGTGCCTGGCTGCCTGACTCCATTTGTACTATGTGATGCTTCCCTTCACTCAGGGGGCACTCTCACCTCTGACTTCTGCCCAATGGCCCACCAGAGCAGCCTCGACAGAGTGGGAGTCCAGCTGTGAGTGGCAATTGGCCCCGTGCCATCGTTTGTGCAGAAAGACAATGCTGTGGGTTTTCGCGTGCTTTGGATGATGTCTCTGTGTTTGTTCACACCCTTTTTCCCTGACCTTCCCACCCTCTTTGTGACCAGCAAAGTGTCTCTGCTGGAGAGCCACTCGTCAAGCGTTGAGGGACCTGTGACAGTGGCATCACAGGCCTGTGTGGGTCTTGGAGCAGTCGTGTTCTTGGGCCAGGCCTCAGCGGGCCCAGGTTCCAGTGCCACACGTATTTTTAGAACCATGTTTTAGAGTTGTATTTGCATGCACATTGGTGACTAAAGGTAGTTTTCAACTTGCAGACTTTAATTTAGCTTATCTGGCTACAAGTTGAGTCTCTCCCTGGCTGTTTGAGAGACAGATTCTGCCCCTGAGCGCCTGAGTGTGGCACGGACCATAGTTCCGGGATAATGCTCACCCTTCCTTGACCGCTGTTCCCAGTCATGGCCTCTGTATGTCTGTCCCACCCAGGTTTCCCTCGAGGCCCAGCTTAGATCTCCCAAGCTTGTCTCCCATCACCCCGCCCCTTCCTCTGGTCTGCTTCCACAGCGCTCACTGTCCGCACCAGTTATGTGCTGCTTCACGCAGGCTGCCTTCATTGAGACCTGCTTTCCCTCTATATGCCCCCTTTTCCAACTTGGTTGTAACACCTGATGTAACAGACCTGGTGTCTGCCTTTTTATATCTCTACCACTCATCCTGGGACCCTGCGTACAGCAGGCACGCACAGCATGTTTCTTCTCGGTGACGTGACAGGAAGGTATGAGTCTGGCCAGAGTACAGGAAGCCACACTAGCCAAGATGCTAGTGTGATGGTCACGCAGCAGGCTTTAACAGTTTCCAGCAAGGACTGACAGAGGCCAGATCAGGGATAAGAAAAGCAATAGACAAAGTTTGGTGTGGTCACCGAAGACCTTTCAAAAAACACAAGTTGTATAAGCAGAAGAAAAGTAAGGCGTATCTACTAACATTGAACAAATGCACACTCTCTTCTGGGTGTACACCTAACGTGAGTATATGCCCTTGCGTGTCAGGAGACACATAAGAGGATGTTCATAGCATCATTGCTCATTGTAGTCAAAACCTGGACGCTGCCCAGCGTCCACCAGCAGTATAATTAATTCGTAAAGTTGTATGTTCAGACAGTAGAGCACTGGATAGCAGGGCAAAGGAGCGAGCCACAGCAAGCCCACACGGGTGAGCCTCACACGTGGGATTCTCAGTGAAAGAATCCGGATATACAAAGGGTGTCTGCTACCCAGTTCCATTAATGTGAAGTTCAAGGAGAGACAGGACTCGACTACAGTGTTGAGGAATGCAGGTGTAGGTGGTAAAAGTTTTAAAAGGAGCAAGGAAGTGATTACCGTACACCCCAGCTAGTGGTAGCCAGGGGCACTGGAAGAGCTCTTTGGCAGGCCCGAGTGGTAGCAGTATGAATGCTTGCCTTAAACTAATTGATTTGTCACATGTTTGTGCTTGGAAACTTTTCTGTATGTGTATTATTTTTCACAATAGAAAAGGCTAAAAAGATAAGGGATCCCATTTACTTAAAAAATGAGTAAAGTATGTGACAGAAACATTAAACAAGGAGATTTCAATGAAGGAAAAAATATTTTTATTAATATGTAAGATTTTTTTCCATTTCCATTTGCATATAAAAATGAAATATTTTTCCTCTCCTAAAATGTGGTCTCTGCCCACCCACTCCCTCCAGAAAAGGCAAGAATACATGTTAAAAGTGTTAAACATTTGTTATATTGGATTGTAACTAATAATATTTTTAAATCTCTTTTAAAATTTTTCTTCAGTGAATTATATATTTTATTTTACTATGCGGCATATAGTAGAAATTTTTTAATTTTTAATTGAAAACATACCTTTTATGAGTGCTACTATTTAAAAAAAGTGTTGGTGAGGATGTGAAGAAATTGGAACCCTTGTGCACTGTTGGTAGGATTACAAAGTGGTGCAGCCACTGTGGAAAACAGCTTGGAGATTCCACAAAAAATAAAAAAGGAACTTTTGTATAATCCAATGATTTCACTTCTGCTGTCAAAGGAACTGAAAGCAGGGTCTCAAAGAGACATGTGCACACCCTTTTTGTAGCAGTATTATTCACAGTAGCCTAAAGGTGGGCAAACAGATAAATAAAACGTGGTGCATGCATACAGTGGAGTACTACTCAGCCCTGAAAAGGGAGGAAATCCTTTCACATGCTATAGCACGGATGGACCTTGTGGTCATTATGCCAAGTGAAATAAGCCAGATGTACAAAACAAGGACTGTGTGATTCCCCTTACATGAGGTACCTAAGTAGCCAGATCCATGGAAACAGAATGAATGGTGTAGTTGCCAGGGATGGCGGGAGGGAAATGAGGGTTGTTTAAAGGGTACAGAGTTTCCATTTTGCAAGATGAAGAAGTTCTTGAATATACTTAACACTGGTGAATTTAGTACTTCTTTACCACAGTGAAAAAGAGAAAGAGAGAGATGGCCTAGGCAGTGTGAGTTAGAGGAGGTTATCATGATGACCATGTGGACTTAGGGTTAAGGCAGTTCATGGTTTTAAGGCGAATGGGAATGGGAAATGAATACCCGTTTTTCTAAAATAAAAATCCAGCCCTCTGCGTGTGTTTCAGTGACGTGATGTGCAAAGAACTCCAGAGCTGACCCTTGTGATTTATCTGTACAGAGTATTTACAGTCAGTTTGTATTTTTTAGTTATTTTCTCTGATCTAGCAATGAATTAGTTAAAAAGTAACTTTAAGTATACCTTAAACAGTTCAGTACTTCCAAGAGTAAGAATGTAGCTAATTTAAATTCTATAAGTAAGTTAAAAGTTTGAGAAAATAATTTGTTTATAGTTTAGAAATCCATAGAGATTGGGCATCTGTGTTGTTAAGAGTTGTTGTTTAGTTATAACTACAGATTAACACTAAATATATAATAAGCAGCCCAAGGGGTTGAATTGCAAACAGCATTTCAAAGTAGAGAGAGAAACTACAGTTTTGAACATGGGAAAAATTAAAACTAGATTTATTTCAATTGCAGATTTAGAAGTCTAAACAGGAAAAATTGTGTATTTGGGACATGGTGTCCCAGAAGGTTTATTAATAGAACTTGATACACTCTTGCTGGAGCTCTCAAATAGACGGTAGCCTCTCCACATGTAAGCGCAAAGGCTAAAACTTCCCGTGCATCAGCCCAGTAGAGTTTCATATTATTTTTTAATTCAAGTAGGGTTTAGTCAAATAGATCATAGCTGAAAATTCAGAGTGGTCCCCAGAAAATGAATGTGAAATTTCTTTTTTTAAAAAAAGTTATTGATTGATTTTTATTTTATTTATTTTTTTAAAGAGAGAGAGGAAGGGAGAGAGAAAGACATCGATTTGTTCCATTAATTTGTGATTCATTGGTTGTTGCTTCTTGTACGTGCCCTGACTGGAGATCAAACCCGCAACCTTGGCGTATCAAATGACTCTCTAACAACTGAGCTACCCACCCAGGGCGAATGTGAAGTTTCTTACTGTTAACAGTTTCTTTAGGAAATACGAAATCATAGAGCTTGCTCTTGGAAAGCTTCACAAAAATCTATTATCAGAATTATGTGTTTGATGTAAATTTTTGCATGTTTCTTTTCAAAGGTGTTTTCTTTATAAGTGATAAGTGAGTTTCAGGAGAGGAGTATAAAAAGAGTCATTTAAAATAATCAAAATCTCAAAAATTAATCTTTATTGACCAGTGAATAGCTTCACGAAACATCCTGTGTTGAAATCAGAGAATTTATGTTTCCAAGGTGGAATCTGCCTAAAAATGCTACTTTTCTAGGCATTGCAATTCTGATAAAAAATAATAAAAATAGAGGTTTTTAAGTTATATTAGCTTTTTAAGATTTTATTTATTTATTTTTAGAGAGAAGGAGGAAGACAGAGAGAAACATCCATGTGTTAGAAAGACATTGATTGGTTGCCTCTCACAAGCCCCCAACTGGACCTGGCCCGCAACCCAGGCATGTGCTCTGACTGGGAATTGAACCTGCGCCCTCTCAGTTCACAGGCCCGCACTCAATCCACTGAACCACACCAGCCAGGGTCATAATAGAGTTTTATGATAAGGTTCTATATAGGCATATAAACTATAAACTGTCAGTTTATATATAATGGGTAAAAAAATCAAAAACTTAGTTCTTTGGGCAGTGACCACTTTTATTCTCTCTTTTCTAAAGGTGAAATTACTGTTGTTTTTGCATAGATGGCTCTTCCTGACTTTCTCCACTGTCTAAAGTGCTTCCTCCCTGCCAAAAACTCACCCCTTCCTCTCAGGATTTAGAAACCACCATCCCCTCTGCAGCACCTCGCCAGCGTTTGTGAGCCAGGCTACTGGAGTGCTGCACGCTGGGCCATGTCATTGCGTCATAGCCGCGGGTGTCCCCTGGTCGGGGCTCCTCTGATTCAGGGACCGTCCTGAGCCATGCTCAGCTTGGCTCTGTGATGTAGTATCTTTCCTTTTCAGATTCCTTTCATTCTGTCTATGTAGTAGTTTACTTACAAACTACAACTTTAATACAGCTTATTTCCTAAGCTGTTTTATAGTAAGAAGGAACTTTTGGCTTAGATGGGAGGAACATGTTGCTTGTCTTTGGTGGAGAATTCAGAATCTTTCTGTGTTTCCATCATCCTTCTAATGGAGTTCTTCTTGTGCAGGTCTGTGTGAGGTGTGGGAAGTCACGCAGGCACGCAGCAATCGACATGGGAGGGTCCCCAGAAGTTTGTCTTGTTTTTTCTTAGCTTACTGAGGATGCGCTTGTTCTCTGGTCCTAGACACGTGTGCTTTAACACGAGTTCCAGGTAGTAGGGTTCTGGTTCAGTCTCGGGTTTGCCGCCCTGGGGAAAGGGGAGATGAGACGTGAATAAATCCTAATGACAGCAGAATATTCCAGAGACAGAAAGCTCCTCACTTGGGAAGTCCGTTGCCTTCTACCCTTAGATGAAGTCAGGTTACCTAAATGGCTTTCTGACGTGATTATAACGTCCTTCCTGTCATGCCCTCCATCCCCATCCCCGAGTTCCCTATGTGAAAAGGAAACCTAACAGGAAGAATCTGGGAATGAAGTCTGCAAGCTCATTGCTGAAGGGGAGTAAGTGTTCCTAAACTTTGTGTAGAGAATATACCCCACCCCTTCCTGGAATCAGACCTCTTAGCCCTGCTGTGTCCCAAGCGTTCCTGCGTCCTTTCCATGGAATTCAAGGGTGGAATGGGGTCAGGGGAAGGACGCGTGGCAAGAAGTGTGACCATCCGTGTGTTCCGTGCATGGGAACAGGGTGGATCCTGTGAAGCACCTCTTGTTCAATCCACTTTCACTTCCATCCCTGGAATCTTAAAGGCTTGCTGTTGTTCCTTGAACACATGGGAGACGGGTTCCTGGCTTCACACACTGTCCATCAGCCCCTGCGCAGTTGCAGGCCTTGGAGATCCCAGAAGCAAGGCCTGGGGACTGAACAGGGCATTCATCAACAGCTCTTGAACTTGAGCTAGATAAGTGCGCCTCGTAGACGCCAGTCAGAAAGTCGGTCATGACGGCCAGTCCAACCTCGTTTCCTAAGCCCTTGTTACCACTCTCTCGATGTTTGCAGGCTGACCACCACAGATTGAAATGGACAAAACTCAGTGAAACGTCGTTCGGAATTAGGTATCGGGACTGTTTTCCCCTTCCTGACTTTGGAAGATAGAGGCAGGAGAATCAGAATTTCAATAATTCTTCCAGGCAGCTTGCTCACCCGGACCTCCAGGCTATCAGGACTGGGGGCTGCGGTGCAGCTGCTCAGAGACCCTGTCCCGGAGGCAGGCGGCTCCAAGAAACGGTATCACAGAGATAAAGACTCATTAGAGCGGAGCCTGAGGATGGGAGCAGAATTTTATGTGTCTGCTCCTTTGTTTCTAATGAAAAACAAAAGTAACAAAGGTTGCTGGACTCCAAACATGTGACCATCAACAGAGGAGACCCTTGGGTTTATTTTGGATCTGTCATTTCCGAGCCTTGGTCCCCCTTTCTGGGCAGAGGCATCGGGGAAGAACTACCAGCTCTTCCCTCCGTTCACCACGGTGGCATGGCCCCCTCTCCTTGTTCATCCTCTCCGCTGTTCCCACTGTCTTCTCTTGGTTCAGGCCCTTGTTCCCTGTCACCTGGACCCCTGCACTGGCCTCCCAGCTCCTTCTCTCCTAGAGTCTCCTCCCTCCCAGTCTTCCCAAGAAACCCTCCAAAGCCACTCAGGCCCAGCCGGTGCTCGGCTCACAAGTGCTGAGAGGCTTTCCTCCGTGCAGACCGGGGTCTGGAGTCGGGCTCCACGCCTCTCCACAAAGCTGCCTTTCAGGCTTTGTTTCACATCGCTTCCCATCTTTTTTTCTTAAATTTTTATTTTTAGTTCTAATTTTTTCTTTTTTTATAATTATATTTTTTTCTACTACCATTTATCCCCCTTTTACTCCCTCACCCCAACTTTGATTTAAAAGAGAGGGGAAGGGAAGGAGAAAGAGAGGAACATCCATGTGAGAGAGAAACGTCAGTTGGTGGCTTCTCGTAAGTGCCCCCGACAGCGGGACTTAAGGCGCAACCCAAGTGTGTGCCCTGACTAGGAATCAAATTGGTGACCTTTTGCTTTGCCGGCCGATGCCCAGCCAACTGAGCCACACCAGCCAGGCACATCACTTCCCATCTTATTCTCTGTTTTCCAAACAGCCTGAACACTGGCTGGCCCTTGGCACCTTTGGGCTTTTCTGCCTTCATGCCTTGTCTTCTGTGATTTCTTCTGCCTGAATGCCCTTCCTCCCACCTTCACATACCTGAGTCCTACCCAGTGTTTACAGGCCACCCAGTTGCCACCTCCTTCTTGAAGCCTTACTTGATGCCCCATATAAAGTAATTTCTCCCTTCCCTGGACTCCCATAAATCACACTGATCTGTTTAGTTCACATGATATCACGTTTATCTTATTTTTATTCTTGGCAATGTTTTTTGTCCATGCCTGGGTTGTGCACACCTTGGTGCAGAGCCCCTGATCTCTGAGTTGTCTTTTCTGGCCGAGGTTTTCACTGGGAAGCCACAGAGAACCCCCATTGGATATCATCATTGCTCACACAACCTCACCACCACCCAGGAGCCCCTCCCAGAGGCCAGTGCTTGGGAGAGTTTGGACCTTCTTCTTGCTTGGCCAGGCTTCTGAATGATTCCCTCTGCCTGGCATGCTTCCCTCCCTCTCCCCTCTCCTCCAGGACCCCCCCAGACCTACCATCTCGTCACCCTCTCCCAGCCGCTGTCATGCACAGGCCTGTCTCTCTGCTAAGCTGCCGTAGCCTTGGGCAGGGGTACCTTCCTCTCTCAGCAAAGCCTTATCGGGAACTGTAGGTGGCCCATCCATAGAGCTTGCCTTCAACACATCTATACCCCACAGTGAGGGAAAACCATGCACAAACCATACCCATTTCAGGCACCTTGTGGGAATTGTACAAACGCCTGTGGGCAGGCGGGCAGGCGGGCCGGCAGTCCAAGCACTGGAGAGAACCGGAAGGACTTGGTGGAGGAGGGAAGGAAGCGTTCGAGCCAGCTTTTAGGAAGTGACACTGCGGTGGGGAAGGACACCTAGCTATAAAGAGCAGCCTCAGAAAAGGCGTGGAAACGGGAGCTGCCTGGGGAGCGTAGAAGACCTCGGAAGCTGGGTCCAGCAGAGGCTGGTCATCTGTGTGACGCAGAGGAAGCTGCTGGGGCGCGGACCGTCCGTGCACATCCTAGAACCCGTGACATCGGGCCGGCAGCAGCTCGTGGGCGTTCCGACAGGGGGCTGCAGCGCAGATTCCTTCCTAGGGTTCTTTTTCCACGTGGACTCCTCTTGGCTCTCCAAGTAACCGTTAAGATTACTTAAGGGCAGGGACTGTACTTCACATTTTTTTTGTTAAATACTCATGATACAAAGGGTCACTCTACAACTTAAATTTATTTTCATATTAAGTTATGTTAAAAGTAGAGCCAAAAGTTCTTACCTGTTTGATAATGTTACAGGCTAATATTTAGGGATGAAAATTATGTAATGTTCTGGACTGGCCTCCAGATGGTTGGGAGGGGAGAACTTTGAAGTGGATGAAACGAGAATGACCATGACTTGATGACTTGTAGCTGATGGATGAGCTTACTGTTCTTTTGTTTGTGGGCACTTTTTCCTAATAAAATGCCAGGCAGTGGTGGGCCTTTGGTGCTACTGAGTCAGCCTTCCACTTGGGCTCTCAGCCGGTCGCCCTCACATTGCAATGCCGTGCGGCAGCCGCCAGCACCTCCCATCACGTGCCACAGCCCTGGCCGCCAGAACAGCCTGGACACGGCCTGAGTCAGCCATTGGGTTGGGGCCTCGGTAGAGTCGCAGCAAATGAGATAGTCCCGTCAGCCAGATGGTGAAGGCCATTGTTCTGTATCCACCATTGTCTTAGAATACCACATTTGTTAAAGCCTCGGTGATTATAATTAAAATGTAAATATTAATACAAAGGAAGGAAGGATGCATGGGTGAACAGGTCACCTTCCAAGAGGAATTTAATCAGAAGTTTTATCTCAACACATCTTTCCTCATCAGAGGTGTTTTGTGTGGGGAAGCCGTGGAAGGCGGATAACAGTGTCAGTGACTCCCGCCGAGAGCGCGGCGCGCTCTGGTCCCTAACCTGCTGCTCTGGAAGGTCAGGCAGTGTTTTTAAAGCCCCAGCACTTAGGGGCATCCGCTGCGTGGTGAGCCTGCGTACAGTAGTTTTCTCTGGGGGGTGTTTACAGTTTTCACCTTGTTTTCCTATTTATTCTCAAGTTTTGACTTGAAAAAACAAAATGTGTTCTATGTTCTTTTCTCTAAATAAACCCCAAGTATAAGTGTTTCACTATTTAAGTGTTTCCTATATCCAAATCCTGAACTATAATATGTTGATTATTTAAATTTAGAATTTCCCTTAGAAAGGTCTTCTAAAATGTTTTGTGACTATGTTTAAAGTAAATTCCAATTTTATTTAATTTCCATGCTTGCAGTATATAACAAATTGAGTTACCCATGGTTAGTCCCTGAAAGTAAATTAGGAGAAAAGCAATGTATCTTTTTTTTAAAGATTTTTATTTATTTTTAGAGAGGAGAAGGGAGGGAAAAGGAGAGGGAGAGAAACAGGGATCAGCTGCCCCTCACACGTCCCCCTGAACTGGGGACTGGCCTGCAACCCAGGCATGTGCCCTGACCAGGAAGGGAGCCAGCGACCCCTCGGTTTACAGGGCGACCCCAACTAACTGAGCCACACTGGTCAGGGCAGCAATGTGTCATTCTTTATTTAAACATGTAAGTTTGGAATAATTAGAGCCTGTCTTATAAAATGTAAGACTCTTCCCACTTAAAACACTGTCGTGTCTTGGAAATGACTACGGATCTTACAGATGGTTTTCTTGCCTCCTGGGGCATTGATTTGAAGAAAAATAATGACGGAGACCAAAATGGAGAAAGGTGGAGTCCCTCTCTTTCCCAGTTTTCCCTTCGCTCTGACCTTTGTCACAGGACAGGGGACAGGCTCTTTCGGGCACTCTGTGGCCACGCTGACAGAAGGCAGGGCGCAATGCTGACCTGCCCAGCCCTTGCTGGGCCCTGCCTGGTCTTCAGCGTCAGTTTGCCGGTCAGAACAGGCTTCATCAGCAGTAACGGTTTTCAGGTGAGGTGGTCAAGTGTCAAAGAGGCGACATTATTTTTCCAAGTTTATTAGTGTCAGAAGCAGGTCCAAAAATCAGACATCCTGAAGTTTCGCTCCATTATGTCGTTCATAGCCGAGATGGGAGAGAGACACACTCGTCTGCAGAGTTTGCGTTTCCTTACCACGGTGTTCCTTTCTTTCTCTAATAATGGGCGGTGTGACCAGTGCCAAGAGGAGCATTGGGCACCAACTGCCTGCCTTCGGCAGCCTCCTCAGCTGGGGAAGGAGAAAGGTCAGGCGTCAGAGTGTTCTGCCTGGCCCAGCCTTGGCCTTCAGACTGCAGGTGACACAGGACATGGAGGCCCCCAAGGCCCTGACCAGCAGGTGTGCCACCTCCGCATGACATTTGCAGGTGTGCCACCTCTGCATGTGTCCACGGCCTATGGAGCCTCTGCCGTGGAGAAAAGAGAAGCTTCCTTGCCTTGCTCTTTCTGTCAGTCACTCCACAGGCTGCGGCCCTGCCTGACCCGGTCCTTGAGCACATCGGTGGGAGACCTGGGCCGCAGCAGCCCCCTCTGAGTCCAGAGCGTCACTTCTCTGTGGTGTCCCGGTCCTGTCGGTTAGGATCCCTGCTTTCTTTAACCTGCCTACAGTGTTGTCCCTTACTCAGTGAAGCTGTAAAATGTCCCTTCGTAAGACAGTTACCCCCAGAAATTGGCATTGGGTTTACACCTTTGCGGTCAAATTTCTAACCTGCCCTCGGGCCAGTGAGTCACTGCATTTTAGATACCACGGGCCAGTCTTCGAACATCTAACACACTAGGGAGTGAAACGTAAAACTTAACGCCTTTTTGTAAGGTAAAAGTAGGGTTATTTTTACAGGCTTTTGTAAATGGAAGATTGGTCTCTGTTTAGCTTACAGATATTAGTATCTTCACGTTCATTAGCTTTCTGTGAACGTCGTCTTCCGTGGCAGGACGACCCGGAGCCCGGAGACCCAGGTCCTGCTTGGTTTGTGATGGCATCACCTGTGTCCCTTGTTTACTGGGGGGATGTGTGCGGGGCCCTCTCTCTGTGTTGGTTTTGGAGAGCAGAGAATTGAAAGCATTTTCCTTTTCTGCCATAGTAGTGCCCGTAAAATAACAAAACAAAAAAGTGAAACTCTGTCTTCAGCGAGAGGTTTAGCTGCTCTGTCTGGTTGCAGCACTGGAACGAAGGGGGACCCAGAGTTCGTTTTGTGTGTCTCTGAATTATCTCCAGTGTCCTTTCAGGAAAGTGGGGACGAAGGGTGAGGGCTGAAAAAATGGGAATGTGACTGGAGTGACTTACAAAAGCCTCAAGTCTCCTTCAGCCTTCTCCCTCCCTCACCATTACCCTCCTGAGCCGGGCTCACATCGCTGGCTGACATCGCTGGCTGGGCTGGGTGGCCATCTCCACGCCCATAGAACCGGGAGCCATTGTTACCATGGTAACCAGCCTCTGGTTGCTGACCCATTCATTTTGTGTGAGCCCTCTGAGGGTGTTCCTTTCTTGGAACCCTAAAGGTAAAAATTCTTCATCCAGCCTAATCTGTACTCTCCCATTTTCACTGCAGGGAGACCTTTGCCCAAGAAAGGGAGTTAAAATTATTTACCCACAGTACTTGAACATTTTGCCTACTTAGCCACACTCTGAGGAAGCTGTGTAGCTTGGCACTGACTGAGCTGTTAAGAAGATGAGCCATGAGCAGGATCCTACCTAATCCATTTAGAATTTAAAACCAGCCCTGGCTGGTGTGGCTGAGTTGGTTGGAGTGCTGTCCCACAGACTGAAAGGTCATGGGTTCAATTCCCAGTCAAGGCACATATCCATGTTGCGGGTATGAGAAGGCAAACCAAAAAATGTTTCTCTCTCTTTTCTCTTTCTCTCTCTCTCTCTCCCCCACCCCCTCCACCTTCCTCCCTTCCTCTCTCTCTAAAGGCAATGAAAAAATGTCCTCTGGTAAAGATTTTTTTTTTAATTTTTTAAGAATTTAACTAAAGAGAATGTTACTACTGTGGATTAGAAAGAGCTCTTGACACTCTGTATTCCAGAACTCTGTTCCATTATCACGACCATCTTTGAAGGCAGACCTAATGAGTTTTTTGTCAACTGATTGCTTGCTAGTGGAACTAGGAAGCTCCTAGCCTAGTCTGGGCCCACTAACTTGTCTTGAAGTGCCATTTTCACCACCCTTTCCCATAATTTTTCTTGTTAATCACCTTCACTGTATTCTTAGGCTCCATATGTCCAACTTAGTCAATACTGATTTCTTTCTTTTTTTTTTAATGTGGAGTTGATTTTTTTAAGCTTTTATTTATTTATTTTTAGAGAGAGGGGAAGGGAGGGAGAAAGAGAGGGAGAGAAACATCAACGTGTGGTTGCTTCTCATGCGCTTCCTACTGGGAACCTGGCCCACAACCCAGGCATGTGCCCTGACTGGGAATTGAACCAGCAACCCTTTGGTTCACAGGCCAGCACTCAATCCACTGAGCCACACCAGCCAGAGCCCAACGCTCATTTCTTGTTAGATCTCTACCACATTTTAGTAAAACATTGTTATTTTAGGCCTCTGTTTCCCCATATGCCAAATAAGGGAGCTGCCTGGATGGTGTCTAAATCTTTCCAGCCTCAGTATGCTGGGATGCCTTCGTAATTCTGCAGTGTCCGTCCTTCCCTGAAAACCATATGCAGCTCCTTCTCCAAAACTGAAGTCCTTTTTCCTTCTGGTCACTGTTTTCCTTATGCCTTCCTGAGTGATAAAATAATTGGGGCCCAAGAATTTGCATTTCTAACAAGTCCCTGCCCAGGTGACACAGATGCTGCTCGTCTGTGGGTCTCCTTCCTCTAATGTGACCTTGGGTGGGGGGAGAGGATGGGTGCAGTTTGTTGGGGGGAATCGATCTCTCTCTCCCCCCATACACGTGCACACACACCACCATCATTGCTACCACCCAGTCATTTTAATAAATATCACTACCTTTCTTACCTCCTCCACGGCGCCCTCCACGATGCCTGAAGAATGGAGGAAAAATAAGGTGCAATTCAAACTCTGACCCCAGTCCACATTTAGAGCCCCAGCCCCCACCACCTTTCCTCACCTTTGCCTGGTTTCTGCAAAGAAACCCTGCTCCTGTACCTACTCTTCATTCCCGCCATGCCCATGTTCCTCACCCTCCGCTCCCTCCTTAGAGCCTAGTCCCACTGTACCAGCCTCGTCCTGCTGGGCACACTCCAGTAGTTCCCTGTCTGTATCACTCTTCTTGGCATTTAACGATGAGGCTGCCATTTAAAGGTGTAGTGTGTGCATTGATGTTTGGTCTGCTCACTCGATTTTCAGCCCCTTGAGAGCAGAAACTTGGCTTTATACATGCCGCACCCTGTGCTTAACATGGAGTCCGTGGGCCAGTTGAGGACGATGAAGTGAGGAGAAAGGAGGAAGTCTGGTGGGTGTGGGCCACGGAGCCCTTTTACAGCAGGGCTCATAAAGGAGCTATTGGCTTCGGTCCTTTCATGTACTCGTGAACTTTTAAATCTTAAATTTTCAAAATTAAAACTTTCGAGAATTTGTGTCTCAGCCCCTGTTTTTGAACTATACAATGAAATGTACCCTATATTCCCTAGCTGAGATGTTTTACGCAGATCATTTGGTTCATGCTCCTGTGATTATAACATAGCAGGTATAAATTCTAAATTATATACATGTCATCCAAATTAGAGGGAGGGGTATTACACCATTCAATTATGTTAGCTTCGTGGTACAGTATGTAGTAGGGTAGGCCTCCCTTCATTGTTTTCCTTCTCGGTCCTGGTTCTCAAGCCACGTAGCTTCCTGCTCGTCTTCTCACCGCTGGCCTTCGCAGCCGAGCCGACCGCCTCTTCGCTGCCTTTGCTTCCCCCCGTTCACGGCTCCCTGAGAGAGCTGGACAGACTGCTGCGGTTAGTTCTTTCTGCTGCTTTCATTTCTTACCTCCTGTCCTGGGGTTTTCAGCCAGTTGAGTGTTTCCCAGTCAATTGATGGCTATTCTACACATCGAATGAACACAGTAAGACAATACCTTACAGTGTGATACATAACACGAAATCGAGTTTTTGAATCGTTTAATAATGTTTACTGATTTCACGGGGATAAAAGCACAACTCATTTTATCAACAGCTTGTTTGTTTATTTGTTTGTTTGTTTGTTTGTTTGTTTTGGAACACATCAGCTGCTTTCCCCAAGAAAACAAACTGAGTTTGAAGGAGTTTGGGGCTGAGTAATGTATATGTTCACTCTATTAGAACAATTGCTTGAAAAGTAAACTTATACGCTAGTCATTTCATGTGAATTCCAGTTAACTTGGCATAGCTTAGGGCTGCTCGGGACTTTTTTGTGTGTGGTTTTTCGTGTACATTTGTACCTTCTTTTTAAAAGCTAGAATTGAACGTGCGAGGTGGGGATGTCCACTGGCGTCCAGTGCTGACGTTCAGATTCCATGAGGTCTGAGAATTAAGTCTCAGGAAGGGAAGAACATGGGTTTTTCTAGCTGACCTAGACTTGTCGAGGCTGGGGGTCCCCTGTACATTCTAGAATGCTCTACCTCCCACTCACATGAGTTTGGGACTTCGCTGCCATAACCATCCTTGAGTGGAATCCAAGGTAGACTCACTTCAGACTCTGCTCTTCAGCACCTGCACTTGATTAGGACTCATTCAGAGCATTCTTCGTCTGTTCCCTTTCCTATAATGTCTTCATGCCCTTCAGTCGTCGGAATGACTGTGAAGAAGGAAACAAGTCTCATCATATGCTTTTAATTCATTGGCAGCACATGTTGGAATAACCACGAGGCCAAGACTGGTCGCATGTGACAGGATGTCATAGGTCTGGCTCACCTACCCATGCTTGGGTCACTGGGAAACACAACCATAGGAAGTACTAAGACTGAACATCAGGTTATAAAATGCTTGCCATAACTTGGAGTAGATTGTTCTTTCCATAGGCAGAAGGGAAAAAATCCTCCTATAGAACGTTGATTTATCAGAGGTTAGTTTTAACTTCTTGCTAAGGAATATTTAAGGCATGATTTAAATATTCAAGAGCTTGAAAAAATGTCACTTTGGCTTATAACTTAAAACCTAAAAATGTTCAAAGAAGATAACTTAGGAAATTAAAGACAAACTGTTTATCTTCAGATTTGTCTTTGTTGGAGTTCTCATTCTTTTTGACACTGTGCCAAAGGCTGTTCTCACCTGACACGACCACCCCCGGTCTCCTTCACCCAGTAGCACACCCGTCTGGGCCCCGGCCTGCCAGGGACACCGTCGTCGCCCGCAGCCCCACGTCCTCTGCACTACGTCATCCGCACGTGATTCCCAGCGTGGGCACCTGAGACGTGGCGCAGTTCCTTGTTTTCCAGAATTTGTCCAAACACAGTTCAGAATCTCTGTTCAAATCCATCTCGCCCGCTCCCATGGTTCACAATTACTCTGAAGAAATATTAACGTAAAGAAAGATTATCACAGATGCAGCAGAGGCCGTACATCCCCCTACCTCGCTATATAAACCGAATTGCAGTCTTCACAAGAGTAAAAAGTAAAGGGCTCATGAAAAATTGAACTCATCTCAGTTTACATATTACACATCCATCTAGTCCCTGACTGTCTAGAACTTCTGCCTGTTCGAGTTCTTCATTTTCCATGAGTATGTGAATACTGAAGTAGAAAGTAGGGCAGTGGCTGTCTCTGTCAACACCCTCCATCCTCCATGAGCTGGGTTTTCCTGGAAAGCGAGAATACGGCAGCGACCGGGTGGCGGGAAGTAAGGTCTTCCGTTAGACTGCAGGTAGTATTCCCCCAGATCCCATTGCATCTGCCCATCTGCTTCTCAGAATGACGTGGGCAGGCTTTGGCTCATTTCGTCCAAAATAAATCTGGGCAATTACTCCACTAACCCACCTGGTGTGCAGGTCTCAATTTCCCACACTTCCCCCCCTTAAACGGCAGTTCTTACGCCTTGGTTCATTTATTCCTTCATTTGTTCACAGCAAATGTCTCGTAAGCCCCCGGCAATACTCTAAGCACTGGGAGACACATCCATGGGTGAAAAAAATCCCTGCCCTCATGCAGATCAGACTTTTATCTTACAGTCCTGCACTCGCTAGCCGGTCTCACTCTCTTGGGTGGCTGGGTCCGGCCTGGAATGCTGAGCCCCGCAGTGGAAAGACGAGCAGCGTCGATCATTTCCGGCTCCCCCTCCGGGCCCACTTTCAGCAGAAGAGGTTCTGCCAGTAAATTTCCTACTCGTGCCCTTCGTTGTCCACCTTGGAATCCAGCGTTCTTCCCCCAGCCTCCTAAGTAGGAATGGATGTGTCTCTGAAACAGGTGCTTTGACTCAATAATCCAGTTCAGTCTTGAGGAGTTTACACATTCAGCAACTTCAGCTGCACCTCGAAGCTGATGACTTTTAAGCTATAAATATCTACCCCCAACCTAGCCTCTCAACTCAAGGCTCACCAAAGGAACACACTTGTTACCTGGCCCTTGAGGCCCGCTGCCCTACCTCCACCCTCCGTCTTTCCAGCGTCGTTCCCAGTCGCCGGCCCTAGGCCTGTGCGCCAGCCCCCAGTGCTCGCGAGCCCAGCACTGTGCTGTCGGCCTCCCTGTTTGTTCGCGAGAGACTCCTCGTGCAAGGCCAGCTGTCCCTGCACCTGGCCCCACCCTTGCAGGTGTCTCTCTCACTCCCCACAGCAGGAGAGCCTGTCCTCACTGCCTCCTGCTCCGGGCAGCCCCGCCAGTCCCCAGAGGAGAAGAATCGAAACTGCTTTCCAGGACCAGTGAGACGGGGGTCAAACCAGAGGCCTGTGCTCTGGCCTCAGACTCAAGTGGGCTTCAGATTCTGGCTGATGATGTGACCACAAGTTTGTAGGAGGTTCATCACAAGTGTCCAGCCTTATATTGTGTCCATCTGGTTGTCCTGAGACTTTTGCCTCCAGTCCCAGAAGCTGTCAGTGTACTTGCATATACTCAGAGGAGGCAAGACAGTGTCCTGAGTGGGATGTGGCAGGTCCGCTGGCCTGAGCTTTCTGGACTGGTGCCTGCTGACGGCGTAACTCTCTTCTGGGGTGGAAGCCCATTCCCGCCACCCTCACACGCGCTGCACGCCCTGGCTGTCTTCTGGGCTGCCCTCAGCGTCGGCCTCATTCCTTTAGCTCTGGATTCTTAATTTGTGTCTTTTAGTAAGTGGCCCTTTGTAATTTTCTATAGTTTGAGTTTAGTTTTTCATTAATTTGAAATTAATTCTCATGAACTAGAGCGTGTCCGTATTTAGTGTTACTGTTACTGATAGACCGGTGGTTACCTTCTTTTTGTCAGTTAAGTAGTAATATGGTTACATTTGCAACTCATTCCATTACACATGGAAGACCCCGTAAATTAGCTGAACAAATATATAGACGTTTCTGGATTTGTCAGTTCATTATTTCTCCTGGAATTTGCTGTGCAAGCCCAGGTACAATCTTTCACTCGAGTACTGGCCAGGTGTACCTGGGGGAAGCCGTGCTCCCCTCTGTCCTCATCCCTTCTCCTAAGTTACACCGCGTCGGGCCGGCAGTTCTCCCGTCGCCCATCCCCAGCGAGGGTGGCACCAGTGCTCAGTCCGAGGGCCCCGCACTGCAGGGTTGGCCTCTACAGAGCAGTAGCCTGTGAGGGGAGGAATGACCATGGGACTGGATAATCATCCCCAGATCAGCCCAGGATTAAAAAAAAAAATGTGTGCAAATGCTTCCCTTGCTATCTGTGACAGGATCTTGAAACCAGTTTACTTTTGGTCTGCGCAGCCCCTCCCCGCTGCAGACCCAAGTGAGCTACTAGCAGGGACTCCCCATCCTGACCCACATCGCCAGCCTCCCGGGCTGCCCACCATCTCCCATCACTCACCCATTCAGAGGCTCCACGTGGTCTTTTAAAGAATTCTTTTTGAATGTGCTATGAAGCTATTTGATTTTAAACTGCACTAAACTTTCTGGAGCCGTGCCAGGTGCTTTGCTAGAATTTCTGATGCTATCTGTATAATCTTTGGGGGGAAGGGGGAAAACTCCATTGAACTTTTGTGGTAATAAAATTATTGCAGTTGAGCCCTACATCTGTTCGCTGAACTTCCTGTGGGCTTTCACCAGATCACATGACTGACAGCAGAGACAGTCTTTAAAGCTTTTGGTCTGCTTGTTCTGCCCGAGTCGCAACCACCAAATGAGACCTCTGCTTTGTCTCTGGGCCGGCATCCGGATGTCCCACTGTGGCGGGTTGATTCACTGGAGCTGATAAAAACGTTCCGGCCAAACTCGAGAGTCTAGCATTACCTCTGTCTCCAAAAATCCAAACAGCAGGATTGTTGTGAGTAGCTTTGGGTTGAGACCGAGCTGCAAGCCTGCGAGATGGATTTCCTCTCCGTGTGGAGCTGCGTCACCAGACAACTGACTTGGAAAGAGAGGGAGCAGGGCCTGAGGTGACCAGCGCCCTGGCCTCTGCTAGCTCGGTTCAGGTGGATTCTCGCCGTAACTGTCAAGTCAAAGCCCCCATCCCCTGGAGCCCCGTCCCCCACTGTCCCTGGCTTCAGTGGCCCTCAAGCACGTCCACCCAGTAGTCACTGCCCAGAGCCCAGAGGGGGCCTGAGCATTGGAGAGAAGATGGGTAGGGAGGAGCTGGGGGTCAGAGCTGGGAAAGCCTGGGGCTGCCGAGTGGCCTGGGCCCTAGGCGGCCAGGGGCGTTTTGTTGGCTGAGTCAGAAGTGAAGGCACTCTCGCGTGAGGAAGCTGGACCTCCCTCGGCCGTCAGGGGATGACATTCTCGTTCCCCACAGGCCTGAAGAGGAACATCAAGGAAAGAGGGGCTTTTTCAAGGTTGTTGATCTGACATTCAGACTGACATTTCTTGGACTGGATCCTGGTGAAATGTGTCCCTAGTGCCATTAGTGCTAAACAAAACCTTTTTTCCTTCCCCTCCTTAGCTCTCGGACTTCTATGACATATTAGAGAAGCGAGTATTTTTTTAAATGTCTATTTAAATCCCAAACCATGCTGGCCCTCTCTCCAGACTTGGTAGACTCGGGAGGGGACCCAGTGAAGTGCAGCTTGGGCACCGCTGGGAGCTCTGCAGAGGCTGCGTTCGCACTCGGTCTGCGTAGCCGAGTGGTGCTTTCAGAATGCTTTTAGGATGCATGCCTATTATTCACCCTTTTAAAATGTTCCCAGCACCCTCTTAAAAACAGCTCACCGCAGGAAAACGGAAGCTCTTTACTCTGTGCCATGTAGCAGGTCTTAGAGAACCTGCTCTTGTTCTTGCCTTTTATGCTTTATCCCCTTTCTGAGCCTTTTAAGTGCTGATGAAAAGTTCCAAGCAAATAGCCCAAGAAATAACGTCTCACGGCTCACCTGTCCCCTGGAGGAGAAGGGAACTGGCATTGTCACTTCAGGGCCGTGCAGGGTCCACCTGCTGCCCTGTCTGCACTGGCTCTTGGGCTCGCTGTGTTTAGTGGTGCACACGCACTTGGGGACATAACCCAGGCACCCATTCCGCACAGGCTGGCGCCGCTGGGAACCTCAGCCTGCTTAGTCGAGAGCTCGGGACACAGAGCAGCGCAGCCACGGCCTCCCGTGTGTCTTGGTTTTAAGCAGTTGGGCATCTTGGACTTTAAAACCATCTGTTGTCAACCCACAGGACAGTTCAGGAACCTTCAGGTATTTCCCCTGCCCCCTGAGATTGCCACCAGGTGAAGCCTGGCTAAGTAGAAACCAGCAAATGATTGACTTCAGAGTTGCAACGGAACCCAGCCCCAGCCCATACAGTCCTTTCTCCAGGCAGAGCCTGGGGGGGGGGGGGGAGCGGGACAAGACAGAGAATGCAGATGCCTAGGCCTTCCTGGGTCACCTTGTGACACCACACCCAGTCACAAGTGGAGGGAGCTCAGACGTCTTCATTTTATACAGGCTGAGAAAACTGAGGCCTGGAGAGATGCTGGGACTGGTCCCAACTGCCCGGCCTGCTGGTAGCTGAGCCAGGACAGAGCAGAGGTCTCCTGCCCCCCAGCCTGGGGCCGCCCGGACTCTGGGGCTACAGCAGGGACCCGGAGATCAGCTGGCATTGCTCAGCGAGGAAAGTCAGGCTCTGACTCAGCGGTCAGGGCACGCCAAGGAAATGTATGAAGGTTGTCGTGCTCAAGAGACACAGGAGTCTTGTGTCCGTACTGGCCACAGGCCTTTTTAAAGACGCACGCCGGCTCTGTCCCCCTTTGGCGTGTTATTTACCCTCTGGAGCCTTGGTTTTCTCGCTCACACAGCAGACTTAAGAACACCTGTGTCACGGGCTGTTGTGCAAATAGGAGGTCTCCTCCTCTCCAGGACAACTCAGCTTGGGAAGTGGAGCCCACAGGAAGCAGCAGCCCTCCCTGGGCCCGGCGGGGGGCCTCTGCTGAGTCCCACACAGGGCCTGCTTCCCAGCCTGCCCTTCCCAGCCTGCCCTTCCCCGGCTGCCCTTCCTCGGTGCAGGTCCCTGCTCCTCTCAGTACGCCGGTGTTCACTGGCCGGTGCTGTGGCAGGTGCGCACCGTTCCTGCAGGGAGTTGTGTTCTCGGGGGTCCTGTGGGAGCCAGACCTTGGAAAGCCCCAGAGCGCTCAGGCCCCAGGACCAGCTGGGGAGGTGGGCTCCCTGCTCACTGCCCGACCACTTAGGACCTGCTGCTGCTCTTGCATGGAACTGCGAGACTATAAAATTGTCTTGTTTGTAGTCCTGGCTGGTGTGGCTCAGTGGAATGAGTGCCAGCCTGAGAACTGAGAGGTCACCAGTTCAATTCCCAGTCAGGGCACAGGCCTGGGTTGGAGCCAGGTCCCCAGCTGGGGATGTGCAGGAGGCAACCAACTGATGTTTCTCTCCTTCTCATCTCCCTCCCTTCCCCTCTCTCTAAAAAAATAAATAAAATCTTTAAATAAATAAAATTGTCTTGGTTTTGTTGCAGAAATTTCCAGAATTGAAATTCAAATATGTGGAAGAAGAGCAGCCTGAGGAGTTTTTTATCCCGTACGTCTGGTCTCTGGTCTACAACTCCGCCGTGGGCCTGCGCTGGAACCCCCAGGACATCCAGCTGTTCACGGTGGACTCCGACTGAGGGGGCGCCGTCGCCCACCCTGACCCCAGCCGAGCAGCCCTCGCCCTTTTCTTTCCGGGGAACAGACCCCGGCGGACTGCCTGGTGCACCTTCTGTGAGAGGATCACGCAGCCGTGCTTCCCTTGCACACTGGGATACGGAGAATCGGGGCCAGTCTGCAGTAGAGCACTCAGCTTAGATTGTAGGGCGGGGGCGAGGGGGGCAGATACACAACAATAATAAATATTAAAGCCTGCCGTCCCACGTGCAGTTTTATTTCTTTCTAAACCAAAATCTAGAGCTTTCCCAAGAGCCGGATGCCTCAGGCATACAACCCTTCACCAGCTCACAGTGTGTTTTCGGCACATTCACAATTTTCATTTCAGTTTGTGTGTGTGTGTGTGTGTGTCTTTCAACACCGAGAAATGCCAGTCTGAGAGGATGACGAGACAGGACTTAGTAAGGAGAGGAAGCTGTGTGTGCAGTGTGGCTGCCTTCCGGAGGGCCCAGGATTCCACAAATGCTCCCCAGGCAGCGGCCGGGGGCCTTCAGAGCCTCCATGTCTTCCCTCAAGGAAAGAAACGGCTCCGTCTTGCAAAGCCCCGATTCTCTTTCCTGCGGGTTTGGCCTCTTAGCTGAGTTAAATTGGAGTCTAGTACAAATTAAGTTAATCTACTCCGTGTTAATCGATAGGAAAAGAAAAACTTCTTTTCAAAAGCAATCTTCTTTTCTTCAACCAGACACGAGATGAAAAACACGTTTTTCTTCATTTCTGACTTAGTGTAAGCTCCCTGGGGCCTCAACGGCCACATCTGGGTCCCTAGCAGCAGGAAGGAGCTTCTCCAAAGGAGCCGTCCCCCGCGGCACTGAGGGCGGTGGGATTGCCCGTAGCGTCCACGGTTGCCCCTTCTCAGCCGAGATGAGGAGCTAGTTTCACTCACAAAGACAAAGTGTGTTCTGCACAGAAGCACGTAATTCCTGTGAGACTGAGCATCCGCTCCAGCCTGGCATCACACCCCACGTCTCTGCTGTCCCTGTGTCCCCAGGCTGCAGGCCCAGGTTGTGTTAGCCCATCTCAGTCTTCTGCGGGTCTGGCAGGAGCTGTCCTCAGCCCCACCACGCTCTGGGAAAGGGTGAAAGCCCGTCGATGCACCGGCACGTGCGTGTGGTCCCCCCACCCGCCCCCTTGGCCTCATCACCCCCATCCACCCAGCACTGAGACCGAAGTGCCCCGTGTGCGGAAGTGATCTACAGCTCTCATCTATTTCAGGAGCATTTTGATTTGCTTTGCTTAAACCAAAACACACAATTGTCAGAGGGACACATGAAGCAACTGAGCCTCTGGCGGGACCTCAGAACTGTCCCCAGAGGCTAAGGGCCAGGCAGGGCCGTCAGTTCTTGTGACGGGAGCGAGTCCCAGGCTGCCCAGGCCACCTGGCTCGCCGAGGCGCCCCAAAGACCCATTCCCCAGTAGTCTGCTCTCCCCCACATGCTCCCCTCTTTTAAGGAACCACACAGCATAAGTGCTCACCAGCCTGAATACTCAGCTGGGGCCACGGCCTTAGCCCCAGACACCCCTCAACCCCACCTCAGCTCCACGAACCCGCCAAGCATCACTTATTGTTGTGAAAGATTTATTACATGACAATAAATTCAAATGATATACTTGACTGATGTTTGTATTAATTTGCTTAGATTTTTTTTCGTTTTCTACAAAGTAAAAATGTGTAGAATGAGACTATACAGGACTGTCATGTGTTAGGAGGGAAATTAACATCTGATTTTATGCCAGATATGAAGCTGTGATTATGGTGTGTCAACTTATCAACAGCATTAATTTTTAAAAGAATGTGCCCCATTCAGGAGTTCAAGGCACTGTGCAAAACAGCTTCAGATTTGTGACTAGTTCACACAGTCGCCCGTTGAGGCTGGTAGTGTGGGACCCGTGGGCATCTCAGGACGGCCACCATTCAGCAGTGCAGACAGAAGCGGGGGTATGAGGCAGCTCAAGGACAAGGACAGAAAGGAAAGGAAAGAAGGTCCCTAAAGGGGAAGCATAGAAAGTACACCACACACACAGCCCTGTCCTTCGGGAGGAAATTGCAGGAGCTGGAAAAGCAAACGGTGGGGAGGACCAGCATCCATCAGAACGGCAGCCTCCCCAAGCTCGTTAGGGTGTACCCATGAGAAGTGTTCAGAGGGGGATGCCTTTAGGTGCTAATTTCTCACATCATTCTTCAGGCATCCATGCCCTTTAGGTTCTGGGGAGCCAGGGCCCTGCCTTTGGCACTGAAGCTCTCTTTGTAGCTGAGTCACTCTGTGTTCCTTCCTAGAACCATAAATTAGAGTTGTGGTACTTGCTGACTCTTTATAGGCTTGAGCATGCAAGGTCAACTCTCTGGGTCATAATTTCCTCCAGGCATCATGCCTACAGTTTCAGTAGCTGCCATTTGATATTAGGGACTGATCCTCGGGCTTTCTGACGCCAAGTTCAGGGCCGATCCAGCGTCCCGTGTCGCCTCCAGGAGTGGAGGTCAGGGTTGCTCTCCTCTGATGAATAGCCAAGCATCCTCTGAGTGTGAAACGCTCAGAAATGGATTGTAGCATGCAGTTCATAGCCAGTGATTGTTTTATTTTTTAAGAACTCAAAGCATAAAATTTAATCTCATTAGGGTATATCCATTTGGGGTCCCCCATCCAAAACAAGGGAGATTTGTCAGGCACCCCTGTCCCCTTGGTCAAGTCATAGAAGGTGAACCCTGCTCTCCTGACTCCCCAAGGCTGTCAAAAGTGCCAGCCACTCTGCCCCTGGAGTTCAAAAGGCCCGCGGAGAGAAAGTCCCTTGGGACTGACCAGGTGACACGCCACCACCCTGTTGGCTTCAGGACCACTTCAAACAAAAGCGTAAATACTTTGGCCAGATTCCCAAGGTGTCCTTAGCCAGAGGGTTGGTTGGGTGACCTCGTTCTCCGTTACTATCAGTAGACTATCCTTCACAGATTCCGTGGCCCAGCTCCTAAGTCAGCTCAGTCCCTGAATGTGAATCAAGGTACAACCAGATGACGAGTGTGCCCAGGTGCCTAGCACACACATGCACTCTCTCTGGAGGAAGCGGGCCGTTACGGACCGAATGTTTTTATACCCCACCCCAACTCATACTGAGCCCTAACCTGCAGTGGGGTGGCATTAGGAGGCGGGGCCTTTGGGGCAATTAGGGTTAGAGGAGGTCAGGAGGGTGGAGCCCTCATGATGGGATTAATAATGCCCTTGTAAGAAAAGATAGGGAAGGGATTTCTCTTTATCTCCACCATCCTCTGTAAGGCAGGAGGAGGGCTCTCACCGGGAGCCGAATCATCCAGCCTCCAGCACTGTGAGAAATACATGTCTGTTGCTTGAACCAGCCAGGCGGTGGTGTTTTGTTACAGCTGCCAAGCTGACTAAGACACGAGTATTACCCAAGGCCTCAGATCATTTCTACAGTGTTCCAATCAGAAATATCCCGATGTGTGAGATAATATGAAGTAAAACCACCAGAGAAAAAATGTACCCACAGCATCTGCAGGTAGTCACAGAACTTGAAACAGACTTTCTGTGTTCGAAGAAAAAAGTGACCAAGGATATCAGAAAATTGGAACCTATAAAAAGGGACCACATTCCAGAAATAAAATATACTGTAACAAGAATTAAGAATAACCCAGTGGTTGGATTTAAGAACAGATTACTCACAACTGAAAATGAGTAAGATGAAAAATCAGAGGGAAAAAAAAAGTCAAAAAGCTAGTGAATAGAGAGGGTAGGAGACAGGAAGGACACAGTGAGACTGTCTCAGCAAAAACGTAACTGGAACCCTAAAAGAGGATAGGATGGGATGTTTCCGGAAGTCCTGGCTGGAAGGTTGGCCCAAACTCACAGAAGTTATCAAGCCATAAATTCAAGGAGCCCCAACACATCTCAAGTGTGACAAGACAGACAATGTACACCTAACACATCCTAGTCAAACCATGGAAAACCAAAGAAAAAGAGAAATTTGGGGGCGGGGAGGAAGGGAGTATAAGGGGACTAAATGGTAATGGAAAAAATACAGTAAAAAAAGTAAAAAGTTTAACAAATCACACACAAAAATGTTAAGCTCCTGGCCGGCAGCAGGGGCAGGGGACGGGTGCATCACCATCAAAGGAGCAGTAAATAGGACAGCGAACTTCGCAGCAGAGACAACAGGAGACGATGAAGTGGAACCTTGAAAGTGCCGACAGAAGTGGCTGCCCACCTGGAGATTCGTAACTGGGGAAAGTATCCTGAAAGAAGGAAGAAAAAGAAAGACAATTTTAGACTAACAACTGGAAGAAGTCATCAGCACACGTACCCTACAGGAAAATTAAGAGTGTCCAGCAGGCAGAAGGATGGCGGTCCCAAACATGAGGGCTGGACAGCGGTGAAAATGACCGTTGCACAGGCCGACGCGAACACCACCTGCCTTAGTCAGGGACCTCGCCTTGCGGAGCTGGGACCGCTCCTGAAGAGCTGTGGGGAGGGCTGACCTGGAGGTGGGTGTTCCCCTTTGCATCGTCCAAGAGGGTAAAAAAAATCTTCGTTTAATATTGGATTTTGATAAGTCATGGATGCATATTGTAAAAAATATCAGTAAAAGATATTCCCTCGTTCCAATTAATTCCTCATTCCAGTTATTGAGGGAGAGTGAAATAATGCAGTGGATAGGTTTAAAAGCTGCAAAAGAAGATGAGAGAAGAAAAACAGGAGGGTCAAATAGAACGCAGGTTGTAAGATAATATGTGCCCAGTAAATTCAATTCCAAAAAAGAGAATGTAATGAATTCATTATTACATTAAATGTAAATGGGCTAATGCTCGAATGCTGACAGAGATGGGCAGGCTTGCTTTGGAAGCAACCATACGCTGTCTAAAAGGCACCCTTTGAAAACATAAGAATTTACAAATTTTGAAAACAAAGGATGGAGAAATATACGAGATATACCTAACAAACAGTAACCATAGGGAGCTGCAGATATATTAATATTAAAGTAAACTTTAAGGCAAAAAACAGCATTATTAAAATAATAGTCAACTGAATTGTCAGAAAGAAGTAACTCTAAATTTTTATTTACTTAATGATACAATCTTAAAATATATAAAATGGAAGTTGATAGAACTAGAAAATGTAGGTAAATATGCAATGCTAGTGAGTTTTTAACATACCTGTTTCAGTAACTGATAGAAAAATAAACATACAAGAGTCAAGTCATAGAAAACGCAGTGCAATCAGCAAACTTGGCCGAGTGGATGCGTGCACAGCGCTGCACTTGGCAGCGCGCCGTTCGAACACCAGTGGCGCACGTGCCGGAACTGGCATGCCGAACTCTAAAGCAGGTTCCAACAAACTTCAAGAGAATTAATTCAGTGAAATATGTTCTCCGACCACAATGCAATAAAGCTGAAAATCAATTATAGAATGATAATTGGATGATTTGGAAGATTTCTAAATAACCCATCTGTCAAAGAAGAAATCATGACGAAAATTTGAAATATTTTGAACTGATTTAATGAATATACCACATATCAAAACTTATGGAGAAAAAAAATGTATGGGTTGCAACTCAAACTGTGCTTATAAATTTATGTCTTTACATGCATGCATTAAAAAAGAAGAGAGGCTGGAAATTATCCAAGCAATCACCTCACATTTTAAATTTTTTTTTAAAAAGCAGAAGAAACTCAAAAGTAAAAGTCAAGATATAAAACACAAATATACAGTGAAGGGCATCAAGTTCTTTAAAAAGACTAAGGGAACTGATAGCCCTGGGATAAGCCTGGCCAGAGAGGAAGGAGACAGGGTGGGCGGACAGAGGAATGGCCCTATGAGAAGTGCAAATGGGCGAATTACTACAGAGCAGACGTTAAAAATATTAGGAGGAGCCCTGGCCGGGTGGCCCCAGTGCACTGAAAGGTTTCAGTTCCACCCGGGAGGCGACTGATTGTGTCTCTCTCACACCTGATGTTTCTGTTTCTCTCCCCGCTTCCCCTCCCCCTCCTCCCTCTCTTTCTCCCCTACCCCCACCAACTCTCTTCTCTCTAACATCATATATCCTTGGGCGAGGATTTTTTAAATATATTTAAGAGGCTGTAGTGACTGCTAATAAATTTTAAGTCCAAGCAGAACAATCTTGATTTAGTGATGACCTCAGGAGCATATACATGTGTCAAAACTAACCAAGTTGTTACTTTACATACATGCAGTTTTTGCATGTCAGTTACTCCTCAGTAAAGTTGTTTTTAAAAATTGGATAAAATGAACAAATTTTTTTAAATAGCTTTCTAAAACTGACATCAGAAGATCTGGAAAATTGGAATCCTCCTATATCTATTGCCCAAATTCAATCCTTTATTTTATTTTATTTTTATTTTTTTGTTAAACTTTTTTAAAAGATTTTATTTATTTATTTTAGAGAGAGAGGGAAGGGAGGGAGAAAGAGAGGGAGTGAAACATCAATGTGTGGTTGCCTCTCACATACCCCCATACTGGGGACCTGGCCTGCAACCCAGGCATGTGCCCTGACCAGGAATCAAACCCACGATGCATTGGTTCGCAAGCCTGCACTCAATCCACTGAGCTACACCAGCCAGGTCAATCCATCATTTTAAATCCCACAAGGAATTCTACAGGCCCACATGGGTTCACTGGGGAATTTGACCAAACATCTCAAACAGATAATGCCTGTCTTACACAGACTCTTCCAGAGAATAAACCCCCTCCAAATTCATGGTATGAGACCTGTATAACCTTAGATATCAAAAATCTAACAAGAACAACATAGGGAATTGAAATTGCAGGCCAGTTTCTTTCATTATTGCTGATGCAAAACATCTAAACAAAACATTAGCAAGTAGAAGCCAGCAAAATGTAAAAAGCGATGTGTAAAAATATATCATGACTAAATTGGGTTTGTCATTGAAAAATCAGTTATTCACACTAACAGAACAAAGAAGGAAAAGTAAATGATCTCCATAGATGCGGAAAATTTTCTTTCACGGAATTCAACAATCCTTGTGTGATATAAATGTTTAGCAAACTAGAAAGATAAGGAAACTGTCTTACTCTGATAAAGATTATCTACCAAAAAAATCTACAGCAAACCCATCAGACTTAAAAACGTCAGAAACATTGGGAGCAAGAAAAGATGTCCCCTATCACATCTTCTATTCAGAATGGTTCTGGGTCACGCCATGCGTGCCCGAGTATCCAGGGGAAACACGCTGAAGCCTGCATCACTGACTGAGATGCGTCCCAGAAGGAAGAAAAGGATGGATTGATGGTGGATAGAAGGGTGGGTAGATGGGCCGTGAAACAAGTGCGGTGAACTTGGTAAAACCCAGAAAGGTAGAGTCTGGGTGGGGGTCCGCAGGTGTCCACTGTAAAACTCTTTTAACTTCACACCATGTTGGGGGAAACAGTGCTGAGATATTAGCCCAGAGCAATGTTATAAAAACAAAAACAAAAAACAAAGATTGGATTGGGTGGGAGGAAAATAAACTGTCATTATTTGCAAATGACATGATTTTAGATCATCTCAAAGAATCTACCAATAAACAAGCAGAAATAGCAAAAATCACTTGTATTTCTGTATGCCAGCAACAATTAGAAAATAACACTTGTACCATTTGTCGTAGCATTAAAAAAAGAAATATCCATTAAGGATGCAGAGATCAATCTAAAAAAATAAAATGTGAGTACAATTAAAACCATAAGTAAGCAGAGGGTTTTTAGACTCACTGATCGAAAGGCCCAGCCCTGCAGCTGAATGGTCGCGTGGGTGAAGGGCGATTCCGGCTAACGCTCTCCCCCCGCCTCCCCACACCCTCCCACAGCCTGCCTCACCGGCAGAGAGCACCACAAAGCTCCCCGAAGAAGATACGCCCGAAGTCCCATCCTCTCCCTGCACGCAGCCCAGCGTCTGGTTTTGGCCTTCCTTCCTAAGCCCTGGAAGAAAGCCTGGCCTAATTCTTTCTCCCTGGAACCCACAGTGGGTGCTTCTCACCTTCTACCCCCCAACAACCTCCTCTAGGTCAATGGCACATTTTAGTGATTTTATGCAGCAATCATGAAATTGAGGTAATTTAGGCAGAAAAGGATTTGGTTTTGGATGATAAGTAGCTGCCAGAATCCAGGGAGCAGGTTGGGGGGTGGGCGGGCAAGGAATTAAGTTTGGGCGTTCTACAACCAGAAGAAAGTTGCTCCCCAGAGCAGAGAGGCACCTTAGCTGCTGCCCCACCAAGAACTCGGCACCCATCCATGCAGCTAGAGGCCAGCCAGTAAACTCTGTGTACAGCTGCCCCAAGGAGCCAAGTGTCACCACCATGCCCTAATAATGCCCATGCACCCGGCACCCACCAGTGCTCACTCCCACCTTCCCAGTCTCCCCCAGGGGCTGTGCTTGGGGAAGGCTGGGTGCATGCAGAAACCCAGCTACAGGGGAGCCTAGATGGGGAAGCTTTTAGCTTTCCTCCCTCTGTGTCCGGAAGGCCCACTCCACAGAAGCAGGACTGTGTTGCATTAGCCAAACCGTAGCACCCCCCACTGTACTTCATACTGTCACTTGAGTCTCAGGTAAGATCATATCGAAAGTGTGGCAAATGCAAATTTGTTGGGGGCAGGGATCTATGTCTGATTTCTACATATCTGCATCTCACACCTATAACTGTGCCTGACCTCAAGACCTGTATGTTGAAAATGCTAGCATTTAGCACAGTGTCTAGAACATGGTAAGCACTCAATAAATTATAGCTAGTATTATTTCACATGATAGAAACCCCTAGAGGGGCCTCATTCAGCAGCCCAGCACCATCTTAAGGAACTAGACTCTGCCCATCTATAGCTTTGATACCCTCTGGCTGGCTCACCTCATAGTCACAAAAGGGCTGCCACCATTCCTGATGTTGCATCAAGGCATGATCTTGTCCACTTTGGAGCAAGGGTCCTCTCCCAGAAGGCCCTCACACTTCCATACCCAGGTCTGCTTCCCATACCCATTCCTAAACCATCACTGGCAAGGAGGGGAACCTGTCACTGTGGCAAACCAGTCAGGATCCAGAGCCTGGCCGGATCAGCTGTGTGGAGAGAGTGAATACCAGAATATGTGTCAGGCTCTTTCAGGAAGAAGGAAGTGGGAGGCAGGGGTGGACAGACAGCCAGCAGTGTCCGCTATGAGGAGGAGTGGGGGGAGGCCAGAGCCAGGTTCCTCATGAGAACCCCCTTGGAGCACTCCAGAGTCCCGGCGCTCAGCCCCTGCAGGCGCGGCTGCCCCAGAGCCCAGAACAGTGCCCAGGACAAGCGCCAGCTCAGGCTGTGGAAGCTCAGGAGGTGGGGAGGGTGGATGCACCCCAGCCCCAGCCCCACCAAGGCCCCCACACCAACTGCACAGAAGAACAGCAGCTTCTCGGTCTCCCTGAGGCCGCTTAATAGGAAACAGGGCGTGCTGGGTCTCCGTTTATGACGACCCAAGCCCTCAAACTGGAAACATCTGTCCCCACCATAGCATGGCCTGCCCAGCCCAGCTCAGCCTCACACTGAGGGGCTCACCCGACCCAGCCTGGGGAACGCAAAATCCTCGGGGGAGCCCCCAACCTAGGAGAGCTCTCCAGCTCCCAGCTTGGACCCCTGAGCCTCATGGGGCTCCCAGCCTCAGCACGCTGACTTCAGTGCAGCCCCCACCCCAGGCCATGCGGGATTTAGGCCTGATGTCCCCAGAGAGCCCTGGGCTGTTTTATTTACGACCCCCTCCCTGACCCTTGGGAGGGCTCTCCCTCCAGTTCTCCAGCCTCACCTGACTCTGCTAGGATACCCACCCCTCCTGCATCCCCCCAGTTCCTGTGCCCCTCTGAGGCCAGGCTCAGAAGTTGTCTAGGCCAGGCTGGTTAGAAGATGCCCGTCCCGTGTGCTCAGAGCCCCTGGCAGGGCCCCTACTCCATTGACCACGGAGCTTTCCGGGTGGCACCACCAGAGCAGCTATCGCCACTCTGGCATCTGCAAGGCCCCCAGAGGCAGAACATCTGGGGCAGAAGCTACAAGATGCACATGGGAGCACGGGGCAAGGCAGGGTCTGGGACCCATGGGCTCCCCGAAGCACGCATTGACCCCACTCCCGACACTGCACTTCTGGGGCAAGATCAGCGTGGTTTCCCCTGCTCTGCCAAGTGTCTGGCCTGGCTGCCTCAAGGCACCTGTGTAGCCCAGGCCTGTCACCAGACCCCTCTGAGCCTCAGTTCCCCAGTCTGTAACAGGGGTGACAGGCCTGCAGGCAGCAGGACTGCAGGAACCCCTGCGATGACAGAGCGAAGCGCCAGGCAGCGGGTGCTCGCTGGCTGGTGGGGGCTCAGCGTCGGCAGCTGCCTCCAGCACAGCAATGCTGCCCGCATGGTTGGCTCTGACCTGAAGTCCCCTGGATGACAGCCTCAGACAGGGGATGTCCCCCGGCATGTGTTGAAGAAAGGGGGGGAGCACCCACACCCTGGAAACTGCCCAGAGCTTGGCCCCTGGGAAGGGGGCCTGGTGGGGGCTGTCTCTCTCATGGTCCAGGGCCGAGGCAGCAGAAGCTCTGCTCCCAGCCAGGGAAGAGCATGGGTCCTGGCCCCCTCGGAGGAGGCTCAGCCCCACAGACCTGGTGTAAACCAGCCTCCTCCCGGAAGCCACTTTGGGCCAGCCCAGCCTGTGCCCTGCCTTCCTGGGCTCCCCCAGCTCAGCCGCAGCCCTGCCACCACCCCAGGAGGTTTGCCCCTGCCGAGTAGCACCTTCCTCCCAGCCTCAGGACGGGCCAGCCTCTACTTTGGGCAGCCATGGCCCTCGGTCCCTCCACAGAGCAAGCCTGAGGATGTTCCCATCACACAGATAGGAGCCTGAGACACAGGGATGGACTCTGCTCCTGTGTGGGCAGGCGGGGGTGGGGGTGGGGGTGGAGCATGGGGAGAACTGGCCTCTGAGGAGGGGCTGCACCGAGTGGGGGGGAGGCTGTCAGGGAACTGGGGCTCTCTGCCAAGGCTGGCCAACCAGCAGGCCTCCAGCGTGTGTAGAGGGAGGGGACACTGCTGGCAGGCAGGGTCATTTCCACCCTCCCCCCCACCCCACACCAGCGCACTGGCCCCTGTCCTCCCTGGAACCCCCATGCTGGGCCTCCCAGGCCTGGGCCTGGGTACCATCAGCCCCCTCCAGCCCCATTGGGGATGGGTGCTGGGGAGCAGGGAGTGTTCAGACGCACAGAAACACCTTAGACCAGCCCAGGCCCAGCCCCCCCCGCCCCCCCGCCCTGCAGTCCAGAGACCAGAGAACCAGATGTGGGCAGAGGCGGCCCCTCCGAAAAGTTCACATCTTCACAGCCGGGCCATTTTCCATGTCCTCCGGGCAGCTCTGAAACAAGTTTGTAAAACTGGAATTTTAATAGCTGGCATATTGGCATGTGTGCGTGCGTGCGTGTGCGCGTGTGTGCTGACACACAAGTCTGGGCACCTCTGGCCACTGTTGCTGCTACAGCATCTCAGGAGACGGGTGGACTGGGGGAGTTTCTGGAGCCCACCCAGGCCCACGTCAGGCCACTGTGTGCGGAGGCGAAGCGGAGCCCTCAGGAACTGGGGGCGGGAGGACCACCAGCCTCACCCGAAATGCCTGCCCCGCACACCCCAACACTCACGTGTCCCTTCTCCCATCAGCCCAGAACACGAACGCCTCTGTCAGCTCAGGGTGCTGCAAACCACAGCCATTTATTTCTCACAGGTCAGTGGCTGGAAGTCTGAGACCCCGGTGTCCGCAGGGCCGGTTCCTCCAGGGGCCTCTCCACGGACCTTTAGATGGCGGCCTCCCCCGTCCTTCCTCCGCGTGGGTCTGTGTGCCAACCTCCTCTTCTCATAAGGACACCGGTCATACTGGATTGACATTCTTGTGACACATTTTACCTTAAAGACCTATCTCTAGCCCTGGCTGGTGTGACTCAGTGGGGTGGGCATCGTTCTGAGAACCAAAAGGTCACTGGTTCAATTCCCAGTCTGAGCATGTGCCCCGGTTGGAGGCGTGAGAGGCAACTAACTGATGTTTCTCTTCTCTTTCTCCCTCCCTTCTGCTCTCTCTAAAAACAAATAAATAAAGACTTAAAAAAAAAAAAAAAAAAGACCTATCTCCAGAGCTACAGGGGTACTCTGTAGCTACTCTGAGGCACAGGGGGTTAAGACTTCAGCCTATGGATTTGGGTGGATGCAGCCAGCTCTGACACCCGATGCCAATGCATGGGTTTGCCCTTCATTTGTAACCCTTCACTTTAACTTCCTTGCTTCCTTCATCTGCTGGGCGCCCAGGTGGTGCCCCCCAACAAACACACACTCACATACACTGCCCACCCACACCCAGCACAGGGCCCACCACCTTCGGGTGGACCCCTCAAAGGGGTCCGTGGCCCATCCTGCCTGGGAGGCTTCCCTAGCTCACCCCCAGTTACCACACTCATTGGCCTTGTTCTCCCCCCATCCTGACCCTGTGGTTCTTGCTCAACAATTTGTTGACTGGGGACTGCCTCCATGAGGGCTGCACCAGACCCCAGGGACAGGCTCAGGGACATTGCCATCCTGGGCACAGAGTGGCTAATACGCACTGCCCAGCCCCTCAGGCAGAACCAGAGCTCATGAGGGTGAGGGGCTGGAGAATAACTGGGAAGAATGGGCTGTTTTCACATTTTAGGGTGAACTGATTTACAGGCGGTGAGCTGGGCGATGCACCTTGAGCTGGCTGATGGGGACATCACAGGGAAAACTGTGGTCACTTTTGGACTCCCCTGTAGGCTGGGCGCATCCCCACAGCCCATGGCTCAGTCAGCTCCCCAGTGTCCTCCCTCCCAGCACCTCTGCCCTTTGCCAATTTGCACCAATTCCCCACGGCTGCATCCCCAGAGGCCAGCCCAGTGCCTGGGGACCACGGTGTTCAGACAGTGCCCACCTGGGAATGACCAGCTGGGTGGGGCTGGAGGGACGCCTCCTGTCACCGCCACAGGAAGTCAGGGGGAGAGGCGAGGAGCCGTGGGTGCTCCGAGGGCAGTCTGCAAGGAGACATGGATCCGGGGTTCTGTGTGCCAGGAGATAAGCATAAGACTAAGGCGGAGATTCTGGAGAACACCCACATTCAAGGGGTGACTGCTTGAAGGGGACCCACCCAGGGAAACTGAGGCACAGGCAGTGAGGGAGGAGGCTGCAGCCAGGAGGGAGGGAAGGGTCAGAAGCTAAGGAGGCCAGAATGGTGGCCAAGAAGTGAAGCCACCCGGAGCCCCTGGGGGCCTGCGGTGAGAGGGGTTTCCGCGGAGGGGCTGCTGCTTTGTGCGCCAGTTACCACAGAGCAAGGTCCGCCAACGTCCAGCAGCTTAAACCCCCATCCACGACGCTCGCAGATTCTGTGGGTTGGAAGATGGGACAGAGCGTAGAGGGGACAGCTCAGCCCCACTGCAGGATGCCTGCGGGTCCGCTGACAAGACTCCCCGGGGTGGGCGTGGGGAGGTCACGCAGCCTGGGGGTGTCCTCACTCAAGCTGGTGGCCATGGTCACACTTTATTTTGCTACTGCCATCTTCAGTTAAGCAGGGCAGAGGAAGTGTGCACACACAGGACACTGATGTGAAATCACTCTCAAGATGCTGGGTGGGCCCTGACCAGGCAGCTCAGGTGGCCAGAGAGCTGTCCTGATAAGCCAAGACTGCGGGTTCCATCCCTGGTCGGGGCCCACGCAGGAGCCAACCAACGAGTGTGCACACAATGAGTGTTCCACACAAGTGGAACAACAAATCGATGTTTCTCTCTCCCCCCAGCTCTCTTTCTAAAATCAATCAGTAAGATGCTGTGTGAACAAAGTGTGTGCACATGTGCGTGTGTGGCAGGAGTGCGTGTGTGTAAGAGAGACAGAAAATGGAGCCATCACATGCACATCACCAGCCATCACATCAAAGCCTGGTGGGGGGGCACCCCTGGAGTCGAGCCGTGCACGGCCTCGCATCTGTACTGGCCTGCCCTGGGTGAAGCCCTAGCCCTCCCACAACTGCGGGCTGAGCCAGGCAGGAGCTGTGGCTTCCAAACTTCCCCCTGTCCCCCCACCCAACCCCAAACCACCAAAACTCCCTTCTGGGACCCTCACCTTTCCCCTCTGGCCCCCCTGGTAAGGCTGCTCCGTGGGCCACGCAGGGAAGGCAGTGCCCCCCACCCCAAGCCTGGGGCTGATGTGCACCTCCCATAGACAGGGCAGGGTGGTGGGTGACTGGGTGACTGGGCAGTGTGCCCTTAGATCTGAGACTTTCTGCCGAAAGGGCCCGCCCCTCTTACCTGAGTCACAGAAGTCTTCGGAGGCGGGCAGGGCTGCAGCCTGGAACCCAGAGAGATGAGGTCACAGGTCCAGTTGGCCACAGTCCCGCCGCTCCCTGGGGCTTGGCAACTGAGCTCAGGTTTCTGGGAGCTCACTGCCTAGACTTGGGGACTCGAGAGCAGGTGGGATGCCGTCTGGTGATGCCACATTCCTTTCTGGGCTTCAAGTCCCCGCCACTTGATGGAGAAGCCAGGGGCCTAGAAGACCCTGCCAGAGGACTGGGAGGAAACAGCAAGTTTCCTTTGGGTGAGGGGGACTGTGTGTGCAACAGAGGGGGAAATGACAAGGGGGAGGGGGCAGTGCAGGGAACAGCTGGAGTTCTGAGCCAGTGTGGCTCGGCAAAGGTCAGCTTCCATAGCCGGAGGGCCGCACTAAGGGAGGGCCATGTCACCAGGCCAGACAGCAGACAGCCCCCCACCTCCCAAAATGGCTGACTCCCATTCTCCGCTCTTCCTTGGCCTCTGACCCCTTCAGGCCTATCCAGGCCCTCTGCAGCTGTGTGCATCGATGCCACCTTTGTCACCGTGCACTCCTGGGGCGGTCCCCTCCACACCGCACCCTGAGCAGCAGGTCCTTGGCAGCTCCTTGGCTGGAACGGTTCCCCCAGTGAACCCCCCACCCACAATGGCTTGAGCTGCACCCCAGACCCATGACCTGGGAGTGAAGAGGTGACGGATCCTTTCAAAGTGGGGCCACAAAAGGGACGTCAGCTCCCACTGCAGAAGACCCCAGACTCAAACCTCACCCCCCAGCCCACGGCCATGCCAGTACCCTTACTTAGCTAGGCGACCGGGAAGCCTGGGTGTGGAAAGGGTGCTGGCGGACCCTGGGGACACGGCTGGTGCCGTGGCGAGGGAGCAGGTTCCTGCTCGGCCGTTTATTTACCAGGCCTATGACCTTGGGCAGGGGTGAGCCCTCTCAGAGCTCACTGTCTCATCTCTGACATGCGTTTAAGGGCAGTGCCTCCTTCAGAAGGCTGCTGTGAGGGTCACACATGATGTTTTGTGAAGGGCGCCCGGAGGCCCACCAGCCCTCAGGCCCCAGCCCTGCAGGCTGAGCGCAGGTGGGGAGTGAGGGTGAGGCAGGCCACAGCCCCAGGGAGGGAGTGACCTCGCTGTCGGAGAGTGGCCCAGCCAGCAGGCACCTGGCCTGACCTATTGATCTGTGCAGGGCCGGAGGGGCACAGGCTGCCTGGGACGCTCAGAGGCCTGGGGAGAGGCTTGCTGAGCACAGCCAAGGAGACACAGGACACTCCCACAAAGACTTCTACTGCGAAGCCACCGAGTTGGGGGGGCGGTCGCAGCCCTAGAAATAAAGGGGGGACATCTGGGCCTGTCACCCTAACCCTGAGCAGCCATCTGCATGGGTCGGGGAGCAGCAGCACCGCCCCACCTAGTCAAGGCAGCTGAGCAGGCACCTGGGGCTCAGGGGTGCACCGGCTCTCCCTTCCTTCAAAGCCCCAGGCCGGAGGCCCCTTAGGGGTTCAGGTCAGTGCTCCTACAGGTGTGCACAGCACCCCTGCCCAAGTCCCCTCTCAGCACTTCACCCCTTCAACCCTTTGAGGGTGAGAGTGAAGCCTCTGCCTTGGTTTACCGGAGAGCACCTGGCAAGGTGGGTGCGGGAGAACAGCAGCGGCTTCCCCCTGGAAACCCTCCTGTGTGGAGATGCGAGGGGATGGAGACCAGGGTGATCCGGAGGGGTGGGCAGACCTACCTGGGCCTTTTTGTTCCATGGGCCCTGATTTCCGTGGGTTTGGTGAAGCCAGAGATGGGAGGCGGGAGGCTTCTATTTTCCAGAACACTCCAGCCCTCAGGGTGCCATCTTAGTGAGCCTTCTCCTTCCTGTGCCTCAGTTTCCTCCTCCTGCCAGCAGACACCTGCCAACCTTTCCATGAGCACTGAAGTCACAGCTGGGAAGCCTCGGGGCTCCTCCAGGAAGACGGGTCATAAACCCCTCCCAGGCCTGAGTATCTTCATTTGGCCCCAGGTCCCAAGCATGACAGGGCTGAGTCACCCTGGAAGAATGGGGCCTCTTTCCTCTCCCTGGAAACAGGAGCTGAGGTCTGGGTCCCCCACGCTGGAGAGGGCTCCCCTACCCCCAGCTGGCAGGCTATCAGGCCCCTGCCTCCCCTCAAACTCCTCCAGCCCCTTCCTCTCCTCGTCCGCATGCCTCTGCCTGAAGAGCCTGTGCAGTAGGCTGTACCTTCTAGGTCTGTGTAAGTGCACTCTAAGATGTTCGCACAACGACAAAATCACCTAACAACACGTTTCTTTCTTCTTTTAGAGAGGGGGGAGGAGAGGGAAAGAAACATCGCTGTGTGAGAGAAATGTCGATCCGTTGCCTCTAGCACGCCCCCAGCCAAGCCCCAGGCCTGAAACCCAGGTTTGTGCCCTGACCGGGAATCCAACTAGGGACCTTTCGCTTTGTGGGACAACACCCAGCCCGCTGAGCCACACCGGTCAGGGCTCTAGTGACACATTTCTCAGAACCCATCCCCATGCTTAAGCGGCACACACCTGTAAACATAAAGCGCCTCCCTGTGACCCAGCACACACGGGGCGCTCAGCCAAGGCTGGCTTCGTGCACATGCCTTCTCTCCTCTCTCCACGCTCCCGGGCAGACGGGCACCCTACTTGGGGTGGGCACCCTGCTTGGGGTGGGCCCGTGATGGGTACTCATGAGTATGGCCCAACCTCTGGTGGCAGAGCCTGGCCCACTGGGACCTCCCAGAGCCCTCAGGGTCCTTGGTCATTGGTTTAAGGGCAGGACCCCACCCTGCTGTCCTGAGCATGCATAAACCCTTTCAACCCTGTGACAGGCCTGTGAGGTGAGCAGTCTCTAACCACACTTTTCCAGATGAGAAATGTAAACATTAAGAAGGAACTTGTCAAGGTAGCACAGACACAGAGAACTGGGCTGGGACCTGAATGCAGACTGGCTGGCTCTGGCGGCCTGAGCTACTTCTTCGCACAGTCCCTTGAGGTCAAGGAGATAAAGGCAGCTGGCTTTAAAATGGCCACAATTGCCATGGACTGAGTAAAGAGACCCCTAGGGTCTCGGCTCCCTAGATACAAGCCAGACCAGTGCCGGGATGCAGGGCGCCTGCATCTCTCCCGGATCTTTCCTGTCTGTGCCTCATCAAACCCTACCAGGGACCAGTGGGCCCACAGACCACCGGCACACCATCCCCAGGACACTCACCCCACTGGGGCTGTGTGGGCCCCGAGGAAAAGCCGCCTTTGCTCACAGGCTCTGTGCGGGCTCCAGGGGCCCTGGATGGAGACCCAGCTCCTCACTCACCAGCTCTGTGACCTTGGGCGAAGTTCCTTAACCTCTGTGAGCCTCCATTTGCCCATCTATAAAACAGTTGCAACGTGCTTGTCCTGGTTGGTGCAAGAATGGCAGATAGCATGCAGAAAGAGCTCTCGTGAGGTGGTCGCCCAATAGATGGCGGAGATGTTTATTAGCCTTTTAGAATGCAGGAATGCAGTGTGCGGGGAAGTGCCGGAGGAGCAGGCCCCCGGGCAGGGAGGGGGGTCATAAGAGCTGCGCACTGGGATCGGCGTGCTGGACAAGGGAGGAAGCAGAACACGTAGCACGTGCTAGGAGTAGCAGTAGCCAAGGGAGAAAGGCGGGAGTGAAAACCGACTTTCGTGGCCTGCTCACTGAAATGCCAGGAACTGGGCCGGACCCTCTCCGGCCACAAACGCAGCCAGTCCTCCAGGTAACTCACTCTGTAGAGAAGACCCTAAAGCTTGAAGTGTTTAATAACCCGCCTGAGGCTGTGCAGAGGCGAGGGTCAGAGAAGGAGCTCCCACAGGTGGATGTTTAGCCCAGAGGCCGGGGCAGCTCTCCCACCGGGTGAAGCGTGTACCCTGGGAGGAGGTAGGATGCAAGCAGGACCCTGGAGATGGGGCCCTGTAGATCGTCATTGAAAAAACAAGGCAAATAGCCCTGGCCAAGTGCTTAGTTGGTTAAAGCATCATCCCGATACACCGAGACTGAGGGTTCGATGCTGGGTCAGGGCACACAGGCAAAGCCCGACCTTCTCAGGACTAGTGCAAAGGAAAGCGAGGACATGATTACTGTGACGTTGGGCCAGTGGCCACCCTTGGTGGGACCGGAAGGGGTCTGAGACTGAGAGGGGTCCCAGGTGTGGGGTGGCTTCTGGGGTCCTAGAGATACTCCCCTGACCCGTGGGCTGGCTGCAGGCCTCTCCTTTACAACTCTGTACTCAGCTGCACGTTGGTCCATGCCTCTTCCGTGATGAGAAAGGGTTTTGAAAAGAGGAGGGAAAGCCCCACAGCAATAGGACCCGGGGAAGGGAGCCCAACCACGAATACGCAGGAGGCTTGATGATAGGGATGCAATTTTGAAGATTCTGAGGAAAGATTCAAGGAGGGAGAGAAACCAGTCAGCCGGGCAGCACTTTCCACGTGGTTTGCTTTCGGGATGGTGGCGGTGTTTGCGTGTGGTAGAGAGTGCTGTTTACAATTATATTGTCTTGTCTGTGCTCTGACAGATGTCCTCACATTTCCCCCTTGCCCAACTCCACCTAACCCCCACCTAGGCAATCCTCACATCTGCTGTCCATGTCCTTAGGTCTTGCATATAGAGAACTCTTAATAATGGGGAAAACGCCAAGTGATTAGCAGATAAAGGAAAGCTGAGGGCCCTGGCTGAGTGGCTCAGTTGGTTGGAACATCATCCTGTACACCAAAAGGTTGTGGGCTCAACTCCCGGTCAGGGCACATGCCTAGGTTGCGGTTTCAATCCCTGGTCAGGGCACACGTATGGGAGGCAACCAATCAATGTTCCCCTCTCTCTGCCTTCCTCTCTCTCTACAAAAGTAAAATAAAGTAAAACATATCCTCGGGTGAGGATAAGGGGAAGCCCTGGTGATTACTCCTGAGTGGGGTGGCCTTCAGGGAGGGAGGCTGCCTCTGCTGGCCCACCTTCCAGAGGCGCCTCTCAGAGGCCCAGGAGCTGAGGCTGGCATCTCTGGCACATTTACCCTGAGGAATGGCACTAGGGGGTGTGGGGCATCCAGAAGTAAAAGTAAAACCTTTGGCTACTTGGAAACTGAAAGCGGTGGGGGGCAGGGGTGGGGGAGGTGGGGGGGAGACAAAGACAAATGACACACCCTAGGAACATATGTAAAATGTAAGGGGTTTGGATCCTGAATCTATACATTAAAACAAACAAACGGCCAACCCAATAGAAATATAGGCAAAAGTTAGGAAGAAGTTCCAAAAGAAAATAAAATGATCCATAAACACTTGAAAAGATGCTTAATCTTTCCAGTAGTCAGAGAAAGTGCAAACTGACACCAATGAGATAGGATTTTTCCTCGGTCAGTTTGGAATAAAAGTAAAAGATTGATAACACGGCGTGTTGGGAGAGGTGTGAGAAGCAGCGAGCAAGCCGAGCAAGCTGTCCGTTTGAAAGTAAGTAGGTGCTGCCTTTGGAGGTTCATGTAGCAACAGCTACCCAGCACTTCAGTCCACCCGCCCAGCCACCCCCCTCCCCCACCGCGTCTGGGAAAACATCGCGCAGAAGTACTTGCACAAGCTCACAAGGATGGTTTTGCAAAGAGGGTGGTGCATTTGAGTTAGCAACAAATTAGAGGCACCCCAAATGCTCATCAATCGCAGGTTGCTCCCCTAAGCTGTGGCGCCTCACACCGAGCATCTCATTTGTGGCGAGGGATTGGCAGGCTTTTGTGCTGGTGAGAGAACAAGCAGGTCAGGGAGGGACATGTAGGAGGTGAGCCCACGTCTGTGGACACAAACGGATCGCAGCTGAACGACTATGACGACAACGGAGAGGGGAACAGCGAGCTGGCTTCAGGGAGAGAAGTGGGAAGGAGGCGTGGCTGCAACAGGGTGGATGTTCTTTTCTTATTTAGATACTTTTGTGTTGTTTTAGCATTTTTTCAGACAATATGCATTATTTGATATTAAAGAAAAACTGAAAATAAAAAGATGTGATCTCGAGAGAGCCAGCTAAAGCTGTCAGCTTTAGGTAATTTGGTTGGTGTCCGCGAGGAATGGTGGGAAGCCGAGGTGAGGTGAGGGGTTATTGGCAGCAACAAGGCAGTGCCCCAGTCTTTCCTCCCTTCTGAGCCACATCTGGCCCCTCTGCAGGACAGCAGGACAGCCACCCCCTTCAAACCCCCCACGGGCTGGGCTATGGGCCTCAGCAGGAAGCAGGCCGCCTGATGCGGAGACTGCTGGCCCCTGCTTCTGGCCCCAGAGCCACCAGGAGGAAGCCCCTGAACGGGCTGGCTCTCCAGCTCCAGCCCCTCCAGGTTTCTCCCCTGCCCAGCCTAAGCCTCTTGCCCAAACCCACTGCTGGGGCTGGCCCCTCGGCCTCTGGGTTCCCTTTCCCAGCACGGTGGCTGGTGAACCCTAATTGCCCTGAAGGTGTGCAGTGCCTTTTGCCCATGACCCTGCCATTCTGTCAGGGCCTAGAAGGTTGGACCCAGGCTTTATTTACAAGGAAGAGGATGCACATGTGGGCACGAGGGTGGCGATCTGCCTCTTAGAGACCACAGGTCCCCCCAGTCTCCACCAGGCCCCATACTCCACAGTTGGTAGCATGGGTGGCCAGATGGGCAGAGAGCCCAGCTGTGGGAGGTTCAGGTGGGGCAGGGACTGGGAGAGCCAGTGTCCTCTGCTCCCTTGCAGTGCTCAGCCTTCCTTGGGAACTGCTGGACCCTGGGCTGGCCAGGGCACTGCCCCTCAGAGAAGCCAGCAGCTCATCACTCTGCCCCTGCCCCTGCTCGCCACCGCCCCACAGCTCTTGCCTTTGTGGCAGGTGAGGGTGGAGCACCAACCCTTTCCTGCAGGATGGTGGACACTGCCTCCCTGAGGAGCCACCCCATGCACACCCGTGCCCCTCCCCACTCCCCTTTCCAGGGGCCCCCCATTTTCTTCAAATGTGTTGACTTTTTTTAAATTGTAGAAATACTTGTTGTCTTTGAGTTCAAACCGTGGCGAGTATATAAGTTGAAGTTGGAAACCCCTCACACTGCCTCCCACTATCCAGAGGTCACCCCTCTAAACGGTGAACCCTTCCAGAGGTTTCGCCTGGCAGGAGTGTTCGGAGAAGCATTCTTCGTCCGTTCCTGGGTGTGACCGAAGTGCGTCCGTGTCCCACTGCCTCCAAAACTGGCCCCTGTGCCTGGGGTTTGGGGTCCTGAGTGGTGGGTCCCACCCGGCACCCATCACTGTTGTCCCGTGTTCCTTCAGTGGCTGTTGGCTGAGTGCGTGCTCTGGGCAGACATTGGGAGGATGGACAGCAGACGGACAGACAGACTCCAGTCCTCTGGGAGCCTGAATTCCAATGAGGGAGACTTGTCTCTCCCCCCAATCAGCCCTGTCTCCACACCTGACCCTCTGACTTTGCAAATTCTCCCCACCCTTTACACCCAGCTCTTCCTGATTATCCCAGCGCACCCGATCTCTCTCCTCTCCCAAACTTCTCCCTACTAAGCTGCGCCCTGCGTTTCAGTTTTTGCTATGCAGTCCCCTTTGTCCTCTGAGAGAGACAAGCACCTAGGATATGCCAGGTTCCGTGACACAGAGTAAGACCCATCGGTTCAATGTCCTGTAATTATCGAAACCCTACAAAGTTTGCTATGGCCGTTTAACATCTGAGGAAACAGAGGCACAGAGCGATCACAAGCCCAGCTCAAGGTCACACAGGGATTAGAGCGGAGGTCTGCCTGAGACCTAAGCCCTGGATGGGTCTGCAAACCCTGCCACAGGAAGGGAGGCCGTGTCCCATGGCTACGAGGACGCCCACCCTGGGGTGCCCAGGGCAGCCCGATTCCAGACCTTCTGACCGCATGTTGTCTGTCCTCAGAGCCTGGTATCGGCTAAGGGGGTGTGGATTTTGCAGGGGCCCCCGCTCATTGCCAACCGCAGGAAGAAGAGAAAGGGGTCTGTGAGCAGAGAAATGCCAGGTGGCGAGGAGGGAGTGGGAGGCGAGGGGCTGGCCTTTGGGCTCTGCCGGCGCGGAGGAGCCACCGCCACCAGGCGTGTTTTGACACGTCGCGCTCCAGGGAGGCTGTCATTATTTTCAGCAAGGGTTTCCTAACGTATCATTAATGATCGCTTCCCCGCCCGCTGCAGGAGGCGGTTGCTTGGAGACTGGGTGAAGGGGCACATTCTCTAAAGGGCTGCATGAGAATCCAGAGAAAGCCGGGCGGTGGCCGACCGCCACCCAGCCTGCCTCGCCCCCAGCGCCCCCCTTGCCACCAGCAGACTCCAAGGAGCCAGGCGGTCCCTCTTTTGTGCTCTTACCCACAGATGCCAGGTCCTCAGTCAGTTGGGTCCTTGATTACTTCCCCCCCCCCTTTTTTTTTTTTGGTATGTACCCTTCAGAATACCAGTACTTTTTCTTTAATAGTGAAGTTGATATGTGTTCTCTGACATATGTTAAAAGTTTTTTGTTTTTTTAATGAGCTGTATCAGAGTAACATTGGTTAATAGCATCACCTAAGTTTTTAGCGTGTGCCCCTGTAACACAACAGCCAGAGCCTGCGTTGTGCACCCACCCCCCGAAGTCCACTCTCCCTCCCTCGCCACGTTCAGGGTGGGGCACAAGGAGGTTTACAGTGATGAGTACACGGAACACCAAGTTTATTTTTGTATTATTATTTATTAATTATTGTATCATTTTCCATATGGACAACTATAAACCTAATTTTGACCCCCCCATATTTGACCCCCTTAACCCTCTTAATCCTCCCTCTTCCCCTTTCCTATTTAGGAACTACAGTACTGTTTATCCATGAGTCTGTTTGTTTGATTTCATTTGTGTGTTGCTTTTTGTTTTATACCCTACGAGTGAAGTTGTATGGTTCTTGGCCTTTTCCATCTGACTTACTTCATTTAACACGATTCTCTCAAGACCCATCCATGCCATTGCGAATGGCAACATTCCGTCTTTCTTATGGCTGCATAGCACCCACTGCACATGTGTGCCCCGTCAGCTGTGTCCAGTCTTCGGTCGAACGACACTTGGGCTGTTTCCACATCTTCACTATTACGCACAATGCTGTATGTTGTGAACATAGGAATATGTGTTTTCAAATTTTGGAAGTAGATACCCAAAAGAGGGATTTTTCGAGTCATATGGGAATTCTATTCTTAAGTTTTTAAAAGATTTTATTTATTTGTTTTTAGAAAGAAGGGAAGAGAGGGAGAAAGAGAGAGAAGAAAAAAATCAATGTGTGGTTACCTCTCACGCGCCCCCTACTGGGGACCTGGCCCACAACCCACACAATGTGCCCTGACTGGGAATCAAACCGGTGACCCTTTCGTTCGCAGGTCTGTACTCAATCCACTGAGCCGCACCAGCCAGGGCTCTCTATTCTTAATTTTTTGAGGAGCCTCTATACTGTTTTCTGTAGCGGCTTTGCCAATTTACATTTCTACCAGCAGTGCATGAGGGTTTCCTTTTTCGCACAACATCCTCAACACTTGTGATTACTTGTCTTATTGATGATGGCCATTCTAACTGGTGTGAGGTGGTATCTCTTTGTGGTTTTGATTTGCGTTTCCCTAATAGCTAGTGAAGTTGAGCATCTCTTCACATATCTGTTGGCCATTTATATGTCTCCTTGGGAAAGGTGTCTGTTCATACCCTCTGCCCATTTCTTAATCAAAACTTTTTGATTGCTGAGTTGTATGAGTCCTTCATACATTTTGGTTATGAGCCCTCATCAGAGGTATTATTTGCATCTGTCTTCTCCCAGTTGGTCAGCTGTCCCCTCCGTGCTGCAGTATCATGAGACTGTGTGTTACCTCCTGCTGAAGGGACAGCAGCGGCCTTTTGTGGGGACGTGTACAGGGCGTCTGGGAGTAGCTGCCTGTTATCAGGGAAACAGCAGAAGCTTCAAAATCAGAAAGACGCCAAACACCAACCCCTCTAGCTGGGCAAATTTTAGCAAAATGTTTAACTTTTTTGAGTTCAGTTCTCAATCCATAAAACTATTCTCCTCCCAGGACTCAAGATCTAGATCCTTCTTCCCTGGAGAATGGACCCTCACCCAGGGGCTCACTGCTCTGGGTGGCAGGGAGTGTGTGATTCCACAGGAGGTACAGGGCACAATCGTGGAGTGGGGCCCCAGCGATTCTTTTCTAAAGGAACTTAACTATGAATCTGTTATTGTAGACTTGTTGCTAGAATAACTGGGAGGTATCATGTTGGTTTGATATTTATGTCAATTTTGAGGTCTGAATTTTATTACAGAAAATGTAATTCATTGATTATTTTGTGCTTTTTTATTATCTGGCCAGCTTTGTATTGTACTTCAAAGCTGACAATTGATCTGAACGTTGAAGGAAACCATCAACAGGTGAGAGGCAGCCTGGCAGATGGGAGAAAATAATTTCAAGTCATATCTCAGGTAGAGAGTTAGTATCCAGAGTATACAAAGACCTCTGTCCCACTGCCCCTCAGAGAAGCCAGCAGTATGACTTAACAGTCAAAAAACCAAGTAACCCAGTGTCAAAAGCGGGAAAAGGACCTGCATAGATATTTCTCCATAGAAAATATATAAATAGCCAACACATATATGAAAAGATGCTGAGTTGTTGGAGAAATGTAAGACAAAATCACACTGAGCTATCACCTCTCACCTGTTAGCACCAGTGCAATTCACAAAGAAAGAGAGGAGAGGAGAGGAGAGATGAGGGGAGGGGAGGGGAGGGGAGGGGAAAGAGAAGTGTTGGTGAGGACATGAAGAAATTGGACATTTTTGGCATGGCTGGTGGGAAAGTAAATTGGTGTGGCCACTATGGAAAATAACACAAGATGACTCAAAAACTCAAAAATACAACTGCCATCTTAAACTATTAAAAATTAAATAAATAGCCCTAGTTGTTCTGGCTCAGTGGATTGAGTCCTGGACTGTGAACCAAAAGGTTGCTGGTTCAATTCCCAGTCAGGGTACATGCCGGGATTGCAGGCCAGGTCCCAGGTTGGGGGCATGTGAGAGGCAACCAATCCATGTATCTCTTGCACATTGATGTTTCTCTCCCTCCCTTCTCCCTCTCTAAAAGTAAATAAATAAAATCTTTTATTAATTAAACAAACAAGATAACTAAATAATAAAATAAATTAAAAAATAAAAATAGACCTGCCATCTGAGCCGGTAATCCCACTTCTAGTGATATACCCAAAAGAACTGAAACCTGCAGGGTCTCGAGATATTTGCACACACGTGTTCACAGCAGCGTCATTCCTAAGAGCCAAGAGGCGGGAGCAGCCGCATGTCCGTCCGCAGGTGCCTGAATAAAGGAGACATGGTGTGTATGCAGCAGGGAATGTTACTCAGCCTTAACAAGAGAAGGAAATCACATCGCAGGCTACGAGACATGGATATCAGCCTCAAGGACATTATGCTGAGTGGAAGAAGCCGGTCACGGAAGGACACATACTGCGGGATTCCATCCGTATGAAATGCCTGGAGTAGTCGCAGCCGCGGGAACAGGAAGAATGGTGGCCACGGGAGCGGGAGTGGGGAGCCGCCGCTGGGCAGGCTTGGGGTTCCCGCCGTGCGGGAGGAAGGCGTTCTGGGGATCTGAGGCACAGCGCTGTGCATACAGCTGACGCCACCACACTGCACCCTTAATCGTGGCTGAAAGGGTGCATTTTAATTGTGTTCTTTACCACAACGAAAAATAAAAAGCTCACCCATGAACAAACTCTGACAGTTTTCATGGGTAGCCTAGGCTTGCTTGTTTGGGTGTGGTGCTCGATGCTAGGGATCTACCCCAGGCCTTGGCTGTATTTTCAAACCCCAGCAGCCAACTTTTCCTTCCACTCTCACCGCTCACCACCCCAAGGAGGCCCTGCCTTCTTCCACCCCAGTCTGGGTCCAGCACCTTTTAAGGTATCTTCCCACCACCCTAGAGGGCCACATGTGGCCATACACGGGAGCCTGGCCATGGGCACGGCACACGGTAGGCTGGCAACCGAGACGTGATGCCTGGCTGAGGGCCTGGGGGCCTGAGGAACATGGGCTCTGATGTCCCAGGCAGCTCAGCTCAAGTCCGAAGAGAGCACTGGGGTGTCAGAGACCAGCAGCTGGGTGGGGAGGTGACGCGGGGCTGGAGCCCCTGGCTCTGAACCTTGGCTGCACACTAGAACCTCACCGTTACATCAGGTCCACATGTTTTATAGCTTCCAGTGTGGGGCCAAGGTTGAGAACAGCTGTCCCAGAGAATGGACTGATGTGTGATCCCATGAGGCCAAGGCCTGGGCCCTTCCTGAGCCCCTGCCTCTCAACTACACCCGACCTTGGTCAAGGACTGGCAGGCAGGCGCCAAGGGTCCCGCCAGGGATTCCAAAGGCTGTCATACATTCCCCATCACCCCACCCGGAGCCAGGGGTGTGACATCACGTTCGGGGCCCTGCGTCTCTGCCAGCGTCTCTGGTAATGGCCACAGAGAGGCAAGGGCCCGCAGCAGGAGGGAGAAGGCCGTGAGTGCACGCAGACTCCCTCATCCCCTCTCTCACGGTGGCCCCATAAACAGGACCAGGCTATTTTAGGGGAATAAGATCAAATGCGGGTATCAGTTCCCCCAGCTACTTTTGACCCGGTGCTTTTGGTTATTTCTGTGAGGGCGCAGCCTGCTGACACCCCACGTCACCGAGCACTCTGGTTCTGAAATTAAATGTGCGCCTGCCTGAAAGAAGGAGTGTGAATTCCTATAGCATAGACGGTTGCCTGGCAACCGCAGTGTCAAGGCCAAAACACAGGCCAGGACAGGATGGGCTCCGGAGAAGCTCAGGTCTCCAAAGTGCCAACTCAAACCCATGACGGTCTCAAGGGTCTCCACCTCTCGGATCCCAATCCTCGCCCAGGACAACGGGGGGCCTTTAGCCACCCAGAGAGGACACGCTGCGCAGCTGAGGGGTTTGAGCCTCAGCGTGCCTCCTCGTCTGGGCCCTGCACCTGATTTCGATTTGTAATTCTGTATCATTATTCTTAAGGAGACACTCTCAAAAATTGTGTAAGTTTCAGGTTCCCCCCCAAATCTGAAGCAACCACTGACCTCTTACCACAACAAAAGAAAAAAAATGATGCATACCCAGGTCAAATTCATTTACGATAAACACCACCAGTGAAAATTCCACTGAACAAAATTTTGGTCAAACAGCCAATTAAAATCAGTTCTATGTATGTCATTGGGAACAGGCAGCCACCTAACCCAGCCCATTTTCAAGATGGGGAAACTGAGGCTCCAAGAGGTAAGATGGCTTGCCCCAAGCCCTTAAGAGAGCCGCAGCAGAGCCCCCTGTTTGTCAGCGGGCCCCCTTTTCGGCTTCCAGCCCCAGCCGCCGGAGCTGGTAATGTGGGGAATGGACCTGCAATTATTTTGAAGAGCATGCCTGAGAGGTGAAACAGGCAGAGCACAAAGTGGCATTTTTATTATTCTTGTGATGTCATCACTCCGAGAGGCTTATCGGTGCACACATCTCCCCACCCCAACAAAGACAGCTTCAGAAAAGATAGCCCTGAAGCAAGCTGTTTGTTTCGGGAGTTGCTTAGCAAGGAGAGGCGTCTGCTCTCCAGATTCTAAAACTGTAGGTGTCGTGGGCAGTGAAGGCTCCCAGGTCTTGCTGGCCCCGGCCAGGCTGCGGTGTCCAGGGGCTGGGGGGTGGGGTGGTGCCCAAAAAGAGGAGGCGGAAGCCTAGACCAGCTGGGGGGGGGGGACCAGAGAAAGGCTTTATTCTCCAAGACTAGCCCAACCCCAGTGGTTTCTAGAATCTTCTGCCCCAGCCTCCTGGTCCTTGCCCACAAGCCTACTTCCTAAAATGGCTTCCCCTCCCTTGTGCTGATTCACCCACCTTCCAGGAAAGGAGCCCTGGAAGGGTCCTTAGAGGCCATCCAGGCCTGTGGCTTTTCCGGTGAAATCTCAAGGCCGCGTGCTGCTGGATTCTCAGGCCCCCTTTGGGGTTTTTGGACTGCCAGGCTTTTTTCCTTGAAAACCACTGCTCTAGGTCCTGTCCCTTGGGGACTTGCTGGGCCAGTGGCTTTCAGAGTGTGGTCCCTGGACCAGCTGCATCAGCAGCACCTGAAGACTTTCTAGACAAGCAGACCCTCAGGTCCTGCCCCAGACACCAGCTGAATCTGCAGCTCTGGGGGAGGTGCCCATCAGTCCGAGTTTAAACAAGCTTTCTGAGTGATTCCGACGCACCCAGAATCTGAGAGTCCCAGTGCTAGATGGAACACTCCACGAAACCAGGGGTCCACTTGCTTTGTTTCTTGACTCTGAAGCAGAGCTAGTAGGTGCTCAATAAATGTTTGTGGAACGTGAACAACTGGAAACGGCTTAGTGGATCTCTGCTGACATCCACACTGAGCAGGCCTGTGAGGGAAGGGGTGGTGAAGGGGACGCAAATACCATGGAGGAAGGAACAAGGGCCAAAGCCTCCCTGGCTGGGGCTGCTGGAGGGCTTGGCAGGCCATCCCTGTGGCTGCAGAGCCTGTGTGCTGAGCCCTGCTGTCTCTGTCTGAGGACAGCTGGCTTAGCAACGGGGAGGTCCTCTATTCTTATGCTGTCTTCATTCATCCCATCTTTTATAAAAACAGCCTTCTTGGTTTTCGGGACGTGAAAGAGCAGGAAATGAAGGGACCGATCATCCCTAAGTGGGGACTAGCCCATCAGTGTTTGGAGCAGAGGAGCCGATGGTGGACGCGTCTGACGACCCAAAGTCCAGCTCTGGGCTGGCATTGCGGTCTGCCTAGTCGCGCCCAGCATCAAGAGGAAGCGCAGGTGGGCTCAGAAGGGGAGGCCAGACTCAGGGTCCCACGGCTTCTCCCACAGTCTCCGTCTGAGTCCTCGGTCTCCCAGCAGCCTCTCTCGGGCTCCTCAGCTGTGCCACGTTAAGGCAACAAGCACGTGCTGTCCCCACCTACTGCAGGCTGGTCCCCACTCTGTGCAGCAGGGACGTGGGGACACTGCAGGGCTTGGGTTCGGGCACAGACCCCAGCCCCACGAAGGGGTGGTCTGAGCACTGAGAGCAAACGCAGGCCCGCAAAGCGGTCTGAGCAGCACCCAGGGAAGAGGGCCGGGGCCTTTGCAGGGCGGCCTTCTACAGAGGGGTCGGCGGGAGGACAGGGCAGGGCCTTGGGAAGTGGTGAGGAACAGGGTGTGGGGGTCGGGGTTCTCCTGAGAGGCGGGTCTCAGAGGGCTTGCGGTGGGGCAGTGCTGAGAACGGCTCACGGGAGCGGGGGCTGTGGGGGCTCAGGCAGGTGGGTGGCTGTTCCGGAGACGTGACAATGGTCCCTGCTGCCTACACACTTCCAAACCCTAAGAGCACACCGCGTCATGCCGCTCCTCCCCAGACCCCCCAGACGGCCAACCACCTCCAGGCCCAGCCACCGGCCAAGGTTCCACAGACGCCGTGCAGCCCAGCTCTTCTCTCTGGCTTGGTCATCCTAGCAGGAGCCCCCCTCCACGTTTGCACGGTCACGGCCACTGCGTGGAGGGTGGGGGCCGAGGGGGGACAGGGTCGGGGAGCAGAAAGCGCCTTGGGAATACTTCTGCATAAAGAACTCACTATTTCAGCTTCGTGACTGGACCGAAAGCCAAATATTAACTACAGTTTATTGAAGGGAAAGAATAGATGTATTAATCCCTCTTTATCCTTTTGCCTGTTTGTCTGCCCCTTGCCATTTGTGAAGCTGTGCGTGGGTGTGAGTGTCTGTGTGTGCCCATCAGAAACAGAACACACGCAACCGCACACGCAGACGGTACGGGGGCCTTTCAAACGCGGTACAGCCACTCCGTTCGTCGAACCTCAGAAATGACTGCTCTTCGCATTTTTACGGGGTGGGGTGGTGAGGCATGTCCCCTGCACATGCCGGCTCCCCTGAGGACAGAAGAGAACATCATACTTTATTTTATGACCAACAGGTCATTCGTCTATATCTGCTCTTTAAAGCCACTGAGGACATTTTGCCAATCACTAGGAGAAACTAAATAAACAGAGCCAAACAGTGTCAGCTCTCTGCAGCTGAGTAATTATGAGGAATTCCTCTTTAAATAGAAGTTTAAGTAAATATAGAAAGATCACTTTACAGAAGGCAGCTCGGGAAGAGATGGGGGGTGTAGCAAATGTGAGACCCCTTCTGGGTCCAGGAGACGACGAAGATGAAGTTCTGGAGAAACTGGAGCCAGGACACTTGCCTCCCACCGCCTGCACCTCTCCGGCCGGAGGGCCAGTGAGCGGCGGGGCGGCGTTGCTTCAGTCTTCATGTTGGTGGTGTTCAATGTCAGACGCTTCATTCATAAAAATGGCTCCTATTCTGGGCCTGGGACCACATCCTTGGCCCTGAAGATTCGCTCATCTGAGGGTCTGTCTGTCCTTCTTGGTCACTGCTAAGTCCTCAGGGAGGAATAGGGGTGTGGACAATAGGTAGACCATGGGAGCTCAGCTGCACACTCGAAGTCATTGGTAATACTGAATAATTAATTAATAATACTGCTGGGTGCTAGGTAACCAATGGACCCGTCAAAGGAAACAGTGTGGCCCGGACCTGGGGGGGCGGAGCGCCCTGGAGACCGATGCCAACTCAGAGAGGCGGGGGAGGTGAAGGCATCTCGGATGCAGTCACTGGGTGAGTGAAGGTGCAGAGGTCAGGACGTGTCAGGTGGAGGTAGGGGGGAAGACCAGACGGCATGGCTGGGCAGAAGGAGCTCGCTGGGAGCAGTGGGACAGCGCCAGAGAGGCGAGGGCACGCTCCACCCTGACGTCGGACAGAGGGGCCCTGAGCACTAGCCACACCCCCTCACCTACCAGGGAAGCAATTTGAGGGCGTCTCTGCCGGCAGCTGTTGAGAGCTGGGATCCCCTTTGGCCCTACGCTGTCAGAGCCCCGGGCGCCGAATCTGTTGGGTAAGGGGAAATAGCGGAGTGTTCCTTCACCCGCAGCCAGTTCTGGGCCCCACCACCTGCCAGGCCAGGTGCTGGGAAAGCGCAGGCAGAGCTGAGCACAGTGGGGACCAGAGGACACAGAGAAGCTTGCTGGGTGACTGGCCCCCCTGGAGCAGAAAAGTCACATTCAAAGAGCCCCCAGCTCCCAGCATGGGGGGCAGTGCCCTATGGAGTCCCCTAGTCCTTAGCCCCAGGAGTCTGTGAAGCCCCCCAAGGGGTTTATTGAAAAATGACTGGGCCTCCACTCTGTCAGGCAGATTCAACTTCCGCCCTTAGGTAAATGCCTCCTGGAACCTCCCAGCCTCGGGGCCCTGCCCTCCTCCCCCGCCACCAGGAGCCGAGATGATGCCACCTAAGTCCGGCCGCATTTCCGGGCACAACAGAGCTGTCCGCCCCACCTCGCACCTTCCCCGGTCCTGCGCCTCTGCTTTCCCAGCCGGCATTTTATTATGAACTTATTTTTAGAATTTTGAACATATAGCAAAGTTAGAACCATTTGACGGGGCACCTGTTCCCTCACCACCTAGACTGTCCGTGAACAGACCACTGTACCGGCTCACCATCCATCTCTTGTCTCCTTTCCATCGGTTCCCGACTGTGCCAGACACGTGTCGAAGTGCATTTCCCCCTGCAAACTCCAGCGTGTGCGTTGGTCACTAGAGCTCAATGTCTGTTTAAAGTATGTTTTCTTTTGCTATAAAATATACATATAGACAACAAAGTGCATGCATGTTGAGTGTAACGTTTGCTGAGTTTTGACAAGTGAATACGCCATGTAACCCAAACCCCAAGATACAAACACGAGCTCCCCCCAGAAAGCCTCTCGTGCTCCTGACTTGAGAAGCCTCCTCACCAAGCTCTCCCCTGAGACCCACGGGCCAGGCGCCCGCGGCAGACTCTGCCAGCGGATCCCACAAAAGTCCCCAACCCGGGGCAGGCTGCCCACCAGAGGACATGTGTGATGATCTCTCAGCCTTCGTGTGAACATTCTGGGGTCCCCTCTCAGGGTCCCGAATTCCCTGCGGGTCATCACAGGAAGAGTCGTCACCTTGAAAGCCAGAGAAAAAGGTGTGCCCTGGCCCTGGCTGGTTAGCTCAGCTGGTTGGACTGTCGTCCTAACATGTCAAGGTTGTGCGTTCAACCTCTGGTCAGGGCACCCACGAGAGAGTCAGCCAAGGATGCGTAAATAAGTGGAATAACGAAGCAATGTTTCTCTCTCTTTCTCTCTTCCTCTCTTCTTCTCTGTAAAAATCAACAAATAAAAATTTTAAAAACAAGAAAGAAAATGATGTGGCCTGGCTGGCGTGGCTCAGTGGATTGACTGCCAACCTGCAAACCAAGGGATTGCCAGTTCCATTCCCGATCTCCCGATTGGGGCACATGCCTGGGTGGTGGGCCATGTCCCTGGTTTGGGGTCTGCAAGAGGCAGCCCGCTGATGTCGCTCTCCCTCTCTTTCTCCCTCCCTTCCCCCCTCTCGGGCTGTGGGGGATGGGGGGAGAGGGTGTCAGGCAGAGAAGTGGCATATCCAGGCTCCTGGGTTTCGAGCTTCCCCGATGGCAGTGTGTGGAGGGAGGTTTGAAAGGGGGTGAGAGAGGGAGCAGGAAATTCAGTGAAGAGATTACTGCAGGGCAGCCCGGACCAGGCTGTGGAGGGAGAGGGGAGAAGCAGATAGACTGGAGACTCAGGTGATGAAATGAATCAGGAGCTGAGTTGGTGGGTGGGGCAGGAAGGAGCCAGGTCAAGGTGGAAGCAGCTCAGTGCAGGAAGCCTCGCTTTCAGACGTGGGGGGCCACCAGGGGAGGGGCAGCCTCAGTGTGAACAGGTTGGATGGATCTGTGGGACCCTGGGCAGCTTCAGTGAGCAGCTAGAGGTGGGGGTCTGGGACTCAGAAGAGAGGTCCAGGCTGGAGATAAGATTTGGGGTACAGATAGCATTTGAAGGTTTGGAATAAGGTACCCCTGGGGGAGTTGGAGTGAGGACAGGCCCCAGGGAACTCTGCATTCAGGACAAGTGGCAAAGGAGACTGAGGTGTCCATCAAAAGAATCAGAGGAGGGGACATTTCAGAGGCCAAGGCAGGAGCCAGAGGAGGGAAGGGACCATAGCATCAACACCACCAAGAAGTCCCCAATGGGAGGGCCTGAGAAGTGACCACTGAATGACAACAGGTGAGGCTGGAGGTCACGGCCAGGCAGGGTCCAAGGAGACGTGGACACCCCAGACTGGTCTGGCCTGTAGAACTGGTCCTGCCCAGCAGCTGCCACCCATCACCGCCCACACTTCTTCCTGCCAGGGAGGTGATTGTTTGGATGTGGTGGCAGGTGGGGGCATTTTCCAGCCAGTGCTGGTGGGGGGAGCAAAAGGGGGACAGACCTACAACACCACCCTCCCCTACATGTCTGGCTTGAACTTGAAGCTGAGGGGCAGGTGTGTGATGAGCCTCTCCTCCCACCTGAGCAAAGATACTACTTCACTTACCTGGCTGGGTGGCCAGGTAAACAGGCTGCCCCTCACCTGCAGGAGAGACCAGGAGTGTCAGAAGCCACTTCAGGTGAGCAATGTGTCCTCTGGCAGGAACTGGGGGAGGAGCAGACATGCTGGAGAAGATGCCTTTCACCTGGAGACAGCTTAGGCTCCGAGGCAGAGGTGCTCAGCCTGTGAAATCAGAGTCTCCGGGCGGGTCCCGGGCGCCAGCGTGGTCAAAGCCCTTGATACAGCCCCGCCAGGGTGGAAAACCACTGGTCCAGGGAGAGCAGGCGCCAGGTGTGGGGCGCTGCACGTGTTAGGTCAGCAGTCGGGACGATGGAACCCTGGGTAGAGACCGGACTCAGAGGGGTGGCCAAACTGCAGGGACTCAACACCCTCACACAAAGGCCTGGGGGCTGCCTACTCTGAGGAGGGCTGCCCATCCCACCCCTAACCCCAAGTATGGCCTCAGCAAAATCCACTCAGGCCCCTGCCTCCTCTTTGCCCCTGGGGAAGCCTCCGGACAACCTCAGATCTTAGAAAACCACTGTGTTTGGGCTCCTGAACTGGCCAAGGTCACGACCGTGGCCTGTGGCCACCCACCAATCAGCCTGGAAGGCCCCTCCAGCATCAGGAAGGTGGAGAACTGTCTGAAGGCTCTCTGCCTACATCTGTTCTCGGGTTAAACCAGAGCATAGAGGGGCAGCCCCCTGGGGTCCCCACAGGTCCCGGAGACCAGTGAGCACCGCAGGATGGCTCTCTGGGGAAAGTGTGGGGTGGTCACAGTCCTCGTGGGGGCCCTGCTTCTTAGAGGAGAGCATCTGGGGAGCCAGAAGAGACTTTGTCTGCTGAGAACCAGGGATTGCAGGCAGGACCCGGATCCTGTCCAGCCTCAGAGCAGGGTGGCCCTAGCACCCTTCCTGGAGGAACTCAGCAACGATCTGACCCTCTGACTTGTGACCTCTTCCTGGCCTCTTGCCTAACAGATCCTGCAGAGAAAGGCTAATCTAATCTCCTCCTGGAGTAAGAAATAAGAACTCTCCAGAGAGGTTAGGTGACATTCCCAGACGCACCGAGCACGGGGCAGTCGACTGACTCAGTTCGAGAGTCCGGGGCTCCTGGCACTTGCTCCCAGGAGGGTTCAACACACCACATGAGTCATTTCGGTCCAACAAACACCAAGTGTGGGTTCTGGGCCCTGCACCCTCTTCTAAGCTCCTTGAGGGGAGGGGCACACGTGTGTGTGTGTGTGTGTGTGTGGCCTGGGAGCCAGCAGGTGGGTGACAGAGACCCCTCTTGCACAAACAGAAAAGCCACCAAACACCCCAAGGCAGGCCTATGTATGGCACCCAAGGGCGCCCTGCAGTACAGCCCTCCTTGAGCTCACAGAAGGGCAGAGGTGGGGGGAAGGGACCCTTGCAAATTCAGTGTGTCCCTACTCAGACTGAACTTGGTGGGAGGCAGGTGAGGTCCAGGTGAGCAGTGAGGCAGGCAGAGGGCATTGTGGGGTTACCAGGGGCACCAGCCACAGGTGTGGATGGGCAGGGATGTGGCCAGTCCTCGGGCTGGGCCAAGCCGTGCCGTGCTGTGGTATGCCATGACAAAACCAGGGCAGCTGTTAGGATGTGGCATAGAGGAAGCAGGGACAGGGACAAGGGCCCAGGACATGGGGGCCCCTCGAGCTGTGTCCAGACCTGGCTTCCCTGTCCCTTTCTCCCTCACGTCCACTGTCATGTGAACATAACCTTCTGGATTATGACATGGAGAGTAATAGGGGCCTGGAAGCGGGGAAGGAGGCAGAGGCTCTGCAGAGTGGCGCCGGGGATTCGGGACCCACATCACCTCTGAATGGGGCTTCTCGCCTGCCCTGGCCTGGCCCCTCACTGGGGGTCTTGAGCTGCCAGCTCTCCCAGGCTGGTTCCACACCCCCACCCCAATTTATCAAGGCTGGAGCTGAGTAAGAATTCGAGGCTGAGGCCTTTGGGAAGTAGAAACTGCTAATCTTATCCACTGGGCTCTAAGGAATTTGGCAGGATGAGAGGAAGGGGCTCCAGGGACTGGGCTGGCCGCTCCCAGCCTGTCTCCCCCACCCTGGAGCCGGTCGTGCTCACATTAACAGCCCCACAATAAACTCCAGTGATAAGCCAGCTCCTCCTCCCACAACAGAGAGAGTTTGAGTTTAGAGCAAGAAACTAGACAAACACACAGCCAGACCTTCCAACATGGCTGAGTTTCGTCCACATAACAAATGTTCAGCTTGTGCCCAAACATGTCTCCATCCCTTCATCGCCCCCTGCCACCCCCACCATACCAGGCAGGTCTCTGCCCTCCAGGTGCAGCTCTCACCTGGCCTTGGCGCTTCCCCCAGGAGTGCTGTCCCTCTCCTGAACCCCAAAATCCAACCTGGGCCTGGCAGCCCATCCCAGTCCCACCCCCTGAGGCTCCTCCCTATGCCCCACACTCTGCATCTTCCGGCCACAGCGCGGGCAGTGGCATTCTTTGGGTGGTGGTCTGACTCTTCTGTCCCCATCTGCAGGCACCCCAGGGGAGAAGCAGGCAGGCCACTCCTCTCCGGGCCCCCACAAAATTATCTCGGGGCTCTTTTATTTGTTTGCAGTTGTTTGTTGAGTGAATAAATGATGCCTGGGTCAGACAAGTTAGGCCACCTGTTTGCTAGATGGGGCCGTAAGTGCAGCCACATCACTGACAAGTCAGTGAAGATGGAGAGTGGCCAGGGGCACAGCAGGGGTGGGGGGGCTGCCTGCCCTGGCCTCCTCTACTGTCAGCAAGATGGCAATGGTTCCTAGATGGCATCCATCCTCCGCAGTCCCTGAGTGGTCCCAGCAGGGCCAGGAGGGGCCTCCTCAGAACACTGAGATCTGGGCCAGGCCAGAGCCTCCAGCCACAGCCAGGAGCCTGCTTTTGTCTTTGGCTCCTGAGCCCCCTAAAGCACTTGGGAGCATGCTCCCCAAGGTCCAACAGGACCGCCCAGACCCCCCAGGGGGAGCTTGGTTCTGCCTGACCCTGACCTTGACCCTGCTACCCCAGGGCCTATGACCTTGGGAAGGCCTCCTGCCCCCAGCAGCCCTCAGCCTCCCCCCTTTTGCTATCGTCTCAGTGAGGCTGCGTTCTGTGGTCTTGAAACCAGAAAGCACACCGGAGTTCAGGCTGCCTGTCACTACCAAACCCAATAAGCAGAGACAGGGACTGAGTCTTTATGGGCGCTTTATTCAGATGGCCGGTGACCTGAGAAGATGGTGGGTTCATACTCTAACACACCATCTTGTCTTTTCTTTCCAGGCCAAGGTTTTTATAGCAGGGAATAAACAAGGTGTGGTGAGGGGTGTTGAAATTCAGGGAGGAGTTAATCAGATTAAAAACAACTTCAGCGTTCTCGCCCTGGGGCAGTGGTCTTTAGCTGTGCCCTGGGCAGTGGTCATCTCACCCTGGAGCCAGCACAATGGCTCAGATATCTTCTCGAATTGCTTGAAGTCCTCCCGAGGAACAAAGGTGGAACTTCTTCTGGTCTCCTGGAGTCAGGGTGGCTCATACCTTCAGTTCCCGGAACAAAGCTTTTCCGTGCATTGATTACTAAGCTTATTAGCTATTACTTAAACTAAAATTTTCCAACTCTTAAGTCCCCCATCAGTCTGAGGCTGCCTCTGGGCCTGGGGCCTGCTGGGAGCCATCGGGAAAGCCTGGGAGGGACCCTGCTGCCTGTCTTGCAGGCCTCCATGCTGGGCAGGCCGCAGGGTGGCCAGGGCCTCCCGGAGGCCCCTCCCGGAGCAGAGCTCCCAGGACCCAGGGCAACTTCGGGTCTGGAGGGGCCATGCTGGGCTTTGCAGAAAAACATGACTCTTCCTCAGTACAAGCAAATTTTGGAAAACTTTTAAACAAAGAAACCACGTGGGAAGAGTGGGAAAGGGGGGAAGAAGGGGAGGGCAGGAGAGGGCAGGAGAGGGCAGCTTTTTTCCTGAGAACACTTATTTCTCTCTGAGTAGCCAAGTGAGGGCCTAATCCCAGCAGTTTTGGGGCCAGATTCAATAAAAACTCTGTCTGCAGAGGCCTGAGCAAAGCCACAGAAAATAAATACTTTGTGGCTTGTCCGGTCTCCTGCTGCCTGGAGCCCGGAGGGCCGTTCTATTGACTCTCGGCCCAGTGGGATAGGGACCGAGTGTGGGATTCTCTCCCGGCCAATCCACTTCCTCTCCCCAGTTAGGGCCATTTAAAAATCATAAGTAGAGTTTCCGGCATGGAGGGGGAAAAACAGAAGAGAGCATATTTGGTTGAAGGAAGAAAAAAAGACCTGCAGAAAGGCCAATTTATTTTCAGTAAGAGCCAGAAGCTGTTGGACTGTCTTGTTTGTGTGAAATGACATTTGGGGTTCAGCCTTCCCTTCGCTCTTGCACTTCCACCTCATGTCTCCTGAAGCCCATTCTCGGCTCTGCAGGAGGAAGGCCCAGTTCTCAGATGGGGCTGTTGTCTGGCCTTCGGGGCACCGCGGGGCCCGGGCCTCCTACTCCACTGGGCTCTGCTCTGGGGACTGGAGGGACGACTCCGTTCTGGGGGCCCTGCTAGGTGACAAGTGAGAGAATTAGGGCAAACAGCCTTGGGAAACCAAGATAGAAAACTACGCAGGGCCACAAACAATGAGGTGGACTGAGTCTCGCTGGTCAACATGGAACGGACTTTGACGGACAGGGGCAGTATGCAGTTCCAGGATGCGGGGCAGGGCAGGGCCTTTTCCAGGAACCCAGGAGGAAAGGGAGGGTAAGGCACGCCCGAGGGGTGGGTGGATGGTCCAAACAGAGATGGGATGGTGGAACAGAGCACCACTAAACCCCACCAGGGCTGGGGACCAAAATCCCCAACTTTTTACGGGGTTACAGGTCAAAGCATTTGGACAGCCATCTTGGGCATGGAAAGCCCTTACTAACCCCAAGGGCAGGCTGCAAGAATGTGACCTCTGGCTACCTCCTACATGGTCTAGACTCTCCCTCACGCTGGGTGCTGGGTAGGCTCCCGAGGAGAGGGGTGGGGTGAATTTATGCTGTTCCCTTCTCCCACGCCATGTTCCAGAAGAAAACAATAGTTGGTTCTTGTCTTCGGAGCGAAGGACAAAGCAGGGGGCTGGAGGGCTCCGGGCCTGGGTTCTGTCTAGGCAGCACGCATGAGCCTGGGGTGCTGTGTCCCCCTCTTCCTGCCTCTGCCACCCCTGAGGGCCTGGTGGAGCTGTGGGAGGGCCACAGACTCCACCCAAAAATACGGCTCCCAGACATGACATTCTACCCTCAGAGTGCCTCTCTTAAGTTAAACACTGTTGTCCTCAAGTTCTTATTTGAAAATGCAAATACCCTTGGGAGGGCTGATTCTGAGAATGTGTGTCTGTGACTGAATTCCTGAGGAACCGGAGGATGGGAGTGTCCCAACCTGACTCTCAGGGGGTTGGGGTTAGCTATTCCCCTTTCTCATGGAGCCTCAAAGTCAGAATTTGATGACTCACTGTATGGAAAGAGAATCTTCACACCATGGGTTTGGAGAGCGAGAAAAGGAGGAGGCCGCGGTACTGAGGACAGTCTTCGGTCTGGTGGCCACTTTCAAACACAAGGGACTGTGGGTAGTTTAAAATAGTTTCAGGAGCAGGAGCTACTTAATATCTTTGCTAACAGCACTGATGACTGAATGGTCAAAAGTCCAAGTATCTAACATGTCAACTAGTCAAAAGTCCAAGTATCTAAAATACCCTTAAAGGAACAGGATTTAAGTAACAAAGACTTCTGAGTAACAAAAATAGATGTCAAAACCCCTACTCCAAGGGCCTGGCCAGGTAGCCCGGTGGGTTAGAGCAGTCTCCTGATACACCAAGGTTGTGGTTTTGATTCCTCGTCAGGGCGCATACAAGAACCAACCAATGAATGCTAAGTGGAACAACAAATCTGTGTTTCCAAAATACAGGCTCTTTACTTACTGGTAAGACTTTAGTCAAAACCTTTGAACTCCAACTTCATGTGCAATTATAAATGCCAGCCTGAGCTGATATCCAAATGCATAGATGAATAAAAGGTGAAAGGCTGAGGGGAGGAAGGAAGAGGGAATACTGTTAAAAGACAAAAAAAAAACGATCCAAACTCTGCTGTCTGTTTGCAATAGGAAGAGGGGCTCACCTTCATAGCACTCTGAGGTCATGGCCCAAGGAAATAACAGCATTCACAAAGGGGACCCACAGGTCACTAGGAAATCGTTTAATTCTGCTGGTGGTGTGGGGGGGGGGGCGTGTATGTAAGGAAGATTTATATTAAAAATTGAACGTGGCTTTGAACAATGAACATAGCTCTAACTTTTAAAGGGATAAACACTCATTTATTGGAGCATCAGGTTTCATCTCCAGCTGAGCTGGGAGTGGAGATTTTACTGCCCAAAGCTGCCATCCCAGCAAGCTCTTCACTCCCCTGAAGCAACAAAGATGAGAAGACAAGTCGACCCTGCCCCTTGCGTCAGAGGGGCAGCCCTGGCCAGTGCCCATCAGCCCACAGGCCCCTTGAGCTACTGAGCTCTTCAAGTGGGGCTAGTGGGGCTAGTGCAGCTGAGGACCTTTTCATTTAATGAACTTTGACCCCAGAGGGGCTCCACAGGGTCCCCTTAGGCTGCACAGAAAAGCTGCTCCCTGGCCCGTAGTCCTGGACCACCACAGGCCTGCATTCTTCGTATAAGCAACAGTTACGAAGCACCTCCTGCAGCCCGGGCAGAAAAAGATTGTCTTGTGAAATACTTTGAGCTATCAGTCCCTCCCTTCTTCTCTAGTTTCCTTCCTTTCATAAGCAAATCATGACTGCTTACTAAGTGCTGGGTGCTTGATAGTAATCATTCTCAAAGACTGGGAGCCACTGAATCACAAAGAGACTGGCTAAAAACGCTGAACCCCCTCCCCACCTGTTAGATCCATGGAATGAGAATCTCCTGTCTGCGGCTTCCCGTGAAGAACGCCAAACTAATGGCAGTTGCTTTCCTACCAAGAGCTCATAATTTAGAAGGTGTGATTTAAAAAAAATAACAACAGCTCTGTGAACAGTGAGCTCTTTTATGAATAGCTCTTCCCGAAAACCTGTCTGCAAACACCTCAGAAAGCACTACCACCACAAGCCTTTCTAGGCTGACTTCTTCAGGGAGTTTGTTGGACAGGTGTTTCTCATACCTTTAGAGGTGAATAGCTGCAGCAGAAGATCCGGCCTTGAGCCAGGGGCACGACCTTGGCCTTGGCAGAGGCCTCCCCCCTCCCCCATCATTCCGTCCCCTACCTATACAACTGAATAGCCTTCCTTAGCCTCCAGGTCGGCGGGGAGAACTGGACGAGCTTCAGGAGGGTTGAGAACCTTGAAGGCGGTGTGAGAGGCAGAGCCAGGAGGGGCTGAGGAAAGGAGCACCCCCAAACAAAGGCCACGTGGGCCTTCCTCACTGTGGGGACTTTTCATCTTGGAAAACATGATGTTCTGCTAGTATCCTGGTTCAACTGGAATGCCTTTGGAAACGGCACAGATGTGCTGCCAACACAAACTGATTCACTGGGTACTTTTTTGAGTAATCAAAAAATTGGATTTAAGTAATGAGTCAGTAAAAAAAAAAAAACCTGAGTCCAGGGTTGAACATTTCAGGTGGAAGGTTTGGATTTGTTGGTCCCGTTCAAGCCCCTGTTGTTCCAATCAACTCCACAAGCACTTATTCAGGGCCCAGTCTGTTCCAGGAATGGGTGTGGAGCAGCCTCAAGGAATTTCTGCTCGGCTGGAGGACACAAGCAGACAGTCTTACTCCCGAGGAACAAAACGCCCAGGCACCCCGGCAGGAAACAGCGACTTCTGGGTGAGGCTGGTCACAGGGAGAGGGTGTGTGGGCGTGGGTGCTAAGCAGGGAATGGTGAGGGCTTCCCAGGCAGGGGGGGATGAGACAGCAAAGCAGGCAGGTCAGAGAAGCTGCTGGGTGCACGTGGTGACAGAGGAAGGGGCAGGGGGTGATCGGGTTAGTGGGGACCCGAGGGCTTGGAGAGGGGTTTGGCAGACACCCTGAGGACTCCTGCTGGGCCTCTGTGCCCCAGAACCCTGTCCCCACCTCTGAGAGGCCAATAAACCCCCTGGGCAGAAAGAATGGCATTGTGTTTATTCCTGCATTTGTTGGTTTTAATGAACTGCATTTTGCCGTGTATCATGTTCACCTACGTTTTTTGGCCCAAACTTTCAGGAAAAAAATCTTTTGTTTTAGTTCCTTAATTCAATTTTTATTTGTTTATATTTAGATATTTTTTGTACCTAAAGGAATTTTTGCATTTATTTTTGAACATATTATGGTACAAGAAATTTTATGGAACAAATAATTATAAAACACAAGAACAGATACAAGGTACAAGAAATTGTATGTACCGATAACACATTTACGATATTTATGCATCAAAGAAGGCCAAGAACTCTTCATCACTGTCAATGTCAGAAGTATCAGCTACTCCTGTTTCTACATTACCGGTGTCTTCTGAAGAGTCACGTTGCTCATCCTGGTAAATTTCATCGTCCTCAGTTCCATCCATGGAATTGCTGATGCCGCATTTTTTAAACGATTTCACAACTACTTCCTCCTTGGCACCGTTCCACGATCTGAGGATCCAATCACAAACCTAGGTGGTGGATGCTTTCTTGATCCTGCCTGTAGGTGTTAAATCTGTACCAGCTGACTGCATCACGAGGGCCTCTCTTTCTTCATTAGGGCCTTAAATGGTGTGTTTACTGACACATCAAGAGGCTACGGTTGGCTGGTTAGCCCAACAGGTATCACAGCAAGTCGGGTTTTCAAGTTCACTGTGATTGCTTTTGCACTTTTTGTAACATGGGCTTTGAACTGATCAGAAACGAGCAAAGCTGTTTTTTTTTTTTTTTTTTTTTAAGTAATCTTCCAGGCCTTCGTGACTGGAATTTGTTAAACCAGATTTTCACGCCATCTTCATTCATCCATCCTTTTTCATGCACGTGGACAATAACTCCACTTGGAATCTTTCTCCCAGAAACACTTTTCTTTTAAAGATGATCACAGATGGCAGCTTTGTCTCATCTGCGCAACAGGCAGGAAGAGTGAAATGTGTTTTCTCGTGACCACTAGTGTTAATAGCCACGGTCTCTGCTCCTTGGACGCCACAGTTCTGTCGGATGGCACATCCGTGTGAGTGGGACCCCCTCCACACCGGCAATTCGGGATGGCTCAGAGTTGTCAGTCTTTTGAAGATTGGTAACATAAGAATGGAACTTGGTTCATAGTTTTGATTCCAAAACTTGGTTCTCGTAGGCTGCTGCAAGTTTTGGGGGCGAGTTTCATTTGTGTCCTCATACTTGAACCTTCTCTCTTCATGAAGTTAAAGTACCATTGAGGTGTGTCCCTGAGAGATCCTTTTGCCTTCTTCTTGTATCATCTTGGTCAAAACAGAGGTCCTAGTTTTAAGTGCTCCAGAATCCAGGTCTTCTCCTCCTGCTCCACCTCCAGCCACGGTGGAGGTTTCCCTCGAATTGCCTTCTTCTGTCTTGGCACCTGAAGAAGCTTTTCCTCCTCTTGCCTCCACAATCTGATGACACTCTCTGTGGGAGGAGGTCCAAAGTGCCTCTTGGCAGCTCTGTCACCATGCTTGTTAGCATATTTAATGACTTTTAGCTTAAAGCCTGCAGTGTACAAAAACTGTTTCGACATTTTCCTAAGGGATTTTCCAGTGATTTCTCCCACCTAAAGTGTACGAAGAGAAATGTCGGGCTGTTTGCCCTGCGGTAATGAAGTCGGTATCGCCTGTCTTACTGAGTGGGTACCAATCGGCATCATCCACCTCTGTGTAGATGTACCATCTGTGGATAACAATACCTTGCTCTTCGTTTCATTTCACTGAACTGTGGGCCAAAACTGCTTTCATCGCAAGTTCATTGTAAGTTCAACAAAACCGATCATCGTATTCCAGGGTATTATTTTGCATGAGGATATTGTTATTGCTTTCTAGAGTTACAGTTTTAATGCATAAGCATAAATAAAAGAATTAAAAACATATATATAGATATGGAATTCATACTACCCATGTACAATGTGCATCCTTATTTTTCCCTAAAAAGTTTGGGCAAAAAAGTGTGCATTATACATGGCAAAATATGGTAATTCACAGACTGTTATATAATTCATTCATTCAAATTGTTCAATCAAATACTTTTTACAATATTCACAGATAGAGTGAGGCAAGCTAGTAAGCCAGGACAAGCGGAACAGGGAAACTGAGACAGATATGGTCAAACAAGCAGTTTGCAGCCATGTAGTAAACCCTATCTTCCCAAAAGCAAGGACACCTAAGGGTAAATGGTTTGTGCTTTTCTTCCCCAATCGGAAGGTAGAGAGCAGAAACCCAGTTAGTGCCCCCCAGGGACAGATGAAGTTAGGGGAATAAACCTCATTTTGGCACATCAGCATAAAGCTGATGACTACTCTACTGAGGTTCTCCCCTAAGACCTCTCCTAAGCCCCAGCCCTTAAAACCCCCAAAACAAAGGTCCCCTCGTGCGCTCTCCCTCCCAGGAGCAAGCCCGAGCCTTTCCCTTCGCCCTCTTCTTCCCTCTCAGGCGTGTGTCTCCTAAACTCTGAGGGACCCAGGAGGCCTGCAACCCAGGAGCAATGGACAGCGCAGCTCATCCAGGCTCACCCCCTGACCCTATCCCTACATCCCCCTCTTCTCTGGCTCCTAGTCAGCCCAGCCCAAGCTCATTTCCCCACCCAGTCCCTCCCGTGTTGCTTCTTTTCTTCCATCCCAGGCCCTTCTTTGTCTCACTGTCCCCAGCTTTAATAAATGTCCTCTAAAAATCACCTGGACTTGTGCTGTGAACTCTGTACACCGGGTCAAGAACCCACACACTACCAGCCACTCCTAGGCAGACCCGCTCTGGGCCAAGTGCCCCTCCCGGTAACAACGGGGTGGGGCAAGAATGGGTTTACAGATGTGAGTACATGAAACAGTGTATCCCTGTGTGTTTATATGGAAAATAGTGCAATAATAAATAACACAGGGATACAGTGTTTCATGTACTCACAACGGTAAACCCACTCTTGCCCCACCTTGTATGTACATCCATCACTGCCATCAATTTTAGAACATTATTATCACCTGAAAAAGAAACTACATGTCCTTTAGTTATCACCCTCCTATTTGCAACCCCTAGACCCCAATATCCACCTTCCCCCTAAGAAACTACAAATCTACTTTCTGTCTGTACAGATTTGCCTGCTCTGGACATGTGAAATAAACGGAACCATGCAATTATGTGGTTTTGCTATTTGGCCTCTTTCACTTTGCATGATGTTTTCTAGGCCCATCCAAGGTCTGGCATTTATCAGGACTTCACTCCTTTTCGTGGCCAAGTAACATTCCATGTGTGGTGGGCCGCTCGGTGCTCATCCACTCACCCACTGATGCGCATGCGGGTTGCTCCCACCCTTTGGCTATTGCAAACGGCGCTGCTCTGGACGTTCCTGCAAGTTTCCCTGCAAAGCACTCCTGCTGACGCCCATGTTACAGAGAAGGACATACGTTTTCCTTTTTGGAAAAGAATCAATAAATATTTACTTGATCCAGTCATTTTTAATACATACAGTTGCTGGCCCGCCCAAGCCGCGACGGCCCTGGGGGCGGGGATGAGGACAGCGGACAGATGGCCACAAGGTGGGCAGGGCCCTAGCTCACCATGAAAACATCTTGCAAATAAACACTTTGTAGGTAGACTATATATGCACATTCATGGTTACAAGTGAGAGCTAGAGCCTCTCCTTCAAAATGCACTTGTGCGCGGAGAACTGGCATTCAACACAAACAAAACAAGAAACCCGAAGTGTAACACCTGCGGCCACAAGGCCGGAGGTGCTGGCCAGCCTCTTTGGACCTCAGGGCTCCAGAGCAAGCCTCCTGGAGCCCACAGAACAAAGACCGACGGGGACAGCCCTGCCCTCCGTGGGTCAAGGTGCACCCACTCTTTCCCTTCTGAACCAGAGGAACAGGAGGGGGGCACGGCTGGGAGGGCCACCCGCCACACCAGGAGACATCTTCATCTGCCTTTGTACAAGCAAATACAGTGCATCTCAAATTTTGTGTGACGTGTCAGCCACTTGAGTCAGCCCTTCTCTATTCTCAGGGTGATGGGGGTGGCCTGGGCCAGAGGCAGACCTTCAGGAAGGGACCTAGCACCATGCCTTTGGTTTGGGTCTCCTGCAGAGTCCACACCCAGCACCCCCTGGGAGTCTGCCGGTCACTCTCACTGAGGGTGTTGGTCAAGGCCAAGTGGTTACCTGGCTGTGTCCCCCCCAGAGTGGTAGGTGGGCAGATTCTAGGGAGCTGCCCAGGACTCTGCCCCCTTTTGGGGAGGGCTCTGCAGACCAGCTTGCCACTGCCCCTCACCAGCAGGGAAGGCAGAAGGGGGACACAGGGGTCCAACCCAATGGCCACTTTTGGCAACAGCCCCCACACCCACTTTAAAGACAAAGAAGGGAGTTAAAGTCCTAAACATCAAATTATCCAGGACCCCACCTCTTCCTACACATCCAGGTGGGGTTCCCACCCCAGGGACCATCTGTGGGCCAGACCCCCACTCCTCAAGGGCCAAGTACGTGAGAGGCCAGGGTAGGCGGCTGTCCCCAGCAGAGATGTTGAGGTCCAACCTCCTCCAGCCATTGGTGACAAGGACAGAGAAAGTGTACCTGGGGCTCCAGTCAGCACCAGCTCCCTACTCCCCTCCTGAGGTGGCCCCTGCAGTGGCTTCCCACCTCCACCAGCTGTATACCCTAGTGACAAAGAAAAGAAAGGATGTGACAAAGAACAAAGGAAAGAAAGCTCTCCTGCCCCGGAGCCTGGCCCATGCTGCCCCACCTTGACTGTAACACCGGATCACACCCACATGCCCATGCGTGAGTGGGGAGGAGCCCACCTCTCTACACCCTCCCTCACACTCCAGGCCGAGGCTGCCCAGGACCCCAGCCTCTGGCCAAGGCCAGTGATGCGGGCAGCACAGCGCCCTGGCCCCAGAGTGCCTGGGAACCTGTCCCCCTATGGCAGGGCGAGGAGAGCAGAACCCACTGGGAGCCCTCCTCTCCAGGGGCTGGCTGAGGATGGCAGCTGGGGAGCAGAGGCGGGTCCAGGTGGGCCTCCCTGGGCAGGAGAGGGGCTCTAGGGACCCTGGCCCAGCCCCCAGATCCACCATTGGCACCAGGAAACACTTGGCACCAAAATGTCAGATTGTTACAAGTGTTTGTATAAAACACAAAGTAAGAAAAGGTCCCTACTTGTCACAGCAGCAAGACTGGCACACCCAGAAGACACACGCACGTGGGCAGATATCAAAATTCATATCATCCAGGATCAGCAAGGCTGCGTCCTCAGCCCACCCCCCACGCCCCAGTGGAAAGCCGCCTCCATCCAAACCCAGTGGCTCTGAGCATCCTGCTCCCTCTGGTAAGGCCGTAGCTGGAAGGCGGGGCCCAGGGAGGAGGCTGGAGCTGTTGGCGGACTCCTCCAGGTCCCTGGACTCCCACCTGAACCCTGCCCCACCTACAGACCTGGGTGCCCTCAGGGCCCCAAAGGGAGCCTAGATAGCCCTGAGTTCCTATCAACCCACTGTGACCTTGGCCAAGTTCCCCCCAGGTCTTTAGCTCTCATTATTAAAACCACACAGCCAGAAACAAAGGGACAGGTGAAAAAGCAGGTAGGGTGCTCCAAGGGAGCCTGGCCCCAGGCCAGCCCAGACCACAGACGGAAGGCTGCTTCCTATAGGGGCCACTCTTCAGAGCCAGGCCCAGGCCCCTGCCCCACATGCCCATGGCTCCAGTTCGGCCCCAGAGCCCAGATTGGCTCTCTCCTAACCTATCAGGCTGCCCCAACCAGGCCAGCGGTGTCTGGTGTTGGCAAAGCTGGAGCGTGCTCCTTGGGCTCCTCACTCCCAGGGCTGACAGCTCACCCTGGGCCTTGAACTCCCCCTCCTCCTGCATCCCTGCCAGTGGGAAAAGCAGAGCACCTCCCTTGCCCCAAGCAGGAAGACCACTGGGGGCGGCGGAAAGCCCGTCCGCAGGGGAAGCTTCCCCACCCAGGAGACCAGGACAGACACAGGCAGGGTGAAGAGCCTCTTCCTGCCTTGCCAGGGCGCCAGACTCTGCGAGGCTTCGAGTGTCCCTCCAGTCTACTGCACTTCTGCGGCTGTCATCGGCCCTCCTCAGGGAGCTCAGCCCAGGTGTGCCCTGCAGCAGCCTCCTCAGGGAGGAGAGGGGCTGGCTGCCCGCAGCGGAGAGAGGAGTAGGCAGGGGTGAGACATGCGAGACTCTAGGGCAGGGTGCTGGAGATAGCTGCCCGACTCTGGGCAGAAGGAGGCTTGGCGGCCAGCATGGGGACCGGGCCCCACCCACCCGCCACCCATCGTGCTCACATTTTGGGTGCCTTGCCAGCTCTTGCCTTCCTTCCAGCCATTGGAGCTCTGGGCCCTTTTGCCTCTGTTTTCAGCGGCCAGTCATCCTGGTGGTGGGGGAATATTTTGGGTGCAGACTCCTCGGGGGCCATTCCTTGGGCTTGCGGCACAGCTTCTTCCTTCCTGTCGGACTCGTCTTCTTGGGGCCAATGAGTCCTGAGTCCTGCGTCTGGCAGGCAGGTTGGCCCCAGTGCAGAACCAGTGCTCTGCATGGGCCTTGAGAATGTGGAACTTGACGCCACTCTCGGAGCGGAACTCCTTCAGACATGGCAGGACATGCCGTCAGGTGGTCTCTCTTGCTGCAGCTGGTGAGGCGGGCCTTGGGACCGGACACGCCGGAGAGGACAGCTTCACAGAGGTCAGTGGGGCAGCTGACTAGCCTTTCTCCTTGACTTCATTCTTCCTCGGCAGCTGCGGGGGTGAGTGTGGGGAAGCCTGGCCGCATGTAGTTGAGTGGTGCCATCTCAGACACCAGGTCATCTTTCACCTGCTGCTTGGTCCAGTCTCAGGCCAGTTCATCCTCTGCAACCTCCTGAAGGTGGAACAGGGCAACCTGGGCCAAGGTGCAGCTGATGTGGCCACCGAAGGGTCCGCTTGATACCCTACAGGCCCTCCACCTGGGCTGGGGGCGGGGGCACTTGTCCTCGGGCTCCTCTTGGGGCAGAGCTGTGTGCTCTCAGCCCAAGCAGCAGTCTTGGTCCTCGCTGGATTGGTAGGTCTGGCAGCTGTGGGTACAGGGGAGGGAAGGAGGGACTGTCACTTCCAAGGGCAGCTTCTCACAGCTGGTAGCACTGGTAGCCTGTGAGGCTGGAGAGCCCCACAGCCCTCCCGGGGGCAGCGCAGCCCCCATCTGCTTCCGTACCTTGTACAGCCCCTGCCGCTCCTCCTGTGCACTCCCCTGGGCAAGCTCGGTGTCAGAGGTCTTGGCGCTGTACTAAGCCATCGTGTGGCAGTTGAGGCAGGTCTTGGACTTGAACTGCTTTCTGGCAGTGCTGGCACTTGAGGGCCTCCTGCAGCTTCTGACACACCTCCATGTGCTTCTTGAGCCCCACAGGGGTCTTTGGGGTGACCACATGTTCATGGATGGCCTGCTGCCACTGCTCCTCAGGGTCACCCAGGGCTGGGTGGGCCTTGGGGGCCAACACCCCTCTGCTGACAGTGCTGGCCTGTCCTGCTTCTCGGCACAAGAGCCAGCCTCGCTCGAGACTTGCCTTCCACCTCGCCCAGGCCTTGAGTCCAAAGGGCCCCGGGACGGACGGCTGCTCCCCCATAGCCTTCCTGGGTGTCTTCTGTTTCCCTGTGTGCTTCTTGTGCTTGTCTGCCTCCTCAGGTGGGGACCCAGGGCCCATGGCCCTCTGTGCCTCCTTGCCCCCCAAGGGCCTGCTGCCCAAAGTGGGCCAGTGCTGGGGCCTGGCCTGGGGTGGATGGGCTGTGCTTCCCATCCCCTGGCCCCACCTGCTCGGGTGGGAGGGGCAGGTGTCGGGCCACCCGCAGCCCTTTTCTTCCTGCTGGACCTCTCCACGGCCCGAGGAATTTTGTTCTCTGAGTAGGTCAGCGGCACCATTTTGCAGTGTGTGTCTGCTGATGGCAATGGGCCTGCTGACCATCACCAGCTGTGTGACTGGCACAGGTTTTATAACTGTCACAAGTTTTGTCATTGGCACCAGTTTGTTTGCAATAACCAGTTTGGTGACTGGCACTGGCTTGGTGATGGGCACAGACTTGGTGACCAGTATGGGCCTGGTGACCAGTGCAGCCTCAGTAGCTGGCATGAGTTTGCTGGTTGTCCCTGATCTGGTGACTGAAACAGGCTTGCTGGCTGACACTGCCTTGCTGATCCTGATGGGTACGCTGACACCCATGGGTTTGTCAGCCATGACAGGTGTGCTCACTCCAGTGGGGTTGCTGACCCCAATGGGCCAGCTGATGGTGACCAGCCTGCTGAATGGTCCAGGCTGGGGGCCAGGCAGGGGTTGGTTCATGTAGTTTCAAATCCAGTGTTTCTGCAGCTGGGCCTTGGAGCTGAAGGCAGCCTCACAGAAGGGGTAAAGAAAGGTCAGCCTTTCTGAGACGGTACCCCTGGCACTGCTGGTAATAGTACTTGAGCCTGTAGATGCTAGGAAGCTCCAGCCAGCACCCTGAGTTGGGACACTTGAGTGGGGCGTACACCCTGAATTCAGCTCCCGCTGGTTTTCATCAAGGAGAGAGAAAGGAAAATCTCGCAAGGCCTGGTTCTCAGCTTTTGGATGACCCTTTTTCTTCCCTTCCATCCAGTCACTGGCTGGACTTCCTGAGTCAAAGCAGAGTGGGGCCTGGCTGGGGCACCGTCTGCCCACCCTGGGACACCAGCAACCCCAACTTCAATGGGTCATGCCGCACAGGAAGTCTGACCTCATTCTGGCTGCCATCCTTCCCAGGCCCACTCTTGCTGGACCCCAGGGGGCCAGCAGCACCTCTGCCACAGAAGAGATCAGTCACGCCTGTGGCACCCAGCGGGACAGAGGCAGGGCGGGGGCTGGGTCCAGGTGGGGCAGGTGCCACTGCCCTGCCAAACCCAGGTTTTTGTTCCTCATGGACATATACACCTAGGAGCAGAGCTGCTGGCATGTAGGGTGCCTCTGCCTGAGGAGCCACCAGGCTGCTCTGTATTTACCTATTTACGTTCAGGAGAAGGAAATGACTGAGAAGATGGCAGTTAATCATGGAACTCTGCTGCGGCCAAGGCGAGCTCGTGTTCGGGGAAGGGAGAAGTGAGGAATCGATCACCAAAAGTAGCATTGACATCTTCCAGGTGACAGTGCCAACTGTGAGGAGACAGGTGCAGGGCAGTACCTGCGGCCGCCCACCTAGTGACGGACCTGCCCCTGCACAAACCGAGGCCCAGGCTGGCTGGGCGTCTCCAGGGAGCACAGCGAACACGTCTTTGCCCCGGACTGGTAAAGAGACAGTTAAAGGTAAAGCAACCAAGGTCAGACAGGATGAAGAAACATGTTCAAGGTCATATATGTCCTGGCACATTAGCTGAGCTCCTACTATGCATCATGGACTGCTACGCATGTACACATTCTGTATGCATAGGGCTCACCAGGGGCCGAGCTCTGTTCTAAATGCTTTCCTGATCAAAAGGTTTTAAAACCTTCCAGCAACTCTTGGAGGGGGTTCCTGCTATGCCACCCCATGTTTTAGGTGAGGACACCGAGTCAGGGGTGAGCTAGCTCCCCAAGGCTGAGTAGTTCCTAGTGACAAGGCTGGGAATCAAAGGCAGCCTGTATGGCTCCAGTATCACCTCGTGATGCTGCCTCAACTATTCTCACTCAAGGACAAGGTTGACATTCTCATTTCATAGACAAGGACACCAAGGCTGAGTTGGATACCCTTTCCCAAGGCTGGGGACTCAAGCCCAGTCTCCATCCTATGCCAAGGCCTCCCTTTACAATGAGGAGGACAGCTCACCATGCAATGAGTCACAAAGAATGGAGGTACAAGCATATAACTTCATTTAGTGCCACCACCTCTGAGAAGTTCACCTTGACTGCTCCTCCAGTAGAGGTTACAGGTCACCCCCCACCCTGGGCTCCTGAGCTTTCACAGTGCTCCTATCATGGCCCTGGTCACTGTGTATGACACTGGCTTGTAGGTAGCATTGACCCACTGACTTTGAGCTTGACCTCATCCCCTCTGCCTCTCCAATATCATGCCCGGGGCCTGGCCCAAGCAGGTGCCAAACAAGCAGGTGGGGAATAAGCAGGTGAACCATGACAGAGAGTCCAGGTAAAAGTGACAGAGGGAATCAAGGAGGAAAAAATTGAGCTGTGCCTTAAGCCAGGCCCTGGAGGTGGGGCACCCAGAGCAGTGGAGGAGTGGGGAACCCCACATGGGACAGGGACTTCCAGTGGGAGGGCTGGGGGTGTCCTCGAGGTCCTGAGATCTAACAGTCCATGGAGGCCTGGAGGTGGGGGGACTGGTCTGCTGTGGGGGCAGGTCAGAACTACAGTGAGTACAGATGGGCCTTTGTGCAAATGGGAAGGGGGTGCCTTCCTTTTTCAGGGACCGCCAGCCCTGCTCAGGGCCCTGTGGGGGGTGTGAATTTGTGCTGCAGTTTGTAAATCTCCCTGGCTGGTTGGCCTCTGAACAATGAGAGGTGGGCAGCAGAGGGGTGAGGGTCCTGTACCCCAGAACCAGAGGGCATCTTTCAGAGGAAGTCACAGTGGCCTTCCCCCTGCTCCCTGGGAACAGGGCTGATGCAGAGCCCATGGTGTGCTGAGAGCAGGCTGTCCGTCCCTGTGGAAAGGCCACAAGCCGGCCTTCTGTCTGCTCAGGCGAGGCCTTCCCTCCTTGGTTTACTTCTTAGCGTGGGGAAAGGTCGGGACAAACAGAAACGAGGAATCTGGGAAACGTTCCCAAGGGGGTCGAGTGCCTGGTCACAATACTGGCTCTGAGGGAGGGACCCAGAAGGACAGATGGAGTCCACATTAGGAAGGTTTGGGAAACCAGAGATGCCTGGTAGTGGAGGCGGCTGCCTCGTATGGGAGAAAGCCCCCACCAAGGGGCTCATCCCAGCAGAAGCTGTCCCGCCCCCACAGGAGTGTCTGAGGAATTCCTTCATTGAGGTGCAATTGTGGATTGGAAAAGCTCCGAAGATCACTTCTGAGGCTCTGCTGGGGAGATGGGACCTTCTAAGACACACCCTTCCAAAAAATGCAGGTGTCTTCTATCCCCGGAAATCTCTTAATCTATTTTTCTCCAGCTGACTCTCCAAAATCCTCCAGGCTATCAGGATGTGGAGAAGAATTAGGAGCCCACTCTCCCATTTTATGGATAAGGAAACCGAGGCCCTTATAGGAAAGAGAGGTTCAAGGTCACATTGGAAACTAACATTTAGGAGCACCCAACTGAATACTTCCCAGCATCTCAGCACACCTGAGGGCACTATCTCCATTTCACAAAGACTGAGAGAGGTTAATTTGCCCCAAGTCACACCCCTACAGCTGGGCAGGGTGGGGGACACATTTTAACAGGGTCTCCTTTGCCTCTAAAGCCCTTGCTGGTGCCTCAACATCTCAAACCTCCCTGTCCCACAGCCAGCAAGAAAATCAGCTAAGTCTACAGAGAAATGCAGATGGTCCTTTTCAGTGATGCCTCCCAGGATCAGCCCAGGGAGGCTGGCAAGTCATCTCTGAGTTTGTTTCCTCCATTGTATAACAGGGATAATAATAGCAGTAGTATTCAGGGCTTGTAAGATTTCAGTAAATAATGTATGTAGAGTCTTCTCTTTGGAGTCCTCAACAAATAATATTACTTCTTCAATGCCTTTCCTTCTCCAAAGTGAAATGGCTGTAATACTTTATTTCTCTCAGTGCATTCTCAAATGCTAAGGATGATGCAAGAGGCTGGTTAGCCTTATGCTCTTGACAAAGCTTCCGGATTGCTGAGGCTAATGCCCTCAGTTAATTTATTGAGATGTAATGTATGTGCAACAAAATGCACCCACTTTAGAGTTTGGTGAGTTTTGACAACCATATACACCCATCTAGCCACTTTAATCAAGACGTAAGATATTTCTGTCATCCCAGAGTTCCTTTGTCCCCATCCCAAGTCACCTCCCCCCACCCCATCCCAGACAACCAATGATGAGCTTTCGGTGGGGTCTGGATGAGATTCATTTTTCCTAGGGTTGTTGCAAGGTGGTCATACAAGTATGTATTCTTTTGTGTCTGGCTTAGATTTCTGCACTGTCGCTTCTATCAGTAATTTGATCCTTTGTATTCTTACACAGGATCTAACAATTGAGCAGGTTGCTCCAATGTGGTTCCACCAACAGACTGGGCCTAAGAACTGGCCGGTCTCCTGCTCTGCTGTGTCCTAACCACTCGGGGCCTGGCCCAAGGTAGGCGCTCAAGTTCTTCACGAGTAAACTGATTAAACACGCAGTATTTGTGAAAAGCATGAAACACCAGACCGAGGTGGTGAGTCATTTCATTGCTTTTCAAGCAACCCCATGAGTGGAGGGGAAGGGGTAAAACTTCAATATGATGAAGTGGAAAGGACGGTTTAAAATAAAAAGCTTCAACCGACTTGGGAATAGTCCCTGTGTTCAATTATCCACACAGCTCCGCGTTCCCCGCCCCGACCCCACCAGGGATAATTAAAAGCTCGACGCCTCGGTCCCTTCCCTGGGGAGGCGGCGGTGCTCCCGGAGTGAATGGGCTCTAAGGAATGAATAACAACACAGTGGCCTCATTGTTCGGCGGCTGGGGAAACTGAGGCCAGAGGGAGGGAGGGAGGGAGGCCGCCGGGTGACTGGAGGCTGGGTCACCGCGTGAGTCAGCGGCGCAGACAGGCAAGATTGCTGTCATTAAGGTTTACAGGTCCGCCGCCGCCGCCACCGCGGCTGTGCGGCCTGGGCCCCGCCCGGCTCGAGTCTCCGCCGCGGGCGCGCCTTCCCGCGCCCCGCTCGGGTCACCAGGCCTGGGCGCCCGCGGGGCGCCCCCACCTCCTCCAAGCAGCGCCCAGGGCGCAGCCGCGGGAGCCGGGCCGCCCGCGGAGGGCAGAGGAAAGGGCTCCTGGAGGTTTCGGCCCCGCCCCGCAGCACCTCCGCCTCCTGTGCCTGCAGCTCCGTTCCCCCGGGCCCAAGCGCTGGCAAAGTGCTGCCTCCGGCCCAACCTGGAGGCTGGAACCGGAGCCCCGTGGGAGGGGGTCCCTGCCCTTACCCCGGCCTCTACCTGCGCCACCCGCGAGACGCCCCAGGAGGCGGCGCGGGCTCTCAGAGCGCGGCGCCGGGCAGACTGCGCACGGCCGGGCCCGGCCTCCGCCCGGCGCCGCGGCTGCGCGCGCGCTCCCGCCTGCCCTCTTCCGCGGGCGCGGGCCGCGCGCACCCTGGACCCACGCCTCCTCTCTACGACGGCCCCAACCTCTTCCCCGGGCGCGCGCAGCCCCGGGACCCACGCCCCCACCCTCTTTCCGCCCCCAACCCTGTTCCGGGGCGCGCGCACCCCGGCCCACTCCCCCACCCCGTTCTGGGGTTGCTGTCAGAGCGAGTTCTCCCTGCTCCCTGGCCTCGCGTCGTCGTCGCCGTCGTCACCCGGCTGAGTCACGGGCCGTGCACACCAGGCGACAGGGCACGGACTTCTCGGGCCTGGGACCCTTGCAGCCCGGAAGAGGGGTGGAAGCCCTGCTTCCCCACTCCTGTCACGGGGATGTTCCTGGCAGCTGTTTGAGAGATGCTGCGAGCATCCGCATCCTCGCAACCGGACCCGTAGTTCCGATACCTACCCCCGCCCCCAGCCTCCGTGTCTTCGCCTTCGAGCCCTGCTCTGAATAATGTTCCCCTTCCTTTCTTCTTTCTCCCTCCTCCTTCTTCGCCTCTTTGCCAGCGCCTGGCAGCGACTGGTCCCCAGTGCAACCAACCCTAGCCCCTCCTCGGATGCCTGGCCCCCTGGCCTCTGAGCGAGGGTGGTGTTGTCGGGCTAGTTAAGGATGCAGTTTCCAAGAGTAGCTGGGGCATAGGACGTGTCTCTGGGACAGCAAGCAGGGGTCACCGGGAGGGGAGGGCCAGACGGAACCAGCGCCCTGCCTAACCCGAGGGGGCGGTATGGGGTGTGGACTGGTGGACTTGGTGTAGACCTGAATATGTCCTTAAATTTTTAAAAATAGACTCGCTGTATAGAGAAGAACACTGGAACCTTTAAGCCTTCATCCCCTTGCCTGAGTCCAGGGTGAAACTCCAAACATACTTATTAAGAAACTGTTGCTTTATTTTGACTCGTTTACATAAATTTTCCACCTTGGGGGGGGATGGTGGTGGGCTTGTGGAATCCCTAAAATAACTTTTAATGGAGCGAAGCCTTCCATTATGGGAAGCGCCTGGACGCAAGAGGCGTCTGGAGGCCTAGGTTCCCGTCACAGCCCTGCCACCGACTGGCTGAGGACTGGGGCACCTGGCTGCCCCTCCCACTGGTGTTGGGAAACTGGACACCCCCACCCAGAAAGACTGGGTCTTCCTTCCTTAAAATGGTCTCTGATCATTTAGAGAGAAAAAGTAGAGACAAGATTAAAAAGAAGATGAACATAGTTTGCTTTTCTGAATGGCACTCACTAGGCCTAATTCCAGTCATATTTGTCACTCAGTCAAGGTCAATGTGACCTTCACAGTCTGTGCAGTTCTAATGACCTATTACCCTATCATCCTGGTGAGACCTCCAATGAGAACCTTAGATCTTTGTACAGTCGTCCCCCAAGGGACACGTGGGGAGGGGCATCAGGGCTTGAGAGGAAGGACTTTTGATAGAGGGAGAGAAGGATGAAGGTGGACAGGTGATGTCAACGTGATGTGTCACATTTCAGGGAGCCATAAAAGGTTTATGGCCCTGTCTCAGGGAGGCCCTGCCACCCTCCCTCCACCCTACCACCACTGCTCTGAGAGGCCGAGTAAAGGGGTAGGCAGCCATAAAACCTGACTACCTGGTCACGTGCGCTGGTAACCTGTCTGGCTTCTTTCCCCCTGCCCTCTGCTCTGCAAGGGTTGGGGGTGGGAGAGGGACAGAGCCCACAGTGATTCTGTGGTGAGCAAAGCAAGTTCAGAGTCCCCTTCCATGGTTCCCCGGGCAGCTAATGCAGGTCGGAGCCCTTCTGTGATGGGCCACATGTGGCAGCGGGAGGGAAGCAAAGCGTTTCATTTAAAATGATGAAATGGTGTGAAGAATGAAAGAGAAGGCGATTAGTGCTCACCTTTGAAAGAAGGCAGGGAACGATTGCTTTAAAAGGTTTTAATTGGTCCTGGTCTGAAGCCGTTCCTCCTGGGCTAAAACCCCAGGCCAGCTCAGACCTGCAGTTCTGGATTGCCCCTGTGCCTCCTGGTTTTTTCCCTTTGAACACAAGCTCTCAGACATTATGCCTCTATTGCCTTTTCCCTTCTCTCCTGTGTGTGTGTGTGTGTGTGTGTGTGTGTGTGTGTGTGTGTGTGTGGCTAGCTGGCTACGTATCTATCTTTATATAGCAGTTTTCCAGGCTGGCAGGTCAGAGGCCTGGAGGGAGGAGGACTGCTCTCATTTATTCTCCCTGCTCTGCAGCCTGACTCACTTGGGGCGGGTCTACATCCCAGTCTGAGGAAAGCCAGGAAAGTGGCTTCCAGCAAACTGAAAGCTGTTTGGGAGACAAGGCAGTAAGGCCTTCAGGTGAGTCCATAGATATTTGGACTCAGCACCAGACAAAAATCGGGAGAGACCGCTACAAAACACCCGACTAGATTGATTTGAAGTTGTTTGCAAGTGGCTGGTTTGTGCCAGATGATAAGGCTGGGCCATTCCCCACCATGAGGACTGCCTGCCTCTTGAGGGGAAAAGATGGGTCAACACCAGCCAATTGGCTCTTCGAACCAATGGCTGGATCTGGGGCTGGGGCAGGAAACACTCAGGATGAGCCCAGAGCACCTTGTTGTGCCAGCGAGTGAAGAGGTGCTCCAAGATCAAAAGGATGTGGGTATGGCAAAGGGGCATCAGAGTCAGCCCGAGAGAGCTCCCGGTAGCCAGGCTGGGACCGTTTGAGGAAAAAAAATAAACAAATCATTTGAATCCAAAGAATAAAATAAACATCCACAAGTGAATCTATATGGATACAAAGAAGTGATTGATTAAATAAATAAGGGAGAAGAGTCCAATTTCCCATACAGGTAATTTCAAATAATTTATGTAAATGTTCTTCCCTTAAAGCAGTGGAGTTTAATCCTCCTCCCGTTGAACGTGGGCTGCACTTAGTGGCTTGCTGCCAAAGGGTACATTACGGAAAGGGTGGTAGGAGAGTAACTTCGAAGTGGGAAAACCTGGCAAACACCACCTCAGCCAGGTGGTCAATGTCAACATCATCAGTGGCAAGTCCATGGTAATAGCATGTACCCCAGATCTGATGTGGTGAGAACAGCACTTCGCCTCTGTGGTCTTCCTCTCAAAAAACCCATAACCCCAGTCTAACCATGAAAAAGGCATCACACAAACCCACTGAGGGATGTTCTTCAAAATTGTCTTGGTCATGAAAAATGGGAGAAACTGTCACAGCCCAGAGGAGCCGAAGGAGACAAGGGGATTAAATGGAAGGTGGTATCCTGGATGGATCCTGGAAGAGAAAAAGGATGTGAGGGAGAAACCAGAGGAATCAGAATAAGGTATAAAGCTTAGTTAATAGTAATACACCAATGCAGTTTCTGTAATTTGGTTATATTACCAGCACCGTAATGATGTAAGATGTTTACAGTGGGGGAAATCACGCGGGAACTGTCTGTACTATCTTTGCGACTTTTCTGCAAATCTAAAACTATTCTAGAGGAAGAAAGATTTTGTCTGTTTGTTCTTAAAAAGCAAGTCTGGCTTGGCTTTTAGAATCCAAGTTGTAGGTGTTCTAAGGAGAAGGGGAAGGACTAGGAAGGGGTCCCTGGGGACCCCAAGAGAGACTGCCGAGGCAGTTGGCAAGTTGATCAGGAAGCATAAAATAATCTGGTTTTTAAATTGCTTGCACTTCAGATAGAGTGATTTTCTTTTATTTTTTTTAAAGATAATCCTTTTTTTAAAACCCTCACCCGAGGATATGTTTATTGATCTGAGAGAGAGGGAGAGGGAGAAAGAGAGAAACATTGATGTGAGAGAGAAACATCAATAGGCCGCATCCCATGTGTGCCCCAACCCGACTGCATCATTGAACCAGAGACCTAGGTCTGTGCCCTGACCGAAAATCTAACCCACAACCTTTTGGTGTAAGGGACTGAGGCTCTAACCAACTGAGCCACCCAACCAGGGCTCATTTGGGTGATTTTAAAGTAGCTTGCAGGTTGCCCAAACCAAAAACAGTCTCCTGAAATTCCTTTACATGTAAACTTAGATTTTTAATTGCTTAAAAAAAAAAGTGCATTAAAAATCTGTGAAAATCCCATTCCTCTAATGGTCAAAAGCAGGCAAAAATAATCCCAGGTGGGAGGAGTCCGAAAAACAGTTACCTGTGTTGAGGGTGGCTGGGAGGGAGTGAGCAAGGGAGCTTCCGGGTACTACTGATGTTCTGGTTTCTCATATGGGGGCTGGTTATTTGGGTGTGTTTGCTTTGCAAAAATGCATCAAGCTGTATGCTTTTCTGTATGTAAGTTCTATGTCAATAAGAAGCTTATAAATCTTAAGATAAGTTGATTTCAAGCATTAAACTTTAGAGCAGGCAGAAACTAACATCCTTCTACCTATCTACCTCCCCCCACCCCCAGGCAAAATCTGGAAAGGTCCAATAGTTTGCCTAAGGACACAAAGCAGATCAGCGGGTGGTCCCTGAGCCCTGGTGACCAGGGTTTTCCTGCTGGACTGCGATGTGCAGCAGCGAGTCCTTTAACCAGGCCACAGGTCCAGGCCAAGGAACATCTGCAGGAGGAAACCTTGAGGAAGGGCAGCACCAGTACCAATCAACCTGGGTGACCTGAGGCCACACTTGACTCCTCTGTGCCTCAGTTCACCCACTGGTAAAGAGAGTCTCCAATGACTATACTTTGTCTGCAGATCAGCCAAAAATGCTGTCCTGCCGTTGTCAGACCAGTCTTGGTAAGTGGGATTCCTCACATTCCGCTGTGGACTGAGGTCCCTGGAAGCTTCGAGTCTGGAAAGTAGGGGTGTGGTGCAGACGCTGCTGACAGAAGCTCTGTCCCAGGGTGACAAAGGGGAGAGAGGCTGGATGGAGGTGGGAGAACAGAGTTCGCCAGTGGTTCAGTCACTCCTACCTCAAAAGTCCGTCCAGAGGATGGACGTGCGGTCCAGCAAAGGGGGCGCTGAGCCCCACAGGGGTAAAACGACTCGATCGAAGTCAACTGGCTAACAGGGCCCCTTAAGATTTTTAGCTCAGTAGTGACTTGTAACAGTCTGCCCCTGGAATCATGAGATCTGTTGCCTTGAATAAATATTGTCCTAATCTCTTTCATTAAAGAAAATATAAACAAGTGAAAAGCATAACAACCAACATGTACTTGTCATTCCAGCATCTGAATGCAGTCATCTGAAAGTTTTGACTTGTACTGCAACATTTCATTTTTGTCTTTTTTTTAAAATATTTAATTTTGGGGTTAAATGAAGTGGGAGAACGGGAATTCTCAGTTTGCCATTGTTGGGAGTGAAATGGGTCTCCTGAGACTTCTCCAGAGGTCAGGAGATGGGGGCAGTCGAGTCGTCCTGTGAGGGGGGGGGAGGGGGACGAGGCCCAATGGCCCTACACCCAGGAAACCCCGTGGGGGCGGTCGGAGGTGCTTCTCTGCTGAGGAATCATGCCATCGAATATCAAACTCACAAAGCAAACCATTGTTTTGAGAGCCAGATTCACTATCAGGTTGTCTTTTTTTAAAGTTTGTTTGTTTGTTTTTTAACTGTTGTTTGAGCATGTAGCTTCATCTGCAGTTGATAGAAATCTCTCTCTAGTATTTCTATCAAACAATCTCTTCCCCCAGTCATTCCCCTAACCCCACTCCCCGGCCAAAACATCTTGCATTAAGTTTGTCTTTGTATGTGGCCTGCTGGGCTTACGAAACTTAGTGGAAGATCATCTGGTTAAATCCTCTTCTTTTAGCGATAAGAAAACTGAGGCCTGGGGTGACCCATGAGACTTCCAGGCTCGCATCTGGGGATGCCTGGGTCTGGACCTTCTCTCTAGGCCTCTGTGGCGTCATCGGCATGAGGTTTTGTTTCCTGTTCCCCGAGATGCCTGGGATGAGGTTGGTTTGGTAGGGAGCGGTAGCAGCCTCTTGTTTGCCCCCCCCCCGCCCCTCGCTGGTATAGCAGAAGAGGTTCACTTCTCATGCTTCCATGTGCGTGGGGGGGCTGCCGGGGGGTTCTGTGGGCCATTCCTTCCCTGTGCAGGCAAGGTTGCCGAAGGCAAGAGAAAGGGACGTGGTGATTGTATGGAGGCCCTTCTGCCGGAGCTGTCAGGTCACAGTGCTGCAGCTAACTTCGGGGAGGCAAGGGAGTGAGGTTCTGTCTTTTGCCTGTAACTGGAACCCAAAATATTTGTTGAGCAGCACTAACGAACACTCCATTAACACTCAGTCTGTTAGGAGAGACAGGACTTTCTGAATCACTGGCAAGCTTCTTTCTTTGCACAATTAGAGTGTTCATTTCCTGATTTCACCTTTCCTGTTGTGCTGCTTTCTTCTTTGGCAGTCTCCCAGAATTGGTGGGCACCTACCAAGGGTCTACAGCCTTATCTCCTGAGGGAGGGAAGGGATCTTGGGAGGCATGCCTGTGCCCTCAAGCCAATGCGCTCTGGAAGCCCCTCTTGGAATTGCTCATAGAATCTGAGGCTGTGTTAATGAAAGGGAGATGCTATTTCTGGTATAAATGACACCGATTGGACAACTTCATTCATTTATTCATTCATTCAACACTCACGACATTCCAGATCCAAAATACGGTTATCTGGGGACAAACTTTCAGCAGGAATGTTGACCAATTGAGGGTCTCTAGAGCAGGGTGACCGTGGCGGTGAGGGATCTGGAAATCCAGTCCTGTGACAGTAGCCCAGCAGAACAGGGCACAGTTAGTTCATAAGAGAGGAGGTGAGGAAGGATGTAGTAAAACTCTTCAAGAAGGGCTGGTGGGTAGAAGCAGGTTTGTTAGCTGGCTGCAGAAGGCAGGAGCTCTATCAATGGGTGGAAGTTGTAGGCAGGCAAACAGCTCAGTCTGGGGGCAGCCTTTTGCCTGCGAAGTTCACTAAGGGAAGAACAGATTTCCTTGAAAGCTGGGAATTTACAGTCCCTGAAAATCTCCAAACAGGCTGGATGCCCTGTCATCGATTATTTCTAATGCTCTTCCCAAGTCTGGTCCATCATCCCTGAAGAAATAGATTTTCCAGGACCTCTTATTTCAGGATCTAAAATTTCACCTTGTACTCCAAATAAAGTCATGCACCTCTTAGCACAAGACTTGGTATTTTTCATAGGAGGGTCGAATTAAATGATAATCTATTGATGATTGGTCCTTTGCAGCTAGCACTTACAGAGAGCTGACTGCATGCCAGGTACTTTTCTTAGTGCTTTACATATGTTGATGAAATTATTAACTGATTTAATTCTCAGAACAGTCCTACAACCAAGGTGCCATCATCACCTCCCTCCTCACTTTACAGATGCGAACACGGAAGCACCTCGGCAGTAAGGAGCAGAGTCAAATTTGAGTCCAGTTAGTCTGGCTCCAGAGCTCCGCTTCTAACCACTGCTTCTCGTGTCGCCCTTTCTGATGGCTGAGGAATGGCACCCAGGGGGAATTTGTGATGTGTCCGTGGTCGCAGGGCTAGTTGAATGGTGGCACCTGGATCTGGATGACCCAGTCTTCTAGCTGCCCCCACTGTGCGCAGCGTGGAGGGCTTTTATTGCTGAAGACCCACGCATCCGGTGAAGGCCCTGGACAAGATATTGCACTAAATGAGACGATCCCAGCAAATTGAGGACCAAGCTGTGGGAATCTAGAAGCTTTTTTCTAACATAGTCAGCTGAATGCCTCTCCATTTCCAAGGGTTTGAAATACTTCCCCCACTTTCTCTGGATCTATGTAAATCCTACCAAACATTCAAGATCCATGCACTGGCGGTGAAACTTCCTGAGTCCCCCGCTCTGCCACGGCGTAGCTCCTGCACATGCTCTTTCCGGGATGCCTGCTCAGCTGCCCCGCAAGAGAAGGTCCATGGCGGGCGAGGCCAGCAAAGATCTGGGGATTTTACGTAGGCTAAATGTATCCATCTTCGAAGTTTGGACTCAGGAAAACTTCCCGACTGTGGAATTTAAAAAATTTTCCTTTTGTGTTTGTCTAATACTCTCATGGCTTTAGTTTTTGTGTTTCAATCTTGGAAGCATCTGGAATGTCCTTTGTTATGTGGAATGAAGGCGGTAACCAGGGTTATTTTTCCCGTGTCCGCACTGAAACGCTACTTATTGTGGATATCCATTTTCTCTTAACCGGCTTGAAGTCACATCTTTATGTACAACTAAAGTCCACATATATTTGAAATCTTTCGGAGTGTGCTCTCTGACCACTGTGAAATTAAGATTCAAAAAGAGAGCTAAAAAATCCCCCAAATGTTTGGGAACTTGGTAACAGACTTCTAAAATAACCCATGGGTCAAATGGAAAGTAGAAAATATTTTTAACTGAATGATAATGAAAATATAAAATATCAAAACTTGTGGGCTGCAGCTAAAGCTCTACTGAAAGAACTGGATAGTCTTATGCATATATTATAACAGAAGAAAGACTGAAAATCAATGATCTAAGTATCCATTTCAATTAGGGAGGAAAAGCACATTAAACCCACAGAAAGACGGAAGAAAATAATAAAGAAAAGAGTGGAAATTAACAAAATGGAAAACAGACATATAATATAGACAATTTTCAAAGCCATAAGTTGGTTCTTAGAAAAAAAACCATATGTATTTAAATCAATTTCTGGCCTCTTCACTCTGTTCTCTCCATGCCTATGTCAGTAAAAAACTATTTTAATTACTAAAGTTTTATGGCATCTTAGTATTTGGTTGGGCTAGCCCCCATCCATCACTCCTTTTCACATTTTACCTAGCATTTGCCTTTGATTTAAACTCTAGGCTCAGTCTGCCAGCTTGGCCAGTTTCCACGCATATCCCTTGCTTCAACCCTATTGGCATTTCTGTTGGGATCAAGTTAAATTGCACATTAAGAAGAAAAGAACTGACACCTTTACAACACCAGGTCTTCCTACCTAAGAACAGGGTACGTGTTCTCAGTTATTCAAGTCTTCTTTAGCGTTTGAAAATTTTCTTCATCTAAGAGCATATACATATTTTGGGAATGCTTTCCCTAGGTATTTTATTTTTATTTTTATTTTTGGTTGCATCGAAAATGGAAGCTTTTCCTCAATTATATTTTGTAGTTTCAGTTGGTCAGCTTCCAATACCTCTATTTAATGTGTAACGAAGATCATATTTTGGACGTTTTAGCTAAACCATATGAATCATCCTTGTCAACCACATCCTCTTCAAACGTGAAATACACATCCGACCTTATGTTTCTTTCATAATTCTGACATACAATCTTTAGGAAAATGCTGTATTTATCCCCAAAGTTTTAACTGAACTGCTACAGATGCCCCAAAGCAGAATAAACTACTTTGGGCGACAGTTACCTGATCACAGAGATTCTCCCCAAGTGTCCACGCTGCGCCCGAGGTGCCCTGCAGACAGACCACGCCCACTGCCGGCCTGCTCGTCCGCAGGAGGGCTTATTGGAAGCACATGCTCCGGAACGCTGCCCGTGCACTGAAGGAGCTGAGCATCCCCAGGCCCAGCAGGGATCCAGGGCACTTCCGCAAGCTCTGCAGCCTCTTTCATAATGATTTATCATTCTTCTGATATAAAAGTAATGAATACATACTCATCACGGAACATTAGAAAACCTATGAAGAAGACCATAAAACTCCCTCTGTAAGCTCCACCATCCGAGGTCACCCCTGCTGTTTCCTGACGGGGCTGTCTCCCTGAACGTCTCCTAGTGTGCAGATGCCAGACCTGAGACCACTCTGCGTAGATGGTTTGGAGTCCTGCTTCTCGTGGGCGCTTGGCCATGACAGTGCGAGTTCTTCACAAGCTGGCTTTTTACTGGTGCCATAGTGTTCCCTAACACAGATATCCAATAACGTATTTACCCATCATACTCTCATTTGGCCTTTGGGTTGTTGCCAGTTTTTCCAAAATAAGACTTAAGTCAGAAAGGAAAACAGAAGTGAAAGAAGCACGGTTAAAGTCTTCACACCTTTGTACCTTTGTACAAACATCTTTGCCCTTTTCTCTGATTACGTCTTTTCAATGCATGCCTAGGTGGATTACTGGGTCAGAATTAGGAACATTTAAAAACACGGTGGTAAAACACATATAACGTAACATTTACCACCTTCACCATTTTTAAGGGCACAGTTCAGTGGCATTAAGCACATTCGCACTGTCACGCACCTGTCACCGCCATCCAGTTCTAGAACTTCTTCGTCTCGAAAAACTGAAACTCTGTACCCACCAACTCTCTGCCCGCCCCCCCCACTGCTGGTAACCTCTGTTCTATTTTCCGTCTTTAGGGATCGGAATACGTTCGGTACCTCCTATGCATGGAATGGTACAGGATTTGGCCTTTTGTGTCTAGTCATTATGTGTTGAACAGAGCGATTTACTGAGCATAATGTCCTCAGGAGTCACCCATGTTGCAGCGTGTGTCAGAATTTCCTTCCTTTATGAGGCTGAGCAATATTCCATTGTACATCCACCCCACACTTTGTTTATCCACAGGAACATTTTTTTAAGGCTCTTGATCAAATTGTCTTCTGTCCAGAAAGACCACACCAATCTACTTGTCCACCAGGAATGTATGGAATTTAAATTCTGTATCACAGTGACTAGTGGTTGGGTTTACCCATGTGGCACATGCATAGAGTTATCTGCACTTGAAGATATGAAGAATCAGCTTATGGCCAAGTGACCCCCAGAGGATGGGGGTTCCTCCTAATGTTCTCATCCTACGCATGTGCAGGGTGGGGCAAAGGGGGGGTTATAGCTGTGAGTACACAAGTCACAGAGTTTATTCTTGTGTCAGTATTTATTAATTATTGTATGATTTTCCATATGTAACTGATAGTGAGCGTAGTTAGTATTATCAGGCTAAAGGAGCTTCTCCACAATTGGGTTCAGAACCTCCGAACTTGGCTCATGTCACAGCGAGCGTGTGACCAACTTGGACCTCCCCTGATTTCATTCTTTTAAATCTGACTCAATTTTTGTGCCTACCAAGGAAGGCACACAAGATTTTATTTGGGAGGGAACATCTGGGATCTCTGCAGCACATTAAACGTTGCGAGGGGCGTTCCTCACATGATCCCACCTGGTTTCTACATCTGCAGCCCCAGGAGGCAGGCAGGGCAATATCGTCAATCACATCTGCGACAACATGGGTGCAGAGAAGTCGCACTACCTGCTGGAGGCTGCACAGTCAGTTTGGGTCCCCAGGACTCGAGCTCCTGTGTCCTGACCCCTGTGGGCTGCCTCTGTCCTCTCCCGAGGTCCCCGCTCACTCTTGCAGCTACAAGGGTGTGCTGTTCCTTTACTTGGCATGCCAACCCCGCTGGGTTGTCCAGGAATGTACTTTCTTGGAGAGGAAAGGGAATAGATATTTTAGCCACACACAAAACACTGTGCTTGCCAGGCACCTAATAAGGACACTCAATAAATATTAATTAAAGCACGCAGCCACATTGCCTGATGTGCTGGCCAGATCCTTTCAAGTGGCAAGAATATTCCATGAGAGACTGAGTGTTGAGCTAGAAAGAAGGCTGTGTGGAAGACAGGGATGCTCAGGAGGAAAGGAGCCATGCTCTGGAAAGATGAAAATAGCCTCAGGGTTCCCTGTCTATCGCTGGGAGAGGGGAAACGGAGGAACCATGTCTTCCTCGCTGGGCTGACATTTCCTCTGCCCCCCACCCACCCCAGATCTCTCAGGCCAGTAGAGAACATTGGGAGACAACTGGCTGGGGTTCGGATGAGTGTCATTCCTGGGGTGTGAGCAGGAAATGGGATGGGTGTGCCCACCCTCCTCTGGCATTCTGAGGGATTTACTGCTCACTGAGTAGATGCCCACTGAGTGTCTCTGCTTTGACAGAGACCCAGCAGAAGTCTGTCTGGTAAGCGATTCTGGGCACATGGGTATCACTGGAGCCTCTTCCCTGGTTGGAGCCTCTTCCCTGGTTGGAGCCCAGGGCCACGGGAGCCAAGCAGGGAGTAGAGGGTGAGGCAGAGGCCTGGTGGGAATACTTAGGGAGGCACTTGGTGGGAGGGCTGCTGCCCGACAGGATGATGTACCAGGAAGAGGCTGGAGGGGGAGGTGGTGGCACTAACACCATCCAGAGCCTGCGACCACCCCCTCTGTGCATCAGGATCCCTTAGGTGCAAAAAGCTCTTGAGAGGAACGTGGACCCAGCTGACGGCTCAGGTCCCTGGGGCTTTTCCAAGTCAGCTTGTACCTGTTTCCCTAGGCCTCTTTTGGCATTTTTTTTCCTTTTTCTTTTTCAAAAGTAAGATTTTAAACAAAATGATCAGTTTTAAACAAATGAGCGTTTACAGATTGCTTTGGTGTCAGAGCGTTTTTGCACCATCTTCATCAAGCTGTACTTCATACGCTCCTCTCCACTCCAGGAGAAGAGGGGGGATGGGCATGGGCTGTGTCCTTGAATAAACCGTGAAATACCAACACTCAGTGCATGCAGCAGTGGGGCCCCCGTGGAGGGCTTCCTGGTCAACCAGCCCATGTGGGTAAACGCTCCCGGGTCCAGATACCACAGGATCATTCTAAGCTGGGCTCCGCCGACAGGACTGATGAGAGTCTCTTCTGACGTCACGATTCTGTAGCTCCATCTCCACAATGTTCTTTCAGACTCATCATCTCATTTGCTCTCAGGACAACTCTATGTTGGTAAGTATGATTATCACCATCTTGTCCGTCGGGAAATACACGTCTCAGGTGACACAGCTAATGGTGACAGGCACTCCTGGCTCCACCGCTGCGGTGTTTCGTGCCACCCCTGCTGTAGCTGTCTCCATTACCTTGGGCTTGCCGGTACTTTCCACAGAACAAGCACGAACACCTGGGAGGCATTGCACGCTCCAGCCCCTCGACAGCTCTTTTCTCCTCAATTCCAATCCATCGCTCCTGCGGTCCCCTCCCCAGCCACGCTGGCCTCCCAGCTGCTCCTCTAACGCGTCCACCTACCTGTCTCGGGCCAGGCCTTGGCTATCTCCCTTTCTTGGAAGGGTCCTACCTGATCCTGACCCCAGACAGGCCTTCTGTGACCCCAGATCTGGAAGAGCTGCCCCCAGCCCCACACCAGCCCTAGCCCCTCACTCTACTTCGTGTTTTCCAGAGCTCTTGGAGCTGTGTGGGATGCTGTGTTTCATGTAATTGTTTACTTAGTGATTACCTGTCTCCCCCTAGAATGCGAACTCCCCTGGAGCCAAGCCTGCCACACAGTTGGGGTGCAGGAGAACTGAGGAATGGTCTCTGCTTGCTGGGGCCACAGCGCAGCCAGGGCGCGAGGACTCTCGGGCCTGTGGAACAAGATCCTGTGAACTGCGGGGTACAGTCATGAGTGCTATTTGGGTCCCAGAAGGGAGGTCAACGCCCATTCATTCATTCATTCATTCACTCACAGAGCAGCCTACTGTGCAAAACAGCCTGGGGCAGTCAGCCAGAGACAGCTTGACTGTTGCTTTTTAATTTTTTTCCTGTTTCTTTTTACCTGTATATTTGCTATGTCATCTTTGAAATATTTGGGACAACTGCACATTCCTGGGTGTAGAGACATGTAGATGGAGGAATGGATGAGGCTTGGCCCTTATATGTTAATAACCAGCAGGGTGACCTGTGAGAATTTTCATCCCTTCTTCATGGAGCCCTGTGTGAGAGAAGCCCCGTGAAGACCCTCAAACAGGAAAGGGATTGGTGGGGAAGGACACTGAAGCGGAAGTGATCAGGAGAGTTTTAACGAAGTTCTGTGGACTTTGGGGTGCCTCATTCCTTAGGAAGGTGGGTATTTAGGACCCTCCAGGGCCTCTCTCAGTCTGAGAGTCTATCCTTGGGGAGTAAGTGGTGTTTGTCATCTCCAGGGTTTTAGGGTTTTGAACTGAGGAACCCTCAATTCAATTGCCAACATTTAGTTTTGCTGAATAAGTCTGTAAATAAACACCATCCATCATCATCACCACCATTTCATAAAAAATAGGGCACATTAATCCCCCCAGCTAGGAGAGGCATCGTCTCAGAATAAAGGACCCCTTCCTCCTCGCTCGGGCAGTCAGGTATGCCGCTGATACTGGTTGAGTGCTCACTCTACGCCGGTCACAGAGCTTGGTAGGCTGCACTACTCACTCCCTGCCCTCACAGACTTTACAGTTGGGGGGACTGTAATTAAATGTAACACTTAAAGTTGTAAGTGCTACAAAAGGGGGATGCCTGGGACTCTGAGGGTGCCAATGGTGGGGGCGGGGCAACCGGATCTCAAAGACTGGGAGTCTAGGGGAGCCTTGGGAGAGAAGGAGAGAAGTGCATTTCAGGCAGAGAGACAGCATGTGCGCAGGCCCTGGGTGGAGGGAAGATACTGAAGTTTCAGCAAGGGGAGGGAGGTGGGTGCCAGGCCACTCGGGGCTCTGTAGGCCAAGGAAGGGAATTTGCCTTTGTTCTGAGGGTGGCAGGAAGAGTGGTGGATGCTGGTGCAGTCAGACCCGCACTGAGACCAACCTCAGCAGAGGGGGCCTGGTGGGTCTGCGCAAGGCAAGAGCAGAAGGGAGGAAAGCGCTGGGTGCCTCGGTCTCCAAAGAGGCCGGAGGCCGGCGGTGCAGCCAGGTGGGTGGACCTGGGGGAAAGTGTGTGGGCTGAGAGGTATCTGGAAAGTAAAACTGACAGGATGTGGAGGCTGCTTTGGATATGAGTGAGGCTGCTGTCCAGGCTGATCCTGCCTTTGTGGCCCCCACCGTTAGGTGGACGGGGTGGACTTTCTGATGCTGGCACTCTGGTGGAGAAGTAGGTTCTGGGAGGAAGACACCCTGTTCAGCACGCAATGAACCTATGGTGCCTTTGAGATGTTCAAGGGGAGGTGTCAAATAGTCATGTGGATGGTGTGAGACTAGAGTTCAAAGCAGGGGCGAGAGACTTTGAACTTGACTCTTGTTCTGTATCTCTGGCTGGCATGGTGGCTGCCCCCCAAGAGAGGAGGAGGGGACGGGAAGGGGCAGGGTGGAAGGAGGACTTAACTTGTCTCTCCATGCCCTTTTGTAGCCTTTGAATTGTGAACCGCTATGAATGTATTATCTATGCAAAAACCAACAAAATATCAAAAGAAAGCCAAAAATACCGCATAATTTAGCATTTTGAAAACATACTACATGATGCGAACTTGACCGTGGATGACAGGGTCTGGTGTTTGGACTGGAAATGAGGACTCTCCGGGTTATGTAACCTTTAAAATCCCTTCTACCAGACTCAAACAATGCTAGTAACATCGTATTCCACTGACCTTGAAAGTGTTCAAAATAAATGTTTATGGGGTGAGGGGGATCAAGACTGGACTCTGCAGGGCGGAATCCTGCCTGCTGGGTCTCTTTCCCGGTCAGCGGGAAGGTCGACCGACCTCTTCGCCTGTCCTCCTCACCTGTCAAGAGTACCCACAATTACCAACGAAGGTATTTCTAAGACACAGGAAAATATTTAAGACTCATAATTTTGCTAGAAAAGAACTGGAAACAGTTTTTTTAAAAAACGTCCTCTCACTTATCTCTCTCTCAGTCTAAGAAAAACATTTCCCAGGCTTCTTTATTTGTTTTTAAACTCGGGTAGGCTGGTCTTACTTCTCCGACGCCAGCCCTAGTTAAATCCACACCCAGTCCCAGACACTAAGAAAAGTGGCTTCCTTCTCCATTACCCTATCACTTCGACACTTAACGCCTCAGAATATTCATTTCCTAGCCTGGGAGGGTTAGTCAAAATGATCTTACTGGGGGCTCTTTCCTCAGGATCCATGAGAATCATGGTAATTAGCATCTGTATACCACGTAGTTTACATAACGCTTGGGCCGGCTGAGTGTCCCCGCACGTCCCAGCAACCCCTGGGGAGGGCTTTGTTTTCGGAGCCTCACTCCGGGTCTGGCACACTTAAGACGTTGTTAATTCGGTGTTTGTTGCTTGAGGAAGGCAGACAGACTACGGAAACAGGCTTTCCTAAGGCCTCGCAGCTAGGAAGGGCCGCAAAGTATATTTAATCCTACAACTGGGTGGAGGGTTTCTTCCGCTGCCCCAGGGATGCATGGGCCGTCCCTCACTCAGGGCTCCGGCTCCGGTGGTGGGTCCCAGGACGTGCCAGGGGCAGGACGTGTGGTCCCCTCCGCCTCCTTTCCTCTACTGCAGCTGAAACATTCACTCCTGAGTCACCATTACCAGATGTTTCGTCACTCCAGTCCTAACCGACATGGACTAGGCAGCACTGAGCACCACAGTCACCCTTTAATGACTTTTTTGGGGGGATGGGAAAGATAAAAACAGGATACAAAAGCAGAAAACAGCTAAGGTTAGCCCAGTAGTGCAATATGACCAGGGACTTAGAGTCCGTTTGAGTGTGCAGTGGGCCCAATGAGGATGGCCTGCAGCTTGGACCAGGGCGCATCAGGGGGCCATTAGGCTCAGCGTGCATTTCTCCACTTTGCTGTCTTTCAAATCAGTTTTTTAATGCCTGTGGGAGCCATCCAAACTAAGTGTGTCTCTGTCTCTCTTGCAATGGCGGATGATAACTTTTCATCCTTGGCCATTTGGGAGCCTTCGCCAATCTCGTTGAGGAAAGCGCTCCCTTTGCGCTTGCTTGTTCCTGACCTGAACTGGTCTGACAAAGTGAAGCCTGGCTGTTGATTTCAGGAGTGGAGGTCATGGACGTTTTTCTAGGTATTTGAGGAGAAGCTGCTCTGTAACTGTAGATGAGCCAGTGTCATGGCTGCAGTTTCTTTCCACAAAGAAAACTCGATTTGAGGGAGACGATCTCCCTCATGCATTGCCCGGGCCTCACCTCCATCCCTGACTTCCTGAAGCTGGGGAGCATTTGTAGATAAAGTTGTATATTTAAGTGATCAACATGGCTTGGGTTTTGAAGAGAGCATGAAGTTGACAGAAAACTACATTTTTTTCTTTCTTTCTTGTTTTCTTTTTGAACACGATCATTTGTACCCTGGCCACATCTGCCCGGTTAGTCAGCTCAGCTAGACAAGTCCCAAATAGTTCTTCCTTTGGGCAGCTTTTTGAGACCCTTCCAGACAGAATACATCCCTTGATCTTCTGTTCTCCTGGGCCAGTACCTCGATTCTCGCTGCGAAGGTAGCGTTGATGATGTGGTGTAAAGATTGGCCTGTTTTCATAGGTCCTGCCTCTCTGGAGGGCAGAGGCTGTTTTGTACTACCTTTCTATCCCCCAGGGGTCTCCCCTGGTGCTTGGCTCCACATTTGGAATTGGTGCTGCCTACATGGATGGAGAATCACGTGAACACATTTCTGCTCCAGAAAGCCATGCTCTCCTTTCCCGAGGCTGCGTGGGCTCCTCCCTGCGCCTCTGAGGTTCCGACAGCAGTATTTACGAGGCTGTCTGTCCCGGGTTTGGACTTGCACCTGACTGATAGCTAGAATGACTTTTGATTAGGATTGGCGTGTTTCCTCGCTGACTCTCGCCAGAGTCATGACGAGGCAGCCTCCACCCTTGCTGTCTGGGATGACATACTGGCTTCTGTTGTCCTTGGCCTTCCTGCAGTCACTGCCCCACAGAGGGAGAAGCTGTCTGTAGCCTCTCTTCCATGGGGCACTTCACCAATCTGTCCTTTTCTACAAGGACATCAGGAGAGCAAATTTCAGGAGACGAGGAAAGCAAGCCAAGGATGTAAAAGACAATCTTTAGATCTGTATAGTTTTTGAGTAAGTGACACATGCACACAGTCCAAGGAGCCATTCATCTCCAGTGAGGTCCCCCTCCCTGCGCTGTCCTTAGCCAGCCGGTGCCCCTCCTGGGAAGAAGGCGCATCCCATGTGACAACTATATGTTTGGGTGTCTCTGTCGTCCTCGATCTTTACTTTTCCTGGGTGTTTCTCACGTGTCCCCCATAAACAACATCCATTTCCTCTTGCCCTGCCCTCCAGCCCCCAGTACCTGGCTGAGCACGCTGGGCAGCCACCTGGCAGAGGCTATGGTTCAGCCTCCAGCATGCCTGCAGTAGAGGAATATTTGATGAGTCAGGTCTTAGAGCATCTCTGTTTGATTGTGAATTAGGTGCATTTTCATTTACTTATGCTCTTGTTCTTTTAAGATAAGCCAAGAAGTGCTGATTGTCACATCGGCCTCACTTGTGAACCTTTCTTTCATGAACCATCGCTTCCATTTGTATGGCTGCCAGTTCAGGATGGTTTTAGGGCTCACTCACACATTTTTCAGGGGGTGGTTGTGCAAGAAATGTCAGTATTTTCCAACACTTTTTTTTTGGCTTCGTCCATTGTTTTTTTCTTTTGGCTTCTGCAAGGAGAAGAAATCCTTATCCCTGCCTCACCCGCCTCACTCCTGCCCTCACCCCTGCCTCACCCCTGTCCTCCGGCCCCACCGACACACATCCACATGCACTCTGCGGCTCTTTCTGCCTTTCTCTTCCAGGACCCACTGGAGATGAGAAAAGCACTGAAAGGGAGAATCCTGTCTTCCTTGAACAGGAGTGATGTTGCGCTTTTGCTTAGGGTTGCTCGTTGGTATGGAGAGTTCTGTCGATTCTTGTTTTTGCCTTCTTCTCTTTCAAGCCAGTCTCCCTCCCCAGCCACTGTGGGGGTTCACTGGGGTCTCCCCCACTTCCGGCATGCTCTGGGGCCCTGCCTGCTGAAGACTAGGGACCTTGGAGAAATTTCCCTCCGGCTTCCTCTCTCCTCTGGATGCTTGGCCAGCAGTCAGTGAAGTGGCAGCCCCCGCAGCCGTCCTGGTGCCAGGGGCAAGTGATTAAGTAGCCAGGTCTTGAGCTGACTCCATCCTGGCTTGTCCTAGCTCTGCTGTCAGTTATTTTGGTCTCTGTGACTTGTGGCTGCACCATGATTACGGTTTGATATCTATCACCAAAGTGACTAAAAGATGAAAATAGAAGCCACAACAGGAAATAAACAACTGCAAATGAGATATTTTCTTCCGTATTCCCTGCCAGCAAATGATTAGAATCAAACTCATTCACAATAGTTTGGTGAACTTCTAAACTTTTTCTTTTAAAGGATCAGCATAGTTTGAGACAGGGTGCTTGCTGGTCTTATTGAGGCCCACGGAAAGGAAAGGAAAGGAAAGGAAAGGAAAGGAAAGGAAAGGAAAGGAAAGGAAAGGAAAGGAAAGGAAAGGGAAGGGAAGGAACGGAACTCCCTTTCTAGGCACACCAGCCATCCAAGGGCTCCTCTGCTGCCCAGCTTCTTTCTTGGAAAGGGAAGGAATAAGAATGCTACGGGGTGGGGCTGGCTCTCAGGAAGGCTGGGATGTTAACTGATTCAGGGAATGCCAGGGAGCTAATAAAGCAGCACCAGCCATTGTAGCTACTTGCCCAGCATCCCACCCATTGTCTACTCAGGGTAGTAAAATTGAGGAGGAAAGCTGTGTAGAGAGGGCAAGGTAGGGGTGACGCCTGAATTAAAACACCCGCAATTACACTATATGGGAACATATCTCTGCAAGTATATGCATGTTCCACCCAGACAAGCTGTGACGTCAGATTCAACTCCTGAAACACCCACTAAACCTACCTGCCCTGCATGTGCTTGGCCTCTCATTACAGTGTTAGCACCATAGGCCAGATTTCCAAAAGTCTTCAGGTTCTTCAGCATTTGAAGCTTAATTTGAGTTAGGACATTTGCTTTCTGTTTATTTGAGTCCTTTCTGTCACTCTGAGGGCCTTGCTTTGCCTCCCTCGAAGAGCAAAGATCTGCTAGTGAGGCCCAGAGCTGAGAGGGAAAGGGACCCCGAGAGAGCAGGAAACTTGGCCAGAAAGCTTTCCCAGCCTTGCCAAGTGCTCGCCTAATGTGAGGATCACAAGTGCAAATTATTTAACCAGTGAATGGCAGAGCCCTCGCTAGGAACTAGGTTTTCTGTTCTAGTCTGGCATGCTTTCTAAGCTTTTCTCAGGTTATACGTTTCCCAGACACCTCAAAAATCCCCTTTCTGTCTCCTCCGTCTGGCTTATTCTGATGGGATCACCCACATCCAAGCCTCCCCCTCATCCATTTTCTCCTGGGCTTTGTCAGCTGCTATTTGTGTAGGTTGCTTCTTTAGGAAGTTCGTTCTCTCTCTCTCTCTCTCTCTCTCTCTCTCACACACACACACACACACACACACACACACACACACACACACACCGTCAGTGTCCTTTTCAACAAGCAACACTTTTATTACAAAACTATGATCCTGTACAATGGCTGCCTGTCTGGCCTTACACAGTACTGCTTAGAACGCCAGTCCCTGCCCCGTGCTACCACGTGCCTCTGCATTGCTTGGTGCCCCCGTGTCTTCAGGACCCCCTTGCCTGGAGATGATCATGTCACCCATATTCCTGATTTTCTCCCATGTTTGTATCTCCAAAAGTGCTTTTGGTGAGCTTAGCGGGCGTGGTCCAAATGTCCCTTTAAGTTCTATCCATTCTGTTGATTCCTAAGTATTTAGTGAGCATCGCTTGCATGTCAGACACCTTTAAATGGTTGGAGGGGAGTGGGTTGAGCTCTAAGGCTAAGACTCATTTGTACCTTTTCCTCTTAGGAATGTATAATTTAGCTGGGAAAATGAAAATAGTACATTTCACCTCTTCTAAAGATCCGTTCAAACTCACCAATGAGTTTCATTGTCCTCCTGACCTCACAATTCCAAATAACATTAAAAAATCTTATTCCACTAAAAAAGACGGGAGGTTAGATCACCATGCCAACTAGTGGCCTCATTAATACTGACGCCTATACGTATACTTAAATCAGTACATTTCTCAGTACCATCTGCTTTCACTGAGCGAATAGTTCTGGTCCTTTACCCTCCCAATGCTTTCCCCATTTTCATGCAGTAATCTGCCAGTGAGTCTGTGCTTCTCCCAAACCTACGGTCAGGGGATAAACTCTCTGACCCCAAAGCACCTTGAAAGCTACGGGGCCGATGAAGGGGTAGAAACAGGCCCCGCGTGCATGTGTACGTCCTAGGCAGGTCTGCTCCAAAGGTAACCTTCCCGCGCCGGGAGGCGGGGTGGCTGCGGTCTTCCGGGCTCCAGAGGAAACCTGCGGGCGGCGGGCGCGCGAGTCCCGCCGCCCCCCACCCCCACCTTCTCCCGCCGGGATGCTGCCCCTTGCAGCTCGTCAATCGGCCAAATGCATTCCAGAGCTGTGCACAAGACACACTTCTTCAAGCAGTCCTAGAAACCCGAGCCCGGAACGGGAGAGGGCGGGAGGGAGCACGCGGCCGCCGCTGAGGTCACATTCGCGCCGCCTCCCCGCCCTCGGCGGCCCGGCTGTTCCCTCCAGCGCACACCTCCCAGGGCTTCGGTCCAGTCCAGTGTAAATGTCTTTTAAACGGAGACAGCGCTCTCCTCCCCCTTCCCTCCTGCGCGGCCAAGGGATCTGCCGCCAGGGCCTTTAAAACAAAACGAATGAATGAAGCGCTAGGGCAAGCGCGCGGGACAGCCACTGCGAAGCTCCACGGGCTGGGTCTAAATCGGGCCACCGACCGGCTCGTTCCGCTCCAAAACTCGCCAGCGAAGCCCGCTGGGTGCTCTCGGGGCTTCTCATTTCTCCCCTGGTCCGGCCAGGTCTTAGTCCGTTCTGGGGGCTTCCTTGCTCCCCACCTTTATTCGCACCCCCCCCCGCCTCCAAGGTTCCCCCTCTCCGAAAACCCGGGAGGGGGTGGTGATGGCTGCGGGCGGGGGGAGAAATAGCTTTTAGAAACCCGATCTGTTGTTTGCGAAACACAATCGCTTTTTTTTTTTTTTAAAGCGACAGGGTGTCTAGACGGCCACGTGACGGAGCCGGAGCCGGGCGCGCCACTGCGCAGTGGAACCAGCAGAGCAGAGGGCCCGCGGGGGGGTGGGGGGAGGCGGCGGCGGCGGCGGCAGTCGCTGGGGGCGGGGGAGGAAAGGGGGAGGAAGGGGGAGGGAAGGGGGCGGGGGCGGGAGGCCTTGCAGGAGGCAGCGAGCCTCGGGCACATTCGCTCGCTTGCTCCGTGCACGGAGGAGCCTGTTCCCGAGCCGCGCCAGCTGAGCCAGCTGGGCGCCGTGCTCGGTCCGCTCGCCGCGCCCGAGAGAGCTGCCCCAGACAGAGCCAGCCCGCTGGCGCCGAGCTGCCGAGAGCCCGGCCCCGGAGCCCCTGAGAGCGGCGCGGCGAACCCCGGAGGCGGCAGAAGGACCCGAGCGCCAGGAGAGGGCGGACGGGGGACAAGGAGGCTCCCGGGCGCGACGAGGAGAGTCTCGGAGGAGAAGGCGTGAGGACACCGGGGCCTCCTGCTGCTGCAGCCGGGTCCAGGCGAGCAGCCCTTACGGAGAGCCCGGCGGGCAGCCGCGGCCAGGGGAGGGGGCGCCGGCGGCCCCCGAACTAGCCAGCAGCTTGAGCTCTGGAGGGCGAGAGCGCGCGACCCGCCAGGGGCCCGCCGCTGCTGCCGCGCCGCCCTCCCCCGCGCTGTCAGCTCCGCGGGGCGCAGCCGCCGCCGCAGCATCTTCTGCCCCTGCGGCCCCGACAGCCCCGAGGAAGTCCCAGCCGAGGATCGAAGCCCCTGGGAGCGAAGGAGGAAAGACCAGAGACTCCTCTAAAACACCTATATGCGGAGGATTGAAGCAGTCTAGCCAAAGCTTTCTGTGGATTAAAAATATATACAGGTTTTTTTTTCTTTGGGCAGAAGAAAAGGAGAGGAAGACCAGCGGGGATCTGCAAGGGAAAAAAGGGGATGTAACTCGTGGATACGTTTTTTCCATCCCTCAAACGTCTTTTTCTACTTTGTAAACATTTTCTTTTTTTAAACCCCAGTTCCAGTCGGACGGCCCCAGACCTCCAGGGTGAGAGGAGGTGGTGTTTTTCATTTTGGGCTTTGCATATTTGGTTCTTAGATTTTGAGAGAGCCTTATTTCGCCAGACATCTCATGCAGGGTGAAGTCCACTCGGCCCCCTCCCCCGAGTCTTCGTGTGCACGGAATTCGAGGAGATCCGGTTACTAAGGATATAGAGGAAAAAAATAAATCGCGTGCCTGCTTTTTTTTTTTAATTGCCTGCTTCTCCCCACCCCCAAATTAAGTTGCTTAGCAAGGGGGGAAGAGGCTTTTTCCTCCCTCCACCAGCTCAGTCCAACACCTTTCGTTTTTTGCCCCCGCTGGTCTTCCATGTAGGAAGCCGAGGCTGGCGAGCCCGACACTCGGGAGCCGCAGCGGGGGGGCCTCTTTTTGGGGAGGCGCCGACCGGGGCAGGCTCCGCCGACCCCAGGGAAGCGGCGTCCGCGTTCCTCTGGGGTGCGCCGGGGCCCGAGAGCCGCTCACGGCGCGGGCCGCGCGGGGTGGGGCAGCCGGAGCGCAGGCCCCCGAGCCCCGGCGGGCGCCTCCGGGCCCCCGCGCGCGTCCCGGCCTCCGGGAGACTGGCGCATGCCACGGAGCGCCCTTCGGGCCGCCGCCGCTCCTGCCCGGGCCCCTGCTGTTGCTGTTGTCGCCTGCGCCTGCTGCCCCAACTCGGCACCCGACTTCTTCATGGTGTGCGGAGGTCATGTTCGCTCCTTAGCCGGCAAACGACTTTTCTCCTCGCCTCCTCGCCCCGCATGTTCAGGACCAAACGATCTGCGCTCGTCCGGCGTCTCTGGAGGAGCCGTGCGCCCGGCGGCGAGGACGAGGAGGAGGGTGCGGGGGGAGGCGGAGGAGGCGGCGAGCTGCGGGGAGAGGGGGCGACGGACGGCCGGGCACATGGGGCCGGTGGCGGCGGTGCAAGCAGGGCTGGCTGCTGCCTGGGCAAGGCGGCCCGAGGTGCCAAAGGTCACCATCCCCATCCCCTAGCCGGGGGCACCGGTGCGGCCGGGGGCGCCGAGGCGGATCTGAAGGCGCTCACACACTCGGTGCTTAAGAAACTGAAGGAACGGCAACTGGAGCTGCTGCTCCAGGCCGTGGAGTCCCGCGGCGGTACGCGCACCGCGTGCCTCTTGCTGCCCGGCCGCCTGGACTGCAGGCTGGGCCTGGGGGCGCCCGCTGGCTCGCAGCCCGCCCAGCCGCCCTCGTCCTACTCGCTCCCCCTCCTGCTGTGCAAAGTGTTCAGGTGGCCGGATCTCAGGCATTCCTCGGAAGTCAAGAGGCTGTGTTGCTGTGAATCTTACGGGAAGATCAACCCCGAGCTGGTGTGCTGCAACCCCCATCACCTTAGCCGACTCTGCGAACTAGGTGAGTTGTTCTGAGCCCACCCTCCCCTCCCCCTGGCCCTCGAGTGGTGGAAGAAAGCCCCCGTGGGCTGTGTTTGTGCAGCCAGCTCTGTAGGGGAGTGTACAGCCTTTCCTGGGAGGAGACTTGAGGGCAAAAGTAAAGAAGGGACGAGGGGAAACCGAAAGGGTTTTCCCTGGGGGTTCCCTTCCAATTTTTTTTTCCTGTTGCCCCGATGGGGCTACGGGCGCTGCCTATGCACACACTGCAGACGTGCGGTTAAAAATTAGACGTTCTCATTTCCGGATCAGCTAGGGGTGCAGAGAGAAGTGGGGGTCACGCCGCCCCCGCACCCGGAAAGGCGTTGAGGTGTGTGGCCGAGTTGGATTTGGTCCAAGCCCGCCAAGGAAGGCTGGGAGAAGCGAGTTGTAAAGGCTGACGAGTCTCTACTCCTTTAGTAAATAAAGAGAGGCGCGTCGGGCTCAGTGGCTCGGATTCTGCCCTGGCGGTGCAGTTATGGAGATTTTGAGGCAAAGAGAGTTAGGATGGGAGGCCGAACTGGGTATCTACTCTGAACTCTGCCAGCCCAGGGTTATAAAGAACAAGGAGCTAGGAGAAGTTGGGTGTCCCTTGGTTTCTTTTCTCTCAGCACAAGAAAGCACAGAATTAACCGGGCGGGGGGCGGGGGGGGGTTGTCCCCAGCTCCTCCAGAACGATGCTGCTCCTTGTGTACTGCGGCTGGGGCCCGGCTGAGACACCGGCTTCCTCCGCTATCTGCTCAGCCTCCTCCATTGCTTCCCTTTTCTCTGCGTCTCTGTGCAGGACGTGGGAAGGGCGCTCCCTGGGCGCCAGCAGATCCGCCCGAATTCACCAGCGCACTTGGGGCGCGTCTCTCGGTGGGGCTGGGAGAGGGGGAGCCCGGTGCTCCCCGAGCCGGTGCCTACTGGAGCGGCGGGGGCGAAGATGAACTGAGTCCCCGGTGGGGAGGGCGGGGGTGGGCGGGGGGAACGGGGTCCGCAGTTCGCGGACTGGGGGCGGCGGGGGGGGGCTTTGTCGCCCCCCGCCCTGGGAACTGTGGAGTGCACGGGCCAGCCCAGCCGCGCCGGAGCGGGTGGTTTCCAGCCGGGCCGGCCGAGCCGCGGTGGCGTCCGCAGACGTGGAGGAGCGGAGCGCCGGGGCTGGCGCCAGGCGGCCTCTTTTGTTTATCTGACAGCTAAATATCAAGGCAATCACCGCCTCGCGGCCCTGCCTCCAACCCCCACAGCTAAGACAAACAGTTGGGCTAAAAGAATGCCTCTGTTATCATAAGTTTCTATCTCTCTTTCTCATGGCTCGGCCTTTATTTTCTCTTACTTTTTTAATTTCAGAGTCTCCCCCTCCTCCTTACTCCAGATACCCGATGGATTTTCTCAAACCAACTGGTGAGTAGATGATTTTAAAAATATCCCTCCTCTCTTAAGTTAGAAACAGCCTCTAGAATGCGGATTTTCTGTCCAGGCAGTGGCTTGGGGAGGTGCTGGGTTTGCCTGGAAGTGCTTACAGGTTTTTTCTGTTGGAAGTTTGCTTTTTTTTTTTTTTTTTAGTGTGTGTGTATAGATATATAACTTAAAAAAAGTTTCCTAGATATGCTTTACAATTTGTTCCTTTTTCATCTATTTGCACACCGTGACTGAAGCTGGCTCAGCTTTAACACGTGGAATTTGATCCGTGCAGAAGTGTCTTAAGAGCCAGATAGGGCAGGTTGATGGGAAAACTCAGACTTGAGAGTGCTGGAGGGGTGGGTGGGAAGAATGGGTGATTTGATGGGAGGGAAGACAGTTCAGAAAGGTGCAGAGAAGACTTGCGTGTGGAATAAAAGGTTAGAGATTTTAAGAAGCAAAGGCAAAACCACCCTCATGGGTTCCCTCTGCTCCTTCCCCTGCAAGCCAGCACTCCTCCCTGGTTTGCTCCGAATTCTAGGCTGGGGCTGTAAAAGTTTTTAGCATAGCTCTCTGCCTGTTGCTTTGTCACCAGATGGCATGGGGCCAGGGCAAAAGCTCATTTGAGACTGGCACCAGCCCTGTGGTGATTGTCTGCATTCAGCTTCTGACCGGCAGCGCGAGGCTCACCCTATGGACCGGGCAGTGCCAGGGGGAAGAGGATTAGCAAAACTGGGGCCTGGGGGGTGACACCCGGGATGGCCCCTGTGCCCAGGAGCCATTTCTTACTACAGTGGGAGATTCATTAGCTGAAAAGTAAGGATTGTAACTTGGAAACTTTGTGTCCTATACACTGGATGCCTGAAAAATACAATGTTTCATTAGCTGAAAAGTAAGGATTGTAACTTGGAAACTTTGTGTCCTATATATACACTGGATGCCTGAAAAATACAATGTTATTTTTTGCCAAGGTTCTGAGAGAAGTGAAGGGTTGGGCCTCATTTTGCTCTTGGAATTCTCAAGTCTTGTGCTTCATGAGTTTTGGCTGTTGGGCTTTCCCCCCACTAATTAAAAGTTTTGCTGGGGCGTTGTCATAAATTAAATACTTTAATGAACGGTGTAACTGAAGCCCACAGCCCTCCTGGGACTCCACACCGCTTTCTCAAGTCGGGAAGGCGTTGCTGCTTGCCTGGTGCCTGTTTAATAAGTGGCCTGCAAAGCATGTGATATTTTGCTTTCGATTTACAAAACACCAGATAAATGGTCATTAATGAGTAGATAACCAGCTCTCTGTATTTATAACAAATGTTAACTGAAATTATCAAGCGCTGTTTTTCAAAGAATAACTTGACTGGGTTTTTGGCTCCGAGACTCAAGAATTCTTTCCTGAGGTTAGTTCTCCAAGGGGCCTCCTCTGTCCTGTTGTTTCTTCCGTAGTCTTCATACTCGGAGGTTTTGCTTAAAAGAGAGACCAGTCACCTTGACCCTAGGGGTAAATGTTCGCAGAAATCTCCGAAAACCATGGAAGAGGAGAGTTACATTTTCTTGGGTTTCCTGCAAAGATACCAGAATAAATCTGTTCACCGGATTTAAGCAGTCACTCTGCCAGGCCAGGACCTCATTTTCAGTGAGTGGAGTGATATATTTATTCATTAGCAAGTGCTGACATTAGGTAGCAAAATGTGTGTAAACAGAGAAGCCACAAAGACAGGAATGTGCCACTTCCAAGGGGGGCGGGGAGAAAAGTTCTCCACATCAGCCAATAGGAAGTGATTAACCTGCCAATCGGAAACTCAAACAGCTGGTTACTCACCCAAAATGCTTTGTTTAAAATAAAACAAACAACAAAAAAAAAAGGAATGAAAAAAAGGCATGGTTGTGTAAGGACAGGAGGAGTGGTCGCAGGGGAAGTCCCTATGGAAGGAACTGCCTTGACACAGGGAAGGGTGCCCAGGTCTGGGGCTGGGGGGCTCCCCCGTCACTGACACATGGCGGGGGGGCTGGTTTTGCCGGTTGTGACTAGGGGCGATGAGGTCAGATATGCAGATGGGATGTTGTCCCAGGTTTTTCTCCTCACCTTCTCTGTGGGAGGGGAGTATTTGGTTGGGGGATTTAGATCAGCCACTTACATTCTTAAGTTTCTAAGCCCTAGGTGGAATTTTTGGTCTTGGGTTACTAGGTGAGAACCAGTCATAAGATTTTTACAATGGATAACTGTTAAAATCTTAACCAATTGCACAACTAAGGGAATCCTTTCTGGAGACTCCAGCTTGGGAAGAGGTGGCAGGAAGGGGGCTGGGCCCTGCCCTGCAGCCTGTGGAGGGACTCGGACTGAAAGTGAAGCTGTTTTGCTGTGGTTCAAGCCACTGCGCTGCGGTCTCTGTGAGGGCCTGACCTTTGTGGGCCTGACTGCCAGCAGCACTTTCTGGGAAGGAGCCTTCCACATGGCTGAACCCAGGGACAGGGTGGCCGAGCCTCCCGGCAATCCGGAGTCAGGCGGGCCCTCCCTGCCCTCACTGCAGGAGGAACAGGAGTGTGGTGTTTGAGATTAGATCTCACCTCGTGGATGGGGGGGGTGCTGGGAGGATGGCTCTGTAGGCTCTGCTCCTTGTGTGTGCTGTGTCCCATGGTTGGTCTGAAAGGGTTGAAGAATGGAGGTGGGGTTGTTGGGGGGTGCACTGGGCCTGCTTAGGCTGGGGACCCCCTTGGCCAGTGCCCATTGGCAGATGGAGCCTCCAAAGTCCAGCTGGGGAGACTGGGATCTAGCCTGCCTTTACCTCCTGACTCAGGCTACTCCAGCTTTTCCAGGCCTCTCTCCATATCCAGATGATCGAAGGGTTAGATCAGTGGTTCATTTACTTGTTTATTTTTTGGTTCAGTCATCGATTCTGCAGGCCTGATGATGTCCCTGCCTAAAAATGTGATGATTCCAGTGCAGTAGTACGTTGTCCTTCTGTGACCATGTTTGTGGATTGGGGAGAGCGGGGACACGTGGGGTTTAGTGGCGGTGCTGTGGCTCTTCTGTCCTGGATGGCACTTGGGAAGCTCAGAACTAAGTTGACGAGACTGGGTTGGCTCATGGGGAGCCATTCTCTTGGTGAGGGAAGTGGGACTCCAGCTGCCTCACCTTGTACCCCCTCCCCCCAAGCTCTGTCCTTGGCTGCTCCCCAGGCCCGCATCTTCTAGGACACTTGCTGCTGGGACAGACCCAGCATTCACTGGGGGCTTGGTAATGCTTGAGCCTCTGAGTGTGTGCCAGCCTGGATTCTGGGGAGTGGGAAGCACAGACGGAAGCTGAGACCCTGGCAGTACAGCGCCATCTCTGGGGAGCTTTTTTGTGGCTGAGTGCTGGGGGTGTGGCTGCTTTGACCTTATTTTACAAGTCTGGCAGTAGCTTGAGGCCAGTCTGGATGCTGAAGATAGTCTCAGCCCAGCTACCTGCAGGGAAGGGAGCTTAGAGAGTGAGGACTCTGGTGGCCTGGGGATGGAGAGCTGTGGGACAGAGGCTGTACTCTTGGGTATGGCCTAGCTTACTGGGTGGCCCCCTGGACTAGTCAGTGACGCCTCAGTTTACCTGGGTACGAGTCGAGCAGGTCTACTTTGCTATTTCACAGGGGTGGTAGGGAGGCCTAATTAATGTTTGTAAATCCTTCCTGAGATCAAAGGCTCTGCAGAAGGGCAGAGCACCATTTCATAAAACGCTTGTGGTTGCCAGTGTGGGTCTGGCTTACCTTTGATCTGAGGCAGGCCGACACCCTGAACGTGGTCCCAGCTCTGCCCCGAGTTGCCGGGCCTTTCCTTTGAAACACCTTGCCCTGGGACTCAGCCAGCCAAAGCCGGGCAGGAGGCGTGGCCCTGCGTAAGTCATCGTGTTTAATGTGGGGCTGTCTTCCATTTGGGGGTAGGGAGCAGCCGATCTCTAGAACATGGTGAAGGCCATCAAAGCAGTTTAGAAAGCACAGGGTATACACCGTTTAACAAGCAACTCCATTTCCTGTCTCCTCTATTGTTTTCCATTTGATTAAGTGTATCCTGTAAAACTGTATATTCCTGTTAGGAATTATACTTTATGCTGATAAAATGAGATCACACACAGTCTTTTCTCTTTTCCCTGCCCACGGCCCCTCCTGCTTCCCCCTCCCCTGGTGAAGAGAATTCTTGCAAAGTTGTTTTTCCAGCCTGGGAGAGAATGCTGCAGAGTGTTGGCCAGGGGATGAGAGAGAGAGAGAGAGAGAGAGAGAGAGAGAGTGAGTTGGGGCGGGGCAAGCAGCAGGAACCCAGAGGTGCTTTCTGGCTACCCATAGGCCCCCACCTCCCTTCACCAGGTAATGGAAACAGCTGCTGGGCCACTAAAGGGCTCCTGTGGGCTGCGGGCCTCTGGATGGCTCTTTTGCTTGGTTTACATGTCCAGTGGTTCCTGTGGGAAACTGGTGGTGCACACCTCGGGTACTCCTGCCAGCGGCCTGGGGCGGGGGGCTAGAGTTTGTGCCACCTATCCCCGTGAGGGCAGCGGCACCTTGTGTGAACCAGCCTTTCACTGTGGTTCTCAGTAATTTTGGCATTGGCCAGGTGCACGACACGCTTACAGGGTCTCGTGCATTTTTGTTTCCTGTGACTCATTAGTTTTGGTTCCTGGGCATTAATTTTTGTTTCAATTGCTTGCAGAGAGGTTGCTGAGTCTCTCTCAGCTAGATTTGTCATTGTCCTCATAAACATTTAGGTCGCTGTGCCTAGTACCTGAGGGTTACAAAAATGTGAAGAGAAGCTTGTAAGTAGAGTTAGGACAGACAGGCTCTGAAGGTGAAGGGTCAGGTACAGGCAGCAGAAAGAAGTTCCAGGTGCTGGGTGCCAGGGAGATGCTGTAGGAACTGAGGGTAGGGCCTTACAGGTTGTCTGGGATGGTTTCCAGGGATGGGGAGTTTGGCCGAGGCCTGGAAGCAGGTAGAATATTCCCCCTCTTGGCTGGGAGCCTTGCCGAGAATATTCTCCGTCTTGATGTCTTGATCTGCGCGGTGGCTCCGCACAGGTGTAAGAGTGAATGCAGTTCGTGGGGCTCTACACGCTTTCCTGTCCTTGCTATGCATCAAAAGGAAAAGGAAGTCCCTTTAGCCCAATGCTTGTCCTGAGAAAGTCTTAAGGAACTGGCAAGTCTGTCCTTAAAAGATGAAGGCAAGCAAGCCATTGGTCCATGGGAATGGCAGAGTGGCCACTGGGTCCAGGCAAAGAGGCCCAGGGAGTGATGGCAGCAGGGAGACAGCTGCCAGTGTTGAGGGTCAGAGCCTGGGCCTCCTTTGACCTTGGGAACTACCTGCTTCCCCTCCATGAGGGGTTTGCGAGAAGAGAGAAATTCCAGCCAGTCTGTGATCAAGCCTGACTCGACTAATGATTAACCGGCCTCCCGGAGCCCAGACGGTGACAGGGCGCTGTGGTCCGTCTCACGATGGGCAGCGAGGCCTGAGCAGCCCATTCGTGTCAGCCTTTGGGCTGGGAGTCAGCTGTGTGGAATGTTTGGTTTCTCGTGAATGCTGTTTAGAATGAATGTGCTTAAAAATTAATGTTGTTTTTTTATGTATTTATTTCTGTATTTATTTCTTTCTCTCCCCTTTTGAAATCCACAGCAGACTGTCCAGATGCTGTGCCTTCCTCCGCTGAAACAGGGGGAACGAATTATCTGGCCCCTGGGGGGCTTTCAGGTAAGATGCATTCTCAGATTTTCCTGGCAATTCCAAGACAAACCGTCCCCCGTGTGTCTCCCCGCCCCCCGCTGGAACTGCTGGAGATGGGAGGAATGGGGATGGATGGATGCCAGTCTGTCACCCCAGCTGGTCTGGAGTCCTCACTTTTCGGTGCCTTGCACTGGGTGTGACCTTGGTGACTTTGGGGCCCTTCAGCTCCACGTGCAGAAGCCCCGCACACGCCAGGACACTGGGCTCCGCCCCGCAGATGCGGAAGCGGGGTCCACCTTGGGACTGGTGTTGTGCTGTGTTTCGTGGTTGTTGTTAAGCAACTCCTGGCTTGAAATGTTTATAGATTTCAGCTCCTTTAAAAAAAAATTTTTTTTTATTTATTTCTTTGAGGAGAAAGAGGGGGAGGGAACATCGATCGGTTGCCCCTCTGGCCCGCGACCCAGGCATGTGCCTTGGTCAGGAATTGAGCTAGAGACCTTTCGGTTTCACAGGCTGGTACTCAATGCATGGAGCCACACCAATCAGTGCATAGGTTTCAGCTCTTGTTATTGCTCTTTCCCTTTGTGCCTCGGGTGCTTTGGAAGGGATGGATCCACCTTACAGACAGATCCCAAGTGTAGGATGGGCGTTCCGAGTGGATGGCCTTGATGCTTCTCCATGTCCTGATTCCCAGTCCAGTGTAGTGCAGGGTGCCGTCGCGGCAGGATCTGGGCACTGCAGACCGGAGGCGCTAACACTGCTACCCAGGAGGGATGGTTTTCCTCAGAGCTACTGGAGGATTATGGGATTGGATGGGGGTCCCTGGGTAGCCTGAGCATCATTGCTCCTGAGGGGCAAGAGAACTGAGTGATCAACTTGGAGAGACTCATTAGCAATGTAACTGAGAGGCATTGCCATTTTTTCCAAGCCGTCCTGTTTCCACCTGTCTTCCCCAACCCGGTATGCATCACTGGATTTTCTAAAGAACCCACTAAAGCAAGAGGAAAGTAACCAGGGGGTTGGCTGGGGGGATTCCAGCAGAGTCTGGGCATTTGTCATTTCTTGCTTTTGTCTGTGCATTGGTGTAGGACCATGGCAGCTCACATAGAAGTTGCACAACTGTCTTGGGGGGGCTGTGGTGCACCTTCTTATGTGAGGCGACTAATTGGTCAAGCGTGGCTCAGGCTCAGGCCGTCCCCGCCAGTCCCTGCCCAGGCTCTCCTCTCCAGGAACTGTGCTTGCTGAGAATGTCTTCAGGGAGACTGTGTTTGTTTTTATTTCTGTGCAGTATATACTCGAGTGTTATCTGAGACAGAGGCTATTGTTTACTCAAAGCTCCTAATGAGAACTGAGCAGGAAAAAGAGGGACCTGAGAGGGGAGGGGGCTTGGGGCGCAGGGAGGGGAATGATCCAGAGCGGCGAGGAGGGAGGACAACGCCTGAACTGTGTCTTCTCTGCTTTCTAAGGCCGAGAGAGTTCCTGAAAGAAAGAGGGCAAGGAGAGGAAAGGGTCTGAGCAAAATAACAGGCAGTTAGATGCTTTTATTTTTTAAAACCTGAATCTGCAGGGAGGGGCCCCAGCCCTTCTGAACCACATGAAATAAGCAAGGGAAGTGGTAGCTTTTGAAAGGGGGCTCTTCGGAAGGTTTGTCTTACTGATAACATCTAGTCTGTCTCCTCTGCTCTGGAGGAAGTGACGCCAGGCTGAGCCACCAGACCGGGTGCCTCCCTGCGTGCCCGAGAGCTGAGCAGTGACCCACTAAACAGCATTCCCCACGCGGCCCCTTCTGAGACCGGTGGGCTTTATGTTCCAAAAGCTTTTCCAGTTCTATAATGAAACTGGGGGTGAAACAGTTATTTTAATCCTCCCCACACCCCCCAAAGTAATTGCAACCATTTAGATTAATGGGGAGCTGCTAGGAAAGGCGTGCTTGCTTCTAAAGGGATCCCGTGGTTTAACAAAACTGCAAAAAGAAAAAAAAGGGGGGGCCTCCACATGAAAGAGCATTTGTTTTGAATTTTAGCTCTTGATTTACTAATTCCCAAGGCTTCAAAGTTTGAGCTCTTTCTTCTTTCCGTTTGGAGTTGGAGCAGTTTATTAATAATGTGCCGTGGGGGGAAATGGAAGAAACTGTGTTTTGGGCTGGT